>OY776675.1:138995604-139597443 GCA_963675555.1 Leptura quadrifasciata | reverse complement strand
TTTGGTAATTTTCTGAGCTCTTCAATTTTCTGGCATTACGTATAACATCATAAATATATTTTTCGTCATCCAAGCGAACTTTTAAAGGACGCGGACGAGAATTATTAATATCAAATCGGCCAAGTCGTAAAGGACGCAAATCATTACAAGGTACGGCTGGTGAAATGGAGTTTATTATATTAATAGCTACTTGAATATCTGCCGATGTACGTTCTTCTTTATTAAGTGTGGCGGGCTGCTCTGCAACGCCAAATAGAACTAAGTTGCATTTACGATTTTGACGGTCACCAAATTCTTGGAGAAGTTCCTCGAATGAATCATCATTAATTTGTTGTGTATCAGGTAATTTTATTGATTTCAATTCTTTGATTTCCTTTTGAAGGGCTACGACGGCCTCTTTTAAGGAATTAATATCCGAACCAATTTTTCCGCAGTTTTCCGCAGATTTCATAAATTTTTAATCTGTATTTTGTTGTGGTAACAGCAAAGTGATTTTTGTTATATTTTATTCTCTACCATCAACACACATTTATAGGAGAAATGTTAGTCTGTTAAAATAAATTAAAATAAATAAGGATAAAAAGGAGCTTTCACGATTTCATAAATTTCTAATCTGTATCAGAATGTAAAGGTGGTCAGAAGGTGCAGGTGACTACGATAACGGTAAAACGCTTTTTGTTATTCTCTTCCAGTTTGCTTTAAGCAAAGGTTATGTTGCTCATCATGAAGTATATAGTCAAAAAGATAAACATGATGGATGGTTAAGGGGTGCGGGGAAGCCACATAGAAAATTAGCTTGTAGCATTATACGTTGGAAGTGTTGTGGGGAGGGGGGGATTTCATTTATTAATTATGAAACAGTACGTGGTTTCACAATTAGCTATTAAGATAGATTATAAAAAACTTGAATATAGATATACTTATTAATTTATTTCTAACATACGAAGAAGAAAAGCACTGGAAGTAGTAGTAAAGTACAATGACATAAGATACTTCTACCATTTGCTTCAAACAATACTCCTCGCCTTCACTAGTTGCATCAGATAAGAAGGAAGAATATTCCCTTCCCATTTGCAAACTTAAGACTGTGAGTCATGTCTTTCTGAGTGCCTTACTACTGATCTCTAAGTTTAGTTTGGCTGTTGCGGACCTCTAGCGTATGCGACCCACCATACGCCTTGGCGTTTTGTGGGCCGCATTATAACAACTGCTACACGTCCGTAACACATTTCACTATTCTCCGCGGGAGGGCGACACGTGAACAGCAAAGAGAAACGGAAACCGGGTAGGCAACCATTTTTGTTGGCGTGGTTGCTAGTAATTAGTTGATAATGTTGTGAACCTCGGTTTTATCCAAAGCATCCTCGTGGATTTTAGAATTATCAACACAAGAAAATTTTCTCAATCTGTTGTTGTTCCATTTAGTGGAATATTTTGTGGTTGTAAGTAAATTTTATCTGCGGAAGCAGGATATTAAATTACACAAGGTAAGCTAACCTCTTCACTCATCAGTGAGGTAAATTATGTTTCATTTGTAGGTTATGTCAGAATGGCTCACATCAGGCACGCTTCACGTGTATTTCTGACTGTAAATTAAATCGTGATATCTTTAGGGTTCTACGGACGGGGCTTCTACACACGTCAGTGATAGTTCCACGGACGGGGCATCCACACACAGTGGAAGGTGCCAGGGCTGGTGAGGCTACCATCAACCCCATCCTTGGGTCCATTTCTTGTGTCCCGAAGACATCTCCGTAGGGCTACAGTTCCTCCACGTCCGGACTCGGTATCGTACCACCCTGAATAAGTGTGTTGTGTTTATTTTTTATTTACCGGGGACCACCTTCAGTGGTTCGGCTGGATTTCAATTCATACGTTTGCACTTTTAACTTGTACATATTTGAGGATTTTACGCATTTACATATATTTAAGGAGGTTCTTTAAATCAAACCTTTGTGGCAGAATTTATGACAATTTTTGAGGACATTGTAAACCGATGTGTAGCTACACGAGGCATTTTATGAATGTTATAACTTATTAATCGAGATATTTGCCACACCTGTGAACATCGCCAGGTTACATGCTAGAGAACCTAAATCTGTAAATTGTTTAATATAGTGCATTTCATTTTTAAAGAAAGTGTTATTATTTCGTCTGCGACCACTACATATGGAAGCCTCCGTTATTTGTTAAGTAAGTAAACTAATAATTTATCATAGTTTATGTAAGCTTGGGCTTAACGCCCTGAGATAGTCTGAGCTAGAGAAATTTTATCGTAGGCACGTACATCACTTTCCGGGTAAGTCAGTGCCTACGATATCTGCTACGCTACAGTAGCCCAAGTGATTTCGTTACGTAATATCTGATAATCATTAAGATCCAACGTATCTATTTGTTCATGTACGTGAAACCCGTAGCATGGCCACAGCACACTTTTCCCGGAACCGATGGTCGGATTCGATAACTATCGTAATCAATTCCCCGTGGTCGATATAATCGAAAATGCTACCCTACCCGACCTTGTACGCCTTAGGGTCTTCGTAGATAATGTCCCGGCCTGTACTCGGAGGATGTCGACCGCCTTTCTCTAAAAATGTTCTAAACCTCTTTGAGGTTATGTACCTCCGATCCATGATACTGAGTATCATGCCTCCGACCGGTTTCGACAGATCTCAAAATTCAAATATCAATAGCAATGCCATAATAAGATGACAAGTTAAAGACAGGTATTTATTTGAAAGATGAAACGATAAACAACTCATTTCGCATGTAATTACCAATGTTAAGTGATTATGATTTTTTTTATAACAGAAAAGAAATATCCAGATGGCGCAGAAAACAACATCTTGCTGTATATGAATCCCTTCGCTTTCGCATTAAAGAGAGAGAAAATTAGCTGCGAAACCCGACCGGGTTTCTTGATAACTGTATTCTTTATCACGCCAATTGTTATCGTTAAAAAAATCTAATTTGGTTTTTTATATCTTAGTATATTATGTTCAACAAAAGTCGATAAATTTAGGAATAATTTATTTTTACTTTTACACTCTTCAATTTTCTGTACCTTGAATTTGACCCTTGATTTACTCCTATTAAAATAAATAAAGTTATAAATTGGTTCTACTTAGAATAGAGTACTTACGTCAAGAAAATTCTTAATTTTGACCTAGAAAATTACATTTGTTTCTCTTTTCAACAGTTTGTTGCATCACACCGCAGTGTGCTAGTCTCTGTACGGAACGACAAATATACTTAATACTTAACTTTTATTTACCTCATCTCTAAGGATCAGAAAAATGCAATACTAGAACCTAACGAGCAATTAGCGAATTACACATCTTCATTAAGCACAATGGTAGAAAATCTAGATAAAATAAGCAAATAGTTCTTTAATTTTCAGTGTAACATAAGATTTATGATGACAAATTATGAACAAATGAAATAATATTTAACAAAATATAAAGTCAATGCACAGTGGATTAATTATTATGAAAATAAAAATGTAGTAGTCGGCTTGGTTGCGTGATGGACAGTGGCGCGTCCTTCCACTTAGACGGCCCAGGTTCAAAACTGGCTCACAGCAAGTCGATGAGATATAGTAGATGAGCGGACCTGCTCGCGTCACCATCTTTGAAAGAGATGTAAAGCGGTGGGTTCCGTGTACCTACGATGTGAGCTCGTTAAAGATCCCTATCCCACGACAAAGTGTGGGGGTTCGACAAAATTTCCAGACAAGGCATCCCAGTGCCTACACAGACACCGATGAGCTTATCCCCTAGCGTCGGTGATTGGCCTTGGCAGCAGAAATAGGCAGACGTTAAATAAATGATTAAGAAAATGTAAATTAAATACTATGGTAGACCAAAAATACCACTGATTCCTATAGAAAGAACTTAATTCATTGCCATCCATCATGGTGTACAAAATGCGTCCCCAAAGCGATTGAAAATAATGCCCTAAAACTTGCGACATACTACGTCTTCAATCGGAAAACGCAAACAAAAATCTGGTTGCAATAAACCCCCAGCAGACAGATTAATTCTATAGAAAGGACCATAGTGCAGAGCTGTCCTGTATCATCAGCTGCAGACTAGTTTCGAGCTCGTTAGCTCTCATCAGTATGGCATAGGTGAAATACGACAACCAGTCTAGGGCTTAAAATTACAAAAAAAAAACAAAATTAAAATAAGAAAAAATTGCTTTGGGGAACACCCACCGATTCCTTAGAACATCCGCTATTTTATAGTACTCTACCAGTATGGTTCCATTTGAAAAAAATAAGTTTTGTTAAAAAAACTGTTCAGGGCAAATTTGATGGCCCATAAAATACACATTCTCAAATTTTTATGCTCGATTTTATTTTTCTGACGTTACACCGGTCCATTACAAGCAATTTTTTCTGGTCATGGCACTCTAGATGTACCAACAAATTTCGAGTCATTTTTTTTTTCATGGAGCCGAAATGTCACTTATGGGGCATCATCGTACTCAGAATTTTTCATGGATTCTAGAAATATAATAATATACAGGGTGTTACATTTAAAAATCAAAGTTTGGGGTCGTTTCCGGTGAAACCGGAAGTGGAAAAAAATGACAGTTATGCCACAAAGTGTCTTCTTGATCATATAATACAACTACCAAGTTTCATTCTGATATTCTTAAAAATAAAGAAAAGAAGCGGGGTATACCATGATCCGTTGACATGTATAAGTTACATAAGTAATAATTTTGAAGTTTGTAACTTCTAATTACTGTGACAATTGAATTACTACATAATACTAATATTAGTTTTGTTAAATTTATTGTAAAATTATTTTATATGTAAATATTTGTAAATTGATATTTACGGTTTACTCGACAATTTAAAAGCTGTTAAATTAATTCAACAACTGCGCCTAAACAATTCAATAAACTAACACAAACTCTGGAATACAAATTCATTCATGTATAATTCCGTCGAAGAAAATATTTTTAGATGATTGGTTCACTGAGGAAAGTTTTGTGAAATCACCTTTAAATCCCTTTAAAATGTTTCGTACTAGCAGCAAAAGCTCTCTAGATTTACAGTAATTTTTTTCCTGTAGTAAGTTTTGTAGGTCTCGTTAGAATTGTTTTTCTGGCTAATTTTAATTCTTTTTATATTGTGCAAAGTTGGTGAATCCTACGGATTAGTTACCTCTTTTACCTCTATTATTATCAAAGCTATTACAAAACTTAAATAAACGTTTTGTATTTATGCAGCAGGCTTATAACTGTGCTAATAAGTCATTTAGTAAATTCATTTCGAGCAAAATATTTTGCTTTGCAAAAGAGCAGCATGTAACAAAATAGGTAAAATATAATTTCAAATGTGCTTTTAGAGGGCGGAATATTAAAACATAATATTTTAGTCGCAAACTACTCTATAAAATCCTTATTTTACTATAAGGATCGTAACCAGACTGCAACCAACAGCTACTTTCCGGGCTATGTGCCCCGCCGAGCGCTGAACTACAAGTTACAAGCCTTGCGCGTTAAGTGTAATAATTGCATATTACCATCAAAACGCTAATGCTTCGATTGCAACAAACACCAGCCGAGAAACTGATTCTACTTACAGGAGCTCTCATGCCAGTCGTCACACATCACTTTCAGACTGCAGTTTCGAACTGTTGGCTCTCGTCAGTGCAAGGTAGCTATGTGACGACCGACACGAGGATCACTTGACTATTTAGTACATTTCGGGATCTTTGGGATAGCGACATGTAAAATAGTCAGCAGGCGCCATCTAGCGGAGTTTCCCATTGCAATTCTTTCGGTGCTGCTCGAAGAACGTTTTATTGGATTGAAAGTAATTTTGCTTCGTGCAAAGTTTAGTAATATCGACGTGTTCCTTAACCACCTCTTGACTAAAATTATTAAATTCGTATAAATCCCTATGATAATCTAAAGCTTGTAGAATTGGGACACTTGGAAACATCAAAAGACATCAAAATTTCACCTTGTTGCAATTGTTTATCGTTAATCTTATTGATAAAATCATTGGTATTAATTATTCCAAAGCTAGGCTGTGTAATAGGGAAATTTTCAAACTCTGCTGTTAAAAATTTTGAAAGGTGGTAAGAGAGTGATCGAATTGGGACATAACGAGGCGCACCGACTTCCTGGTTTATGATTATTTAGCAAGCAGTATAATCTAGGTACTATTGGATTATATACATGTAACAGATTTTTTATACCTGGAGTAATAAAGTTCTTAATTGTGTTTCTAACTTAATTTATCATTTTTGGCAATGGATTTCTATTAAGCTTCTAGGGATCATTATTGTAGGTTATATGTCGTTTCATAATAGTCACCTTTGTTTAAAGTAACTACCTTAGTGCTTTTGTCAGCTTTTAAATAAGAATAATCATTCTCATAATATTGTTCTCATTTAAATGTCTTTATTTTAACCTCACCACAATAAAATTGCGAGAGGTTACTAAAATTGATTCAAAAACGAAAATTGAGATAACATCAAATTTTTACGTATTGGGGTCCTAGGAACCCAAAAAAGTGGTTTTTGAAAAAGGTCTGTGTGTGTGTGTATGTGTGTTAGCACGATAGCGCCGAAACTACTGAACGGATTTGAATGAAACTTTGCATGTGCGTTTCTTTAGAGCCCCAGAAGATCTGAAAATGTTGAGATCGGATTACGTTTAGTGCCGTTTTGACGCAACAAGTTGTTTATTTTATAATTACTTTCAATTTGCAATCCAATTGAAAAGCAGTTAAAATTCTGATTTCAACGATATATCACACTTCCACCTTTTCGGTTTGATTTCCGTGAAAAAAATTAAAAACAAAGCGAATATGAAGCATAGATCGCATTTCGCGTGACATAATCGATGCGCGTATCCGTTACTATCAATTCACGTGTGAGAGTTTCTTCACTGCTCTAGAAGTAGAGCGGATTACGTTTAGAGCCGTTTTTAAATATGTATACAGACAAATCGAAGAATTAAACTACAAATATTACTCTAAAATCTAGTAAAATTACTGAAATGCTAATGTTTCATTTAACAAAGACAGCCGCGAGCGATCGGATTGTAATGAGCAACTTTTGACGATTGTCATTGTCATCGTTTGTTATCCGATAACGTTGGTGTCATGTTATGTTAATAAGATTTCGGCATATTTGTAACTTTTAGTGGCTGCATCAGTGGATTGTTACAAACTTTAAAGGTAGATGTAACAATATCAATATCATATGCTTTCTATACCTTCGTTGGTGAATTTATTATAGATTATTACTTTACCAATTTTCAGTTTGTTGCTTTACAAATCTGTAGTATGTAGGATAACTAGACTTTCTTAGTAATTCAAGTGATGTTAAAGTTGTTAATATCCTAACAGTATATTATTCAACGAGCGATAATGTAGGTAATAACTCGCATAAATGAAATTTGCAGCACGAGCCGCAGGCGAGTGTTGTAAATTCATTAAGTTGAGGATTTTGTTAGTGCCCCAGAAGATCTGAAAAGGTTTTGGATGAGATCGGATTACGTTTAACGTCTCTTTGTCACACAATTTAATGCTCTTTTCGGCTTCAAAGATCCACCGAGTGGGGAGGTTCCAGCCGCTTCCAGTAACTACCGGTTTTTTACTGTTGCTTTTAATAAAATTTGTAGGCATTTGCCTTTTGCACACCTCTCTTGCAAAGCCCTTTGAAGAATCAGACAAATACTGAATTTAAGGTAGTGCAAATTTCAAACTTTTGCTTAATAAACTAAGTTCCTTACCAAACGATTGAGAAAAATGATTCATTCACCACAACATTTATGATTTTCTGAGGAATGTAATTTTTTGGTCCACAATAATTAACGGTCAGTTTCTTGAGGTTGTTCCTCTAAAAATCACTGTTCACATTCTAAATTGCACAACTTATAAGTAAGTTTCTTGAAAAGCCCGTATGCTTCCATTTCAAGCATATTTTGTTTACTGCACAGATAATTTGTTTTTATAACAAACCATTTTTGTCTCGTAAATTTTGTAATTGCATCTGAAATAACAGAACTTTGCAACTGGAATAAAATTTGGAAAAACAGAAGGTGTATCCTTAGTTGATTTCTATATTCTTATATTTGGCCTCCGTCGTCTATTCGAACCATTCTGGATATATTCTATGATAAGGGTATTTGTATAGTCGTGTTCCATTCTGTAGGTAGACATGAAAAGTGTGATGTGCATCCATGCTGTCTGGTAATTATTTCTAATATTTGCTCATTTGCTTTTATTCTTACCGACCCATAGAGCATTAAGTCGTTGCTTATTTTGTCCATTTCAGGTGCAAGAAGTCTAGTTATTATTTCTAGCAGTTGATCTTTTGCTGATAGCTTGTCCAAAAGTTTGTTTCTTGTTATTATTTCGTTCGTTTCTTATTTGCGTTCCCGTCTTTCACCAGTTTTTTGGTAAAGGCTGCGATATGTTTTTCTCGTGGATGTGTTCTTGTTTCTTCTATATGTTTCCCGATATTTGAAAGTTTAGTTTAGGCATTATGTACTGTGAGGGTTTTTATGTTTTAAATAATAAAGTAAAATCGGAATAAAATATAGAAAGCAGATCAAAATTCTGACTGACCGGATTAAATTTTAGCAAAACTTGAAAGAACGTTGTCTTTAAATTTTTAAAATATCTCAAAACTAAGTTGTCAAACGTATTAAAATAATTATAAATTCCTTGTTACATAGTTTATAATATAGCAAATATACTTATTACATATTAAGGAGAACAATCGGTTTGAAAGTTTCATTTATATTTTATTTGCAAGTACATTATTTCTCAATGCGCTTTTTTCATTTGATGCTATTAAGCTTAATACATAAATGTACTTTTTATTATGACCAGTAAGAATACCAAGTAACATATAATCAAAATTTCCTCGGACATTTAAAAGCGTTCCCGTATAAACCATTTTTATATTTCCTTCTGACCCGGAAAGACCTAAATCTTATTTCGATAAGTGCCAAGATTGAGCGTCAAAAAATAGAAGATAATATGTCATATGTATAATTGATGGTTTCGATGAATGCCAGGTAATCGTGTTGCAATATCGGATTCAGGAAACGGAAGCAGGCCAAGGGATCCAAATCGCCTAATGTACCGTAAATTATATGCATTACGATTTAACTGCGGTATTCATGGGCCATTCATTGCCAGCAAGTGTATTAAGATGACGAGACAAATCTAATACAGGGTGTTGTAGTGTTTAGCAATAGCCTCAGGCATGCCTTAAATTTTTTAAATTATTATGTTATCGCTACATTGATATACTTAATACAAAATCATCATCATACTTTATTTACGTTGTCGTAATAACAAATTTTACAAAGATGCAAATATTGTGTATTAGATAAAGTTAATACTTATATTAATAATTAAATAAATGTAAAGGATCGTGCACTCTAAATATGCCCCTAATGAGAATCAGAAAACATTTTTGTGTTGTGAATGGCCCAATGAATAAATAATTTATAATCATCACTGAATAAACAATTTTTTAGCAGAGAAAATTTTATAAAATATAAAATATAAGAATTATAATATTCCAACCTATCTACAAGTGCCTTATGTAAATAAGAACTGAACAAATTAAACCAAAACTGCTATTCCACCTTACGAGCGCTGAATTATATGTCAAAATTTGCATATTCTGTTTAAACACAGTTAGCACTAAAATGCAATGACTTGGAATGCTCGAATGCTACGAGGAAGAAGCGAGGCCTCCTTCATATCGCAGGATGTCACTAACTGCAGACAGGTTTCGACTAGTTTTGAGTCTCGTCAGTGCAGTGCAAGTGATAACTTCAATACCTGGAGTTCGCATCTTATAGACATTGTTAAGTTCTACGCAGTAGAGCGTAACTTGCTTATTCAGTGATGATTATCAATTTTATTTTCGATTTGGATTATTTCGAGACTACTGAGAGGCTCTACTGCGGTGGAATTATATGTGGCTTTCGACACAATAGGCCACACAGTATTATTGTTATGTTTAGAAGAAGCACTACCGCATTAGTTCTGATATGTAGCTATTTTTAAAGTGCGGTGCACCACAGGGCATTATACTTGTGCCAGTATTGTTCTTCATGCTCTTTTTTTATAACTTCATCTACTCATTGGCCGTTCTCAATTTAGTAAGCATCCAAAATTATTTTGTCCGTCCGTGTATCTTCTTATGATACAGTAGTATACTATTATTAGTTAGATTTTTTGTGGGGTTCACTAGATTTGAGGTATTGTATCAATTTCTTTAGTATATCGATATTAAGTGCTAGAATATTTCTTATGTTATTATCTATTCCAGAGTTTCTTCTGCTTTCATTGAATAATGGACATATAACAAGGATGTGTTTTACAGTTATCCTTGTTCCACAATTTGGACATCTAGGATGTCTTTCACCTCTTAATAGGTATGTTGAGGGCATATAAGTGTGCTCAATTCTTAGCCGTGTAATCATAATTTGTTTTCTCCTGGTGAACTTTACGTGCCATTTCGGTGTATCTAGTTGTGGTTGGATAGATCGGTACGCTATTTCATATTGATTCCAGTTAATTTGTCATTTCTGAAGGATTGTTCCTCTTATTTCATTGATTACATGTTGGTATCTTATGGGGATATTCACGGCGATCATATTTTGATCTGCTGCTAGACATACCGCAGCATCTACTTTCTCATTTCCGAGTATGCCTAGATGGCTAGGTGTAAATATGAAAATAATCTTTTTACCTAAGTATTTTAATTGATGTAATAAGATCTGAATTGATTTTATGGCTGGATCTGTATTAAATATGTTTCAAATCGCTAATAATGTACTCATGGAGTCACTGCAAATAAGGAAGGATTCTTTTAAAGATCTTCCGCAATAGGGAAGGGCTTGTATTTCTGCAGTATACACGCTTGTTATTGGTGGTAAGGCCGATGTAAAGGTTTCATTTGCGGTTATAATTGCTGATCCAACTCCATTATTTGTTTAGATTCAGTGGCGGCTCATGCCTTATGTACTTGGGAGGGCGCAGTGGCGGCTCGCGGGCATCAAAGTAGTAGGGTTAATAAACAAAAGCACCGCAGACGAAACATTTTTGAGTTTCTAATTAAATCATTAAAAAGTTCGCAAATATAGATTAAAGCGATTAATTAGGTACCTACCATTGCTTTTTTAAGTGAAATTCCATTCTTCTATTTTTGCCGGAGATAAACTTTTCAATAACTTTTTAATTAAAATTTGGTATTTCTCGTACCATTGACTTTTCAATTGAAAGTATTGCAAGGGATGTTAGTCTGTCTTCACTCGTAGTATTTCTTGCATACATCTTTCCTTTTCAGATGTCGTCATCGGAATAGTAATCAAAATTTTCAAAACTTTAACAACTTCCCCGAAAACAACATCTAAACCGAAAGATATGAGAAAGTTTAATGTATGCAAGCACTCAGAAAAACTTTGAATTTTACTGGAATTTTCTGAATCTTGTCCTGTTATTTCTTTCCTAGAGTAAAATATACTTAGTTGCATTTTCAGAATTTTCTTATCTATCATAGGGTATGCTTCACAAAATTGGTTGATATCTTCCAAAGGTGGTGTTTTTTCATATTCCTTATACTTCTCATTTAAAAATAATTTTGCATCACATAAATGATTTTTAAAAGAAAACCGAATTCTCACTTCTGAAGTAATTATACCATATTTCTCTTACAGACATGTTAACATTTTCTTGGTTCAGTCCACATCTCTTTTTTGGAACTTGTATTCACTGGTTCATTTGTTAAGGGAGGTAAATTATTTCTAATTTATACAATTTCTTTTTCAAAATTATCTACGCATTTCTGGACTTTTATAACGTCTGTTTCAATTTTTTGTAGCTGGCTAAATAAAATATCAACATGTGGCATGACTTTTGAAAAAAAGTTTAACCAAAATAAAAATGAATCATCTTCTAGCCATTTAATAAATCCAGCCGCTTGAGTCACTGTTTCAGAGTTGTATTGTTTTGGAATTCCTGACAATATATTTTCAAAGCATTCAATAAGGCTGTCTTTATTGTTGTACACACTCTGTGCTATACAAGAGTTAAAATTCCATCGTGTTTGAGAAGTTCTTGGAATGCGTTTGTCACAAACATGTTGCAAAGCTACCATTCTGTATGGCGATGGAGAAAAAAAGTTGATATGCCATTCAAATTTGAAAAAATATTCGTACACTACTGATGCTTGAAACTGCTTGTTCTAGTATTTTATTAAGCTGATGAGCGTAGCAATATACAAAATGTGCATTTTTGTATTGTTGACGAATTTTCACGTTAACACCACCTAAATGACCACGCATAACAGCAGCTCCGTCATATGTTTGACAAATCAGTTTTTCTGGGCAATCTGGCAAAATCGGCGAAATCTGTTCTAAAATGCATAGATACAGTCCATCTACATCTTGACTTTTCGGATTTGCAAACCCCCAAATCCGCTCAAATATTTTTCCATTTAGTTCATAACGTAATACAACTACTGAGTTTGAGTTGATACATCTGTAGTCTCATCAGCCATAAGTGCGAGATACGCAGATTTTTGAATTTCTTCAAGACAAACCTCGAACATACAAAATTTCATACTGAATAGATTTTGATGTGCCCTTGAACACTGTTGCTTCTTGAATATGGCTATTACAGGCACTATCAGCGTTTGCTAAAAAAACAAGCAATTCTAGAAATATCCCTATTTGAAGAGAATTTTTTCTCGTCGTGACCGCGAAGGGCAAGTACACGTTCCGCACAGTTTTAATATGTCTATTATTTTTGAGAGTACATGTCGATTTTTGATCACAGTCTCATTATGCTTACGAATTTGATCCGCATAAGCCGTACTTAGAAATGTAGCAATATTAGTCTTTCCTAAAATTTGAAAACTGACAACATTGTCTAGATGTTTCGTACTATATTCGTGTTTTTTAATTTTTTGTCCACTTATCATCGCCCCCAAAAAGCAGACATACAAAACAAAAGAACGAATTTGTTTCCTCGCAACCACAAATCCAAGTAGTTTTAATGTATATCTTTTTGTCAAACTTACGCATAAAAACATTTTTATTTTTGCTGCTGCTCTTGCACTATATTTAAAACTGGCGTTGGACGGCCGTTTTGTTTTAATTCAAGTTTTTCATTTAAGCAGAAGCGGCTAAATATAAGTTTTTTAATTTCACTCACTTTCATAATTAATTATGTCTTTTGCACTTTTGCCGTCTAGTCTAATGTTTAATAAATATTAAAAAAATCTGTGATGTAAATTACATTACATTATATATGCAACAAATCGTTAAACTTTTCAAAAAAGCGCGATAACCTCAAAACAATTTCATACGTGAAAAAGCAAAGAAAACAGAAATGACGAAGTAATTAACTGACCAGAGCCCCAAGCAGGTTATCGGGGAATAGGTTATGGTATATTGTTATTGTTATATATTGTTTTAAATTTGGCAGGGAGGGCGGCGCTCCAGAGCCCTCCCGCACCGGCCGCCACTGTTTTAGATCCTTCTGTAAATATTCCTTCTACGTTGGCGTATAATTTAAATGCGTTGTAGAATATATTTTTCAGGATTCCGGAGTTTGTTTGCTATTTTTTTTAGAAATGAACACTTTAGATGGCATTTAGGCGGTGTAAGATGCCATAGAGGGACTTCAGAACAGCCTTTATGTAATGTTTATACCTTGTTTCACACGCATAGGTAGCGGCTTTATTACTGTAAGTCTAGACTCATAGAGATGAGCCAAACTATGATCAAAAATAATTTTGTAGTTTAGATGTTCTGGTTGAACTTTAAAAGAAATCATATAATTATTCATTAGTTGTTCTCTTCTTAAGTTGAGTGGTGGAATCCCTACCACCACTTCTAGTGCAAATATTGGACTTGTCCTAAAATCTCCTGTTACTAAGTTGAGACTTGTGTTCTGGATAGAGTCTAGCAATTTAAGACGTGAAGGGCGTGCTGTGGAGTATACTATGGAACTATAGCCTATTTTGGATAGTACGAGAGTTTTATATAGCGTAAGTAAAATGTATCTCTCAGCTCCCCATCTGGTGCTGGCTAGACACCTCAATACATTTAGGGTGAATTTTCATCATTTTACTAGTTCTTAGATACATAGCTTCCAGGTACGTTTCTTGTAAAATTTTAACCCTAAGTATCTGATAGACTCTACAGTTACGATAGGTAAGTTATTTAGTGTTAATTGAGGTTCATTGTGGTCTGTTCTTAAGCGGCAAAAATGTATTGCTTTGCAGAGCGTTTTGTATTTCGTTCATAGATGAACCCGAGTAGCATATAAGAAGATCATCTGCATATAAACAGGTAGGAATAGTAGGCTAGATGGTTGTTATTATGTCATTAATAGTGATTGCTATCTTAATAATCTATTTGGGATAAACACAAAGCGCACTGTCATTAGCTCCGCTGATGACGAAATTATTAAGAAAAAAAATCATTCAACATTAACAGAACGCACGTGCATTACTTATGGTCGAAGCTTGGTTGAGAAACTATTTTACGACTCACACTTTTCTCGTGTTAACGCTTTTTTTTATTTAGTGACGTGGACCTGGCCTCAACACCTTAGTCTTTGTTTGTCATATTGAATTTAAAGTTCTTATAATGGAACGTTTAGATAATACACAACGAAGGCCCCGAACACAACCTTTGGTTTGTAAATTATTTTAATGGAGAATACCCTAATCGACCTATAACGCGATCAACTTTTAACAAAATAAAAAAGAAGTCGCGAGATTGTGGTCATGTAAGAGATTTTTTCCCGAGTGGTTGTCCTGCAATTTCATACAATAAACAGATGCTTTGCTGACAATGGAAGATAATCCTCACAAACTAAGTCCCGCAGTGGCAACAGAGCAGCCAATTGGCCAGTTGATTGTGATGTGTGTGTGTGTGTGTGTGTGTGTGTGTGTGTGTGTGTGTGTGTGTGTGTGTGTGTGTGTGTGTGGGTGGGTGTGTGTGTGTGTGGGTGTGTGTGTGTGTGTGTGTGTCTTCCATTAACTGTGGGGATTTCCACCTGCAAAAAACCAGGGCTTTGGGGACTGTCTCAATTGTGAGGACTTACACGCGTCCCCACACTTATTTTCCATATTTTCTGGGCAGCGCCAACGTTGCTGTCAATAATTCTTATCTGGAAATGTTCACCATTAAATATTTCATAATACTGCAGACTATTTTCAACATCACATTACTGATATTCTCAATGTGAACCAAATTTTGACCAACCTCACAATTTATGTAAATTTCACGTTGTTGGATATGCATAAGCTATGAGGTCTTTAAACATAGCTGATAATAGCGCCCTCTGCACAATTTTCCTAGTATTAAAGTAATTGTGTGTGTTTCTCATATCAGGTTAACTCTGAGGACTCATCCTCGTTCATTGTCGTTTATTATCGGATCGTTCTTATTATATTAAGGTAACAGATATTTTGACTATTGCATGAGTTGAGTTCACACACTTTTCTTATTTACCTTTAGTTTGGAGTCTGGCATTCGCTTAAAGATGGTAATACAGTTACTTCCACGTCCAGTGGAAGTGTAGTAACGTAAAAAAAAATTCCTATCTGTCGGTCGGTCTGTCTGTAACTTTTTTTGTGCGCACGTTTACTCTGGAACCGTTTATGATATTGAATTGAAATTTGGTACACTTATGTATTGTAACGAGATCTGCAACTAAATTATATTTTGATCTAATTCCGTTGAAGGGTTCGGGGGTAAATGGGGTAAACAGGGGTAAATAGGCAAAGCAAGCAGGTAAGAGTCCATAAAATTGCAATTTAAGGCATGTATGAAAAGTCAACGTCTCAAAAGTTTTTTTTGCATCCCCCTCCACTATCACCCCCAATACCACCCCATACTATTATAAAAGGGAGTAAAAAAAAATTAAAATGTGATTTAGTGTGTATACAAGAACGAAACGTGTGAAAAAAATACATTGGCATTAGCTACCCCCTCTACCACCCCCATTACCACCCTATTATTAAAGGGAATAAAAAATTAAATTGGGATTTAGTCTGTATACGAGAACTAAGAGACTCTAAAATTTATTTTGGCATTAGTTACCCCCTCTACCACCCACACCCTAATGTTTAAGAGAATAAAAAATTAAATTGGGATTTAATGTGTATACGAGAACCAAGGGCTTCTAATTTTTTTTACATTAGCTACCCCCTTTACCATCCCCACTCTATTATTAAAGGGAATAAAATATTACATTGGGATTTAGTGTGTATAAGACTTGGATACAAAATCTGGATGTTGACGTAGTGATTTCTTGGGCAGCGGTTTTTTAGATAATATAATGATTAATGTGATTTCTACCAAATATTATTTAAAATACTTTAACTTTATATCGGGTGCACTCTTTCACAAAATCACATACAATATCAATATACATGTTGATATTTAACATATATTCAAAAACATATTAAAGTATTCTAGTGCTGTAAGATTACCCCATCATATAAAAGAATACTTTTTTGTAGAATATTAAATTGTCCATCCAAGTACGTTTTAATAAAACATATTTTTTCCTTTATTTAATATTCAGTCAGATAATTTCGAAAATATACTTTTTTGTATTTTTTCTTTTTTTACTGCATCTTGAAAAAACAAAGAAACTATTTTTTTATTATTATTGTAAAAATGCGCATCCTTTGATTTTGGCATCAAGATCCTGGAAGGATATAAAATATTTTATATAAAAACTATAACACAAAACTAAATAAACAGCAAAAATAGATTATCATGCATTTGGAAATAAATTGCTTTAATACTCTACCAGAAGTCATCTTCCTTAACTACCTTACCTTCAATCTTGGGACTAGACAGACTCATCAATATAGTCTATCAATGATGGACTTTGAGAAATTTTGTACACTTTGTTGTAATAATAAAATAAATAAAAAAAACAGATCTTTATTTTGTATTTTGATATTGTGATAAAAACTATAATCTAGAGGGCTAAACATTTTAGTATATTAGATTAAATGCTAATATACTAAAATGTTTAGCCGTCTAGATTATAGAGTATTTTTCTTTGTTTATTCGTGAACCGTTACAATTATTTTATTTATTTTTTTATTCTTCGGTTTATCGGTTCTAATTCTTCAGAGCTACAAAAATACCTTACACGCAACTAAATGTCATTCATAACAATGTTTATAGACTATACATTATTTACAATACACACATTTTTTAGGAGTTATGCAATAACTACTGTGACTGTTGGGTTATTTATACACATTTCTATGATCTCATTAATTGTAAGGACAGTCCTCATGACAGTTGTGAGTGTGTAATCGGTTATTATTAAGAAAATTTTAAGGAAATCAATTTTAAGGATATGTTTACACGTATTCAATGTATGTATTTATATTTAATAAAATATGGGGTTGTTGTAGACACAACAACTACTTCACATTAACTGTGGGGTAATTTTTACCCATTACGATGGCTTCATTAAGTTTGGGGACATTGCATACACACTAGCTACTTTACATTTACTATGAAGTCATTTACACACACATTTACACATTTCAATGGTTGAGTTCACTGTGAGGACAGTCCCCAAACGTTTGTATGGAGTGTATTCGATTATGAGCGAGTGCATCGGTAAACCTATTAGAGCCCCGTTAAAACTTAATACATGGACACTCCATTACATGGTTAATTTATTCTTCAAGTTCATCATAGCTCCTACATTCTCAAAGTCAAGAAACTCGGTCGGGTTTCGCAGCTAATTTTCTCTCTCTGTCATGCGAAGCTTTCTTTTCTTTCCCGTGATCACCAAAAAATGGTTAATCATGTAGCGGCCGTAGTTTCCAAGTCCCCACAATTGAGTATTTTGCACACGTCTTCACAACTTACGGAAGACATGTATGTGTGTGTGTGTGTGTGTGTGTGTGTGTGATGAGGCCATCTTCTGGCCGGACTCCTTCTTAGAGGAAATTTTAGAAGATATAGCCGTACTGCTTTTTTCGAAATCATCATTGTAACTAATAATATACCAGTTAATCCCCTCGGAGATTATTAAATAAAAATCATTTGCAACTCAAGAAGAAAGAGATACAACAAATCGAAACTCAGTTACAAAACCTGTTGGAAGTTGATACCAAAATTAGCTGCTGAAAATTCATATGTTCTATGAATATTGATACTGAAGTTTAGATCGTCATATTTTCATTCATAGCAATATTCATACTACGATTCTTCCCCTGATCAGATTTATTGTACCTATATCTTTATTTCACATGTTTTTTAAAAGAATGATTCTACCTTCTATCCGGAATCTACACTACCAAAGTTCATTGGCAATAACAACAACAATTATATTAGTTTCTGCAGGAATCTATATATTTTACTAGTACTTTGATGTTATTACTTGTCCCAATCGCACCTTTATTATTTTCTTCTCAACACTCCAAGGTAATTAGCCTTATTACTTTGGTTTCCTTTACCGACCTAATAAAAATTTCCATTAACTGGCAAAACTATCTCAATTTTCCAACTGAAATGGCCCTCTGTAGGCCATTACGAAAGTAGTAAATATAACAAATAAAATGGAATGTCTTGAAAACCATACTATTGAAAACTCTATAAAACCACATTAACATATCTAATATATGCCTTAATGAAACAAAACACAGATATATTATGATAATAACGACGTAACCTATTCAATTTATAATAGAATAGAACATAATAATTTTTATTCAATAAACGTATATAAAGTACAGTAGTTAAAGGGCTGGGGTTCGGCAAGGCCATTCACAAAATAATTCAAGACATGATAATTACAGAATCTTACAGTCGGATGTAGTACTCCCAACACACTCCACACTTCGCGAAATATTATTTTTATCACCTTGTCGTAAATCAACGAGGGTAATATAACAATCATCTGTTTTGCTTTTATGTAAGCGATTTCTGTTTTCTTTCTCGCACTCGTTTACTTCAAAACCACTTTTGCCGAATCTGTATACGTATACATACATGATATTTGAAAATAATTGTATAGTAATTTTTGTGAAACAATTATAGACTTGATTCTAAGCGAGGGGCAAGCCGCTGGGGAAATCAAGAGGAAATCATGGGAAATCATTGGAAATCATTGGAAATCATTGGAAATCATTGGAAATCATTGGAAATCAGGAGGAAATTTACTGCCACTTTGTTGAAATATATTATACACATAGACAATTTAGTTAATATCTTTTACTTGAAAAAGGCTATTCTGAACAATTTTTCGGAATCATAAGGCCAGCGACATACCAACCGTTTTAACCGTACCCGCGTTAGTAGTGTGTAAATGAGAGAGGTTCGGTTCAGGAGCAGGAGCAGTGATCAGTGATCAGTGATCAGTTTAGGGGTGGGGGCAATTAGTGTGGTGGGGGTAAATATGGTGGTGGGGGGCAATTAGTGTGGTGGGGGTAATTAGAATGGTGGGGGGTAATTAGATTAGTGAGAAGTAATTAAAGTGATGGGATATAAGTATGGTGGTGGGAGGTAATTAGACTGATATGATGTAATTAGAGTGGTGGGAGGTAATTAAGGGGCGGGGCTTAGGGGATGGGACGTTAGAGGGCGGGGCCTATGAAAGGTGGTAGTGGTGGGGGGCAATTAGGATGGTAATTAGATTAGTGAGAAGTAATTAAAGTGGCGTGATGTAATTGTGGTGGTGGGGGGCAATTAGATTAGTAAGAAGTAATTAAAGTGGTGTGATGTAATTGTAGTGGTGGGAGGTAATTAGTGGAATGATGGGTAATTAGAGTGGTGGGAGGTAATTAGAATGGTGTGATGTAATTGTAGTGGTGGGGGGGCAATTAGTGGAATGATCTGTAATTAGAGTAATTGCATGATGGATAATTAGAGTGGTGGGAGGTAATTAGTATGGTGTGATGTAATTGTAGTGGTGGGGGGTAACTAGAGTGGCCTGATGTAATTGTAGTGGTGGGGGGCAATTAGTGGAATGATGGGTAATTAGAGTAATTGCATGATGGATAATTATTGTGGTGGGAGGTAATTGTAGTGGTGGGGGGTAACTAGAGTGGCCTGATGTAATTGTAGTGGTGGGGGGCAATTAGTGGAATGATGGGTAATTAGAGTAATTGCATGATGGATAATTATTGTGGTGGGAGGTAATTAGAATGTTGTGATGTAATTGTGGTGGTGGGGGGCAATTAGATTAATAAGAAGTAATTAAAGTGGCGTGATGTAATTGTAGTGGTGGGAGGTAATTAGAGTGATGTGATGTAATTGTGGTGGTGGGGGGCAATTAGATTAATAAGAAGTAATTAAAGTGGTGTGATGTAATTGTAGTGGTGGGGGGCAATTAAAGTGGTGGGTGGTAATTAAAGTCGTGTGGTGTAATTGTAGTGGTGGGGGGGGTAATTAGAGTGATGGGATGCAATTAGAGTGGTGGGAGGTAATTAAAGTACTGTGGTAATTAGAGGACAATTACAGGTAATTTAAGTAAAAATAAAGGTAATTGCAGTAAAAATAATGGTGATTAAAGCAATTATGGTCAATCCATCCGTCTAGCCGTTCGTATGCAGACAGTTAAATAATTCTCTATTATGTTGTATTGTCTTATTGCACTTTGTATTTTTTTACGATGAGATAACAAACATTCATTCATGATTATATACCTAACCACTTTATTTACCTGCCTTATCCTTATGCTGATAAACAATTGCGACCTATCTGTCTTATCTTTATATCGATCAACAATTATTTTACCTGTCTTATCTTTAGGGACATCTGTCTTATCCTATGCTGATTTATGAGATGTACATTTACGACCTGCCTGTCTTATCCACCGAGATTTTTATCAATGAATTTGTGAAAGGGAACATTTACATTGTTATTTCAGTACCTGCAGAGTACCCTCTTTATTTCTTTTGTGTACTTAACATCTTAACATGACAAGTGAGGAGAACGTGTAGCTGTTTATTTTAGTTTTTATTTTTTTAGAATTGAAACACATGATTTACATTTTCTTATATTATTTATTACCTATTCTGTCACATTACTATTTTCATACTATTTATTACCTATTCTACTACATTACTAACTAATTGTCTTTTTATTTTATCTTGCACCAAAAAATCCACCTTGAACTGATCCATCCAATGCATTGTAGGTCAAGTAGGTATCGTGAAGTATTAGTGCATATACATGAGTTTGTTCAGGGAACTTTGTCTTTCGTGTCTCAAACTCTATTTTTATGTCAACCGTAGATGTCTTCAATGCCTCGGATTGGTGGCTACAGTCTATGACAAACAATGGATTTTTTCTGAATTCTTCAAGATCCATCATAGGTTCCCCCATGTCTCTACCATAATAACCTCGTTGAAAGCTCTCGTATGCATAATATACTGCGGAGTCCAGCTTTTTATCGAAATTTAAATTCCAACGCTCATATGGATATACTTCAGCATTTAGAAATAGTCGAATATTATTTATGTCTGCATGAATAAACTTTGTGGCATCTTTGGATCTATTATTGGAATTGGCATTGTTTTGAAAACCAATAATGATGTAACGAGGTCTCTCAAGACTGCTGGTGGTTTTAACAGCCCATACATCAGAAGAAGTATCACGCAGAATTGGTAGTTCATAAAGGTCCCACATACGGTAAACCATCTTAATTCTGGCATTATTACCGCCTGAATCAATTTTCTTCAACAGCTTAATTTTTTGTCTATCTTCAGGTACAATATGTCTAATCTTCCACTCAATTTTACTAATTTCTAGCTCTGCATCAACTTCACCAATATAAGAGTCTTTAAACGAGCGGGCTATGATTAAAATTAGTTCCTGCTTTGAATTTAAAGCACCTTTTGTATAATCTTCCGCAAAACCCATGAGATATTTGAGAGGTAGTCTACCACTGAATACATGACTGGCAGTATCTAAAATACACTGCTTTTCTTCGGTGAGACCCCAAGCTGCAGTTAGTAGTGCTCTCGTATGTGTCTGCCCATATGATACCATAGTTTTCATTGTTGTAGTGATTCCAGGCTTTCTAACGACGGCCACTGACTCGCCACCCATTTCATATCTTATCTCATCGAATAGAAAGGCTAGTGCATTATTGGATAAATAACACCGCTTGGTGAGGTCACTAGGAGTAAACTTGCCTTCAATATATATGTAACTCTCTGCAATGTCAAGTATTAGGTCTTGGAAATTAATAGGAATGCGTACTGTATCAGAGTTTTTATAATATTGCGAACCATATGGCTTATACGTATGTTCATGTAAGCTAACAATTGACTGGTCAAAAACAGGTTCGTCGAACACTTCAAGTTTTTCACTAGACGTAATAAGCACCATTGTTAATTTTCTTGGACTTCTAATCCAACGGACTGAAGAAATGCACGATCCTTAGCTGACAATCTACGTCTGAACTGATCAAGATGCTCACGCTGAATGATTCGCTTTGCACGATTACGCTCCTTTTTATCATTGATTGCATTATATTGGAGACGGGATCTTTGTTGATTGTATTGAAAACCTCCCATATTAAAACTGTTTCAATTCTAGTTTTACAATAATTTTTTCACCTCGAAAATTGACTAAATGTCCGTTGTCATCCAATATTCGCAGCGTAATGTTATCGATAAACTGACGTCCTTCAGGTCCAACAGGCAAATATATGATGTTGGCGGGTTCCCTGGTGAGCTTGTAGCCGGGCTCGACGTCTATATCAAATTCGAATATGGTATGGGATTTAAGAGCATTTAAATAGGCTCCAGAAATAATGTTACAATCCACCCGTATCATTCGTACTTTCATAATATCAACAGGGAGTGTTGATTCATGTCTTTTGTTCGGATGTAAATATATCGATTCAAATCCCAATAGACTTCCAATAGAATTTGGCTGTGTAAAATCAATTCCATATTTTGACCAAATTTCACACTTCAGCGTATTATTGTTGGCTCGCAGTTGGAATAATTTTTCTTTTTCTTCTTCTCTTTTATCATTCGGCATTGCTTTTAGTATTGTGCGATATATTTCATCAATTTCATATGCACCGAATGGTATATGGAGAGCTGTGAGAGCCATTTTCGATCCAGTTTTATAACAAAATCGATTATTCGTCTCGTCCACATTGAATATGGAGTTGTAGGAATAAAATCCTGTTAATCCCAATCCATATCGACTACCAGTATTTAATTCAATGGGTGGATAAAATTCTGCACTAAGCACACTTGTGTGACTCGACAGAGTAAAAGTGTACGACATAACTGATGAATTTGAGCACTGACCTATGAATTTATTGTGATTTACAGCAATCATCGTGGATTAACTTTCTCATCTTGTTGGGTGACGGTGTCTCATTATTTGATACTACATTTATATCACGTACTTTACAGTAACAGCAGAATACTTTTCGAGGCGATGGTCCATCATTAACATCAACGTCACTTGCGTTCTCATTAGAATAATGCTCTTGACAGTATTGGTATTTTAAAATATCGATATCACTCTGGAGATGTCTGGGTAGTTTATCCCATACTAATGCAATTTCATGTGCGGCACAACCAATCATTACTTCTTTAGGCATATCTGCGAGTTGTTGTTGACTCATCTTCAACAAGCTGTGTAGTCTAGAGAATGCGATTAATGAATGACCCATTCGCTTAATGCTTTCTTGATCCATAGCAGGAGTCATAGATGTCATTTCCATCGCGTCTTATGTCTGCTTTGTAGAAAGAAACTTTAAACACAAATGACCACACCAGACTGTGTTGAAATTTTGCTGACGATCATAATTATAGTAGATTTTGTTGGTAGAATTTGAGCCTTTGCGCAAGTACAGAATTAGTTCCTTAGGTGGAGGTAAATCACCAAAGCTATCAAAATATGTGACTGTATTGCCAAGTTTTTTAAATGCCACCCAATGTGTACCAGGACCATCTATACTATCCAAATTTATGATTACATATTCATTATGTCGCGGTCCTGAATTTGGTAGATTGTTGCGCATAAATATACCTCGAAAATATGGTACTTTCAGCTTCTCAGCATAATATTTCAGATCTATATCGGTGAGAGGTTTTCGAGGTAGGGTGTCTAGTAGTTTTTTGAACTTTGTGGTCTTAGATAAAGTCCTAATCCTTTGCGATACGGTTTTAAGTATAACCCTTTACCAGTTTTTCCTATTGCAATCGCTTCCATTTGCCTATTATGTCGATTTTTTTCGGCCAATTCTTCTCTGCTCGTTTTAACATCATTTACAGCCTTAGCTATACCCGCCGCAGTGCCAGCCAAACTACCTAATGCAGATAATCCAGCAAAAATAGGTATTAAAGGTAGAATTCCACCAACTTTCGGGATTGGTATGATCCTAGGCGTACGAATATTGCGTTTTCCTCCAGCAGCCCTCAGGTGACGTCGCGCTGCTTGAAGTGCAATGTACGTCATTTTTCTCGGGTCCTTAGCTATAGACCGTTTGTCATCAACTTTTCGTAAGTCATCGCGCACTTTACGAACTATTCCTGCACCAAATGCTATCTTTTTAGGGTTCTTCTTTTTAATATTTTTTCTTTTTTTAGAATGAGGTACAATTGAGTCACATCCCATACCAAGACGCTGTTTTCCCTTCATTATAGATGTAACTAACCAAGCAGCGGCTTTTTCTTTTAAATTGGCGTCTTTTGATTTAACTCGTTTCCACGTAGTTTGTTCAAGTTGATAGTCTGCTTTGTGGCGGGCTGCTAAATCACTCCTGTTTCGATCGTATGCAATGTCGTGTTCCTTACATGCAGCGTCAAGTTTGTTTATGCCCGAATCACCTCGCGCTAATCTTTCTTGTAATTTGGTGCCTGGACCACAATACTGGTAACCACCTGGTAAATGTAGTTCAAATGGAAGCTTATTTATAAGGGAATTTACTACCCCCCTGCCAGCCTTTAAATGACGGCGATTTTTACTTGTGCACTGCTTGACTGACAACATTTAAATAACGATTGTATGATGTGCATTCATTTATATAGTCCTCAACCGTGCTACAATGCCCATCGTGAAGCAGAGACAGAAGTTTTCTATAGACAATTTAGATGAAAAAGTTGGAAGTGGGTTACAAGCCGAACCGCGCCATGGTCCGTTACTTCCCTCAACTATTCGCGGACTATTAATCGGCCCAAGTGCGTGCGGCAAAACAAATTTACTTATATCTCTACGTACTCACCCCCTCGGATTACGTTTTGCAAATATATACTTATATTCAAAGTCTCTTCATCAGCCCAAGTATGAATATTTACGCAAGATATTAGAACCTATTAAGGGACTAGAATTTTACACCTTTAGTAATAATGCAGAAATAGTGCAACCGTCCGACGCTGAACCTGATTCTGTATTTATATTTGATGATGTTATATGTGAAAAACAAGATGTAATTCGTGCATTTTTCTCAATGGGACGTCACAAACATGTAGATTGTTTTTATCTAGCACAAACATATTCCCGCGTGCCAAAACAACTGGTAAGAGACAACAGCAATTTCATAGCAATCTTCAAACAGGACAATATGAATTTACATCACATTTTCTCTGATCATGTCTCGCCAGATGTATCTTTTAAACAATTTCTAGATATGTGTGCAGAGTGTTGGAAAGACAAATATGGGTTTCTTGTGATTGACAAAGACAGAGAGGTGAATGAAGGCAGATACAGGAAAGGACTTGATAGTTTCATATATACATAAAGCACCATAATTAGAACATTAGTCGATCTATAGACAGCGCCGAGATTACATCAGTGAAATTAAATATTGGCAATGAAGGACGCCAGTGAAATAAATTTGAAACGTCAACTAGTTGAAGCTACTGATTCTATACGTAAAAAATTTAACTCGTTGAAAAGTAAGAATGTAAATACTCGGTTATCTCTCGAGAAATTGTATGAGCCCATAACAAAACCTTTAAAAGTTATATCATCCGCTTCAGAGGTAAAATTACACAATCAGCCAACTACAGAGATACAAAAACCTACACAACCGCAAGAGGGTGTAAAAGCGGCATCTGAAACTAGCGATGAAGAAAGTGCAATTCAAACATATTTTATGGACCCACCGCCGAGATCATCGTTAGATTCAGAAAATTTCCTTAGCAGTGAAGAAAAAGAATGTGATGTAATCAAGCAACACCTAGAAAATCTAAAGTCTGGTGATCATAAATATGATACTGTGTATGGTGTACGCCTAGATCCTCAAACAGCCAAGTTACAAATGGGTGATGCCGAGATACACTTTTCTAGTGGAAATATCACATTGTCGCGTGGTAACAAGGAGCTGGGGACGTATCCCGGTAGTACTAAGTTGTATGATATAATATTTATGAAGTATCCATCATTTCTGCGCCGTGATCAAGCCACTATTGATGATGAAGAGTGTCACATATATAGAGATATATTAAAAAAGACAAAGGCAGCATATAAGGATTTTAATTTCAAGCAGGGTTTAAATAAAAACAAATGGAAAAAGTTTAATGAACTCATAATGCCACTAATGTCTTCTACTGTAAAGACGAGATCCAGAACTGGTTTGGGTTTTCCACGTATACCTCTTCAAAAATTATATAATAGTAGAGGCGTGGATTATGTCTATTGGAATAAACCGAAAGAACTGGTGGATCGTTTGCGACTGCTGTATAGTTCAAAAATGGCAGGTAACAACAATGTCGACAACGAAATAGTTAGTTTAGTCGAGGAACTTCGGGAAGAAGAAATAATATATTAGAAAAATGACTTCCTCCATAACTAGTATATAAAGCACCGAAATGTTGAAATTATCTCAAATGCAAAGAGAAATGGTAGGTGTAAACACAATTGACAAGTTCGGGAGACGAAGAAGTGCCTTAAATAAGTCAATGATTGTACGTGGACCACCAGGCGTTGGTTTTATTGTAACCGTAGACAATCACTTTGATATTCAAAATAAACGTTTAAAAAATATTGGAGAGCCAGTGGATAATCGTGATGGTGTAACTCGTAATTATGTAGAAAAATGCATGAAAGAGTTACATAGTGCCTTTTTCGAGAACCAACAGACTTTTGTACACAACAAAATTACCGAGATGATTAATGAAGTGCGACAGTATATCAACACAGAAATTTCAGACGTTAAGAAATTAGTTGAAGACAATACCAATGCAATAGAGAAGGTATTCAGCACTATTCAAGAATCCCGTCTGATAAGCGCACCTTCACAAACCAAATCACTTGATGTTAAGATGGTGGGAGTTGATAAACAGCAGATGATGGATGAAATTGCTGACACCGCTGCTGCATTGGGACATATTAAAAATAAAAAAGGATTAACTATAAACAAAGTCCATTAGTATATTAGAAGAATTAACTTATTAGAAATTAGTTTACTTGTGAACACCTACCAGTCAGGTACTTTATTATGGAGTCCAGTATTATAAAAAGAGCAGTCGTTGAGGAGCTACACAAACCAGTTCGTAAAAATTTCCGTAGAAGGAGAACAATAATAAAAGGGTATGGCGATTTATGGCAGATGGACTTGATTGAGATGCGACCATATGCTCATGATAATAAAGGATGTCACTATATTCTTGTCGTGATAGATTGCTACTCCAAATATGTGTGGACTAGACCTGTAAAAAATAAAACTGGTATTGAAATTACAAAGGGTATGAGAGATGTATTGGAAGAATCAAACTACTCACCTAAAAATCTCCAAAGTGACCAGGGTACAGAATTTTATAATAAAACATTTTCCACCCTAATGAAAAAATACAATATAAACCATTACTCCACATATAGTACAAAAAAAGCAGCAATCGCTGAGAGAGTAATAAGGACACTAAAAAATTGGCTCTATAAAGAATTCTCAGCTAGAGGCAAATATAAATGGGTTGACATTCTGCCTAACATTACAATAATGTACAATAATAAAGTACATCGCACAATTGGTATGAAACCTGCTGATGTGAAACCAACCACACGCATAAAAGCTTATGATCACATTAAGATTTCTTTAAAACCTAAATTTCATGTTGGCGACATAGTTCGAATAAGCAAATACAAAGGTATATTTGATAAAGGATATACACCTAACTTTTCAACTGAGCTGTTCAAAGTCTTTAAAGTAAATGTAACCTACCCCAGGACTTATTTAATCGAAGATATGCAGGGTCAACCGATAAAGGGAGGCTTTTATGAAATGGAATTGCAAAAAGCTAAGTATCCGGATGTGTATCTGGTGGAGACGGTTTTAAAAAAGAGAGGAAAGAAGATTTTTGTGAAATGGCTTGGACTCCCAAATAGCCATAATACTTGGATCGATAAAACTTCTATAGTATAATATTTTCATGAATTTGTGTAATTTTTTTTATAACTTTAAATGTTTATGAGTAGTATGATGAAATAAATAATAAAAACACAAATGACTGGTTTTAATCTTATATTCTCTAAAGTAATACATAATATACGTTTAGAAATATAAAGTCCTCTAAAAATAATACAATAAAATACTTCATCTATTGTTAATACAATTGTGGAGGAGGCGTGGCTTATTAGTACATTCAAGTAACGCCTATCTACCCCCGCCACTTCAATTAACCCCCACCACCACTCCTAGACCACGCCTTCTAAAGCCCCGCCACTTCAATTACCTTCCCCCACTGCAATTGCCCTCCACCGCCTCCACTCCATTCTCCGGATGCTATATAATGCGGACGATTAGACACATTCATCAGTATCGTGTAAATTCTTATACAACAATGAAGTGTAGTTACTGCGAGAAAGTTTTTTCAACAAAAAGCAATTTAGTTCGACATATTCGCCAATACTGTACCATTGTAAAAGATGGTAAAGTACGAGAGATTGGAAGTGAACCACCAAGCAAGAAGCAAAAGTTTAATAGTATGCCTTCTACAAGTGGTATTAATTGTTCAAAAACTTGTGATTACTGTGGAAAGATCTTTTCATCATCTTTTAACTTAAAACGACATATTAATAATAACAAATGTGCCGTGCTGAATGAGATGTTTGTAATGAACAGAAAACAAAATTCTCCGAGTGGCTCAAAAACTTGTGAATATTGTAGAGAGAACTTTGCAACATTTTCCAGTTTAAAACGACATATTAATAATAATAGATGCAACGATCAGAAAAATACGTTATTAATTGACAGAAAAAAAATTAACCGCCCTATTGATAACAGTTTAGGAAATGGTGTCGATAAACTTCATAGTGCTTTCAAAGACAGAATAGCTAGCTACCGTTTTAACAGTCCAAGGACCCATATCGATTATACTGATTTTTTGAAAGAAGTGGAGCAAAAAGTGTTGAATATAATCGAGGAATACTTGCAGAAATACCAGACCCTCAAGATAAATTTTGAAATATTTGGGCTTTATGAAATACCTGAAAAGGAGTTATCCGATATCAAATCGTTTAATACCAAAAATAAAATAATCACCATTTCTACAGATCTACATCAGATTTTCGAAGAGTTTGGCGATGAGATGACTACACAAGCCTCTGAATTCCAAGAGAAAGATTCGGGGTGGACGCTGAAACATATAATGTTCCTCGATGTAAACATAAATAAGTTTGCATCAATGTCGGCGTCATCTTATATCAGGCTACCCAAAGTCATAGAACAAAAGAGCGCTGTTTTAAATATACAAAACAGGGACAATGCATGCTTTGCTTGGTCAGTAATTGCAGCCATTTCCCCTGTAAAGCATGCTCCAACGATGACATGTTCATATCCACATTATGATACCATGTTAAGTTTTAGAGACATTGAATTTCCTGTCAAATTGAAGGACATTGCGAAGTTTGAAAAAATTAATAACATCTCCGTGAATGTGTTTGGCCTTGAATCAGAATTCAAAGATGGTAATACTATTACTGAAGTTGTGGGACCATTACATTTTACGTCACATCACCAAGCCAAACACGTTAATCTGTTACTTATATCGGATGATGTGGGTAACAATCATTATTGTCTTATACAAAATTTATCAAAATTGGTTTCAAAACAAATATCAAACCACAATAGTCGATTACATATCTGTGATGGGTGTTTGCAGTCGTTTAGAAAAGAAGAACATCTAAAACTGCATGAAGAAAATGACTGCAATCATACCTATACAAAACTACCATCTACTGAAATAAAAATTAATAAATATGGCGAATCAGTACCTGAAAATATTCTTAAGTTTATAAACTTTGAAAGACAATTACCAGTGCCATTTGTGATTTATGCCGATTTCGAAAGTTTACTGAAACCCATCGACCATAATGAACCTTGTGATGATAAGTCATTCACAGTTAAAGTATGTGAACACCAACCCTATTCTTTCGGCTTTTATGTAAAATGTAATTTCGATGATAAGTACTCAAAATTTGTAACATACAGAGGACCTAATGCCGCTGAAGTGTTCATTAAAAGGCTGGATGAAACGGCTCTAAACTTGTATGAGAATCATTTAAAGCACGTGAAAAAGATGCTCCCTCTTTCAGCCCAAGAAGAAGTCGAATATGAAAACGCGGTATGCTGCCATATTTGCACAAAACCCTTCAAGCCTGAGGACAAAAAAGTGCGTGATCACTGCCATTTAACAGGACGCTTCCGCGCGGCTGCACACTCTATTTGTAATTTAAACTATAAAGTGCCGAAATTTATACCTGTGTTCTTCCACAATTTGACAAACTATGATAGTCATTTATTCATTAAGAAGTTAGCATCCCAAAAAGAACAAGTTTCCGTAATAGCCCAGACCAAGGAGAAATATATTTCGTTCTCAAAGTCAATCATTGTAGAGAAATCTGTGAATCCCAATATACCGCACACATTCCTGAGGTTGAAATTTGTGGACTCTTTTCGATTTTTATCAAAGTCCCTCGATAAATTGAGTCAGAGTTTAGTGTCCGATCAATGTGTTGAAACTAGAAAGTATTTTCAAAACGATGAGGAATTCGATTTAATAAGACAGAAGGGGGTTTTTCCTTACAATTATATGAGCTCTTTTGAAAAATTGGAAGAAACCCAGTTACCGTCCAAAGACCTATTTTACAATTACTTAACCAACGAATCTCTTTCTGATAAGGATTATGAACGAGCCAATAAAGTATGGAGTGTCTTTAAATGCAATACATTGGGAGAATACGCAGATATCTACCTGAAATCAGATATATTTTTATTAGCAGATGTGTTTGAAAATTTTAGAAAGGTATGTTTGGAGCACTACAAGTTAGATCCTGCTCATTATTTAACAGCACCTTCTTTGAGCTGGGATGCCATGTTGCGATATACACACATCGAACTGGAACTTCTGATTGATGTGGATACTGTACACTTCTTTAGAAAAGGTATTCGTGGCGGCGTATCGCAATGTTCAAAGAGAAAGTCTATAGCGAACAACAAATATCTATCAAACTATGACCCCACCAGAGAATCGTCGTACATCGTCTATCTTGATGCTACAAATCTGTACGGAGCAGCTATGAAAGAAATGCTACCAACTAGTGACTTCAGATGGCTTGAGAAAGAGGAAATCGAAAAATTTGATTGTTCCCTAATTGGAAAAGATTCGCCCAAAGGATACGTTTTAGAAGTCGACTTGGAATATCCTCTACACTTGCACGATGACCATAACGAACTGCCGTTTTGCCCAGAGAGTATGATTCCTCCCAAAAGTAAAGCTCCAAAATTAATTCCAAACTTACGAGATAAACATAAATATATCATTCACTACAAAAATCTGAAACAATGTTTGAAATATGGCCTGATATTAAAGAAAGTGCATAGGATAATAGAATTCTCTCAGTCTGCCTGGCTTGGATCATATATTGACTTAAATACAACACTTCGTAATTCCGCCCGAAACGAGTTTGAAAAGGACCTATTCAAGCTCATGGTGAATTCAATTTTCGGCAAAACGATGGAAAACGTCGATAAAAGACAAAATATTAAGCTCTGTTCGTTCTGGGAAAACAGAAAAGGTACTTTGGGCGCCAGAGCGTTAATAGCCAAGCCGCATTTTAAGTCTTGCTCAGTATTTGATGAAAATCTAGTGGCAGTGCAATTGGAAAAAATAAAAGTTGTTTACGATAAACCACTTTATGTAGGTTTTTCAATTTTAGATATTTCCAAAACCATAATCTATGAATTTTTATATGGTTACATTAAACCCATGTATGGAGATGACGCGACGGTTTTATACACAGACACTGATAGTTTAATTTTAGAAATATTCACAGAAAACATTTATGATGATATTAAGAAAAACATTCACTTCTTCGACACTTCAAATTATGGTGCAGACAACAATTATAGCATGCCTAAAACTATATCTGTAGTAGGGAAAATGAAAGATGAGTATGCTGGAAGACCAATAGAATGCTTTTATGGAACTGGTGCGAAAGCCTACTGCGTTAAAGCTGACGACATTACGAAAAAGGCAAAAGGTGTTTCCAAAAGTGTAGTAAAACATCAAATTAATTTTTCTGATTATGTTCAAGTTGTTGAGAACGGCGGATTAATATTCCGTAAAATGTCCATATTTAAATCTGACTTACATACGATTCACACTGAACTCAAAAATAAAGTAGCCCTATCCTCTGCTGATGACAAGAGGTATGTTATACCCGATGATGTATATACTTTGGCTTGGGGGCATCATCGACTTGATGAAGATAATAGTGAAAAGAGGTTGGATATTTTACTAAAATACGCTAGACGTTTGAACACGGAGGAGCCTGAAGCGGGATGGGATAGTGTTGATTTGGATGAGTCTGAATCAGAACGCGATAATTTTGATCTGTAATATATATTCATTAACTGTTTAGACATAAAAATAGAATTTGTGATACGAAAGACAAAGTTCCCTGAACTTATACTTCACGATACCTACTTGACCTACAATGCATTGGATGGATCAGTTCAAGGTGGATTTTTTGGTGCAAGATAAAATAAAAAGACAATTAGTTAGTAATGTAGTAGAATAGGTAATAAATAGTATGAAAATAGTAATGTGACAGAATAGGTAATAAATAATATAAGAAAATGTAAATCATGTGTTTCAATTCTAAAAAAATAAAAACTAAAATAAACAGCTACACGTTCTCCTCACTTGTCATGTTAAGATGTTAAGTACACAAAAGAAATAAAGAGGGTACTCTGCAGGTACTGAAATAACAATGTAAATGTTCCCTTTCACAAATTCATTGATAAAAATCTCGGTGGATAAGACAGGCAGGTCGTAAATGTACATCTCATAAATCAGCATAGGATAAGACAGATGTCCCTAAAGATAAGACAGGTAAAATAATTGTTGATCGATATAAAGATAAGACAGATAGGTCGCAATTGTTTATCAGCATAAGGATAAGGCAGGTAAATAAAGTGGTTAGGTATATAATCATGAATGAATGTTTGTTATCTCATCGTAAAAAAATACAAAGTGCAATAAGACAATACAACATAATAGAGAATTATTTAACTGTCTGCATACGAACGGCTAGACGGATGGATTGACCATAATTGCTTTAATCACCATTATTTTTACTGCAATTACCTTTATTTTTACTTAAATTACCTGTAATTGTCCTCTAATTACCACAGTACTTTAATTACCTCCCACCACTCTAATTGCATCCCATCACTCTAATTACCCCCCCCACCACTACAATTACACCACACGACTTTAATTACCACCCACCACTTTAATTGCCCCCCACCACTACAATTACATCACACCACTTTAATTACTTCTTATTAATCTAATTGCCCCCCACCACCACAATTACATCACATCACTCTAATTACCTCCCACCACTACAATTACATCACGCCACTTTAATTACTTCTTATTAATCTAATTGCCCCCCACCACCACAATTACATCACAACATTCTAATTACCTCCCACCACAATAATTATCCATCATGCAATTACTCTAATTACCCATCATTCCCCTAATTGCCCCCCACCACTACAATTACATCAGGCCACTCTAGTTACCCCCCACCACTACAATTACATCACACCATTCTAATTACCTCCCACCACTCTAATTACCCATCATTCCACTAATTACCTCCCACCACTACAATTACATCACACCACTTTAATTACTTCTTACTAATCTAATTGCCCCCCACCACCACAATTACATCACGCCACTTTAATTACTTCTCACTAATCTAATTACCATCCTAATTGCCCCCCCACCACTACCACCTTTCATAGGCCCCGCCCTCTAACGTCCCATCCCCTAAGCCCCGCCCCTTAATTACCTCCCACCACTCTAATTACATCATATTAGTCTAATTACCTCCCACCACCATACTTATATCCCATCACTCTAATTACTTCTCACTAATCTAATTACCCCCCACCATTCTAATTACCCCCCACCACACTAATTGCCCCCCACCACCATATTTACCCCCACCACACTAATTGCCCCCCACCCCTAATCTGATCACTGATCACTGATCACTGCTCCTGCTCCTGAACCGAACCTCTCTCATTTACACACTACTCGCGTTTCAGCGGAACATCAAAAATCATATAATAAGCGTACTAATGTGGCTGTAGAGTACGATAATAAAATGTTTTCGATTTTCCGGCGGAACGTTGATGGGGTTAAAATGCACATAAAATAAAACCAATCACAGCGTTTCAGTTATTCGTTTTAAACAACTAAATTATATTTAAATGTAATTTTAGTGACTTTACTGACAAATTTAAAGTAGAATCATAATACTCGATTATAGATAGTACTCTGAGCTTTACCCAGCAAATTGACTTTTTATGTGCAAAGTTGGCAAAAAGTACATTTGCTATTTTAAATATTAAAAACGAAGTTAACCGCAATGGCCTTTTGACTGCCTATTATTCACTTGTGTATTCAGTCTTAAACTATAATATTATGATATGGGGTCAATCAACTGATGTAGACAGAATTTTTGTTATGCAAAAACGTATTATCAGAATTATTTTTAATTTACCGTTTAGACAATCTTGTCGTGACACCTTCAAGAGATATGAAATTTTGACGGTTCCCTGTATTTATATATTTAAATTGGCTTGTTTTGTTTATAAAAATTCAAATTTGTTTCATCTAAATAATGATGTACACAATTACAACACTAGGAGTGCTCGAGAAATTCACATAAACAAGTATAATTTAAGCAAATTCAGAAAACCGCCGCATTTTGCAGGTAGTGTAAAATTTAACAAACTTCCGGTTCAAATAAAAGCAATAAATAAGTTTCAATTATTTAGGAAGACATTAAAACTTTTTTTAACTGAACACTGTTTTTATAGTCTAAAAGAATTCCATGATTATAATGAAGTTAATTAACTCGCATATTCTTAACTTTTTCTTTTTACTATTTTTTATACATTGTTTGTTGTTGTAACAACATTTTATATATTCTTTCCTATTATTTGGGTTTTCTACCACATGTACTATTATCCTCTTCAAAACAAATCACCGAATCTACAAAATAATAGAATTATTGGAAAAAAAAAGCCTCTGCGCCCGTGACGTTTACGCCAAAGGAAAAGTCAGAGGTTATGTTTTGCAAATAATATAAATCGGAATAAACACAAAAATAATGTATTTTGCTGATGTTTCGGAAAGTAATCTCTTTCCGTTTTCAAAGCTATTTTTTAAGGAACTCTTATTTTGCTGTGTATGTCAAATACACAGCTTTAAGATTCTGTTTATGTTATTTCCATAGATACTTACTACTTACACAGAACATAGAACTGATGATATTTTTTAGATAATGTTGAGTTTGTTAAGTTCTTCTTTTAACATTGGTAGCCAGGTTGTACAAATATCTACAGAACAATTCGATACGCACTTATCTTCATTTAATAGGATTATTGCTGATTCTTTAATTTTTCTTTTTTTGGTATCTGTTTCTTTTGTTAAAATTTTTGCCGAGTCCCAGTTTATTCTATGTCCGTTTTCCCAAGCATGTTCACAAATCTTTGATTTCTGAATTTCATTCTTTCTAATGTAGTTCTTGTGCTCGTCCAACCTCACACTGAAAGGTCTGGATGACTCACCCACATAACATTTATCACATTCGCATGGGATATTGTAAATACAGTTTTTTGAATTCTGCTCCCTGTTTATCGGTTTTGTTTCTGTTAAAATAGATCTTAAAGTGTTCCCCGTTTGAAATATCGTCCTAACATCAAATTTGTCACCTATACGGCGTAGCTTTTCCGATAGTCCGTATACATAAGGAATTATTGCTGTATAATGACGTTCAGGTTTTTGTCGTACCTGATTGTCCCTATTTTCAACATTTATGAAAATTCTATCAACAAAGGCTTCAGGATATTGATTTTGTACTAGAACCTCTTTGATAAATTTTTTCTCGTTATTTAATATTTCATTATTAGATGAAATTATTTTGGCCCTATCGTATAAACATTTTACAACACCCCTTTTAACATTTATTGACTGATTTGAGTTAAAATTTAGATATCTATTAGTATGTGTTGGTTTTCTATAAACGCTTGTTTCAATTGTATTATTTATCCTTCTAATTAAAACATCTAAAAACGGTAGTTCATTCCTACTTTCTACTTCTAATGTGAATTTAATAGACGGTTCCTTACTATTTATATTTTCTAAAAAACAAAATAATTTCATCTAATAATAAAATATTAAATAACGAGAAAAAATTTATCAAAGAGGTTCTAGTACAAAATCAATATCCTGAAGCCTTTGTTGATAGAATTTTCATAAATGTTGAAAATAGGGACAATCAGGTACGACAAAAACCTGAACGTCATTATACAGCAATAATTCCTTATGTATACGGACTATCGGAAAAGCTACGCCGTATAGGTGACAAATTTGATGTTAGGACGATATTTCAAACGGGGAACACTTTAAGATCTATTTTAACAAAAACAAAACCGATAAACAGGGAGCAGAATTCAAAAAACTGTATTTACAATATCCCATGCGAATGTGATAAATGTTATGTGGGTGAGTCATCCAGACCTTTCAGTGTGAGGTTGGATGAGCACAAGAACTACATTAGAAAGAATGAAATTCAGAAATCAAAGATTTGTGAACATGCTTGGGAAAACGGACATAGAATAAACTGGGACTCGGCAAAAATTTTAACAAAAGAAACAGATACCAAAAAAAGAAAAATTAAAGAATCAGCAATAATCCTATTAAATGAAGATAAGTGCGTATCGAATTGTTCTGTAGATATTTGTACAACCTGGCTACCAATGTTAAAAGAAGAACTTAACAAACTCAACATTATCTAAAAAATATCATCAGTTCTATGTTCTGTGTAAGTAGTAAGTATCTATGGAAATAACATAAACAGAATCTTAAAGCTGTGTATTTGACATACACAGCAAAATAAGAGTTCCTTAAAAAATAGCTTTGAAAACGGAAAGAGATTACTTTCCGAAACGTCAGCAAAATACATTATTTTTGTGTTTATTCCGATTTATATTATTTGCAAAACATAACCTCTGACTTTTCCTTTGGCGTAAACGTCACGGGCGCAGAGGCTCTTTTTTCCAATAATTCTATTATTTTGTAGATTCGGTGATTTGTTTTGAAGAGGATAATAGTACATGTGGTAGAAAACCCAAATAATAGGAAAGAATATTCGTAGAATGCCACAAATAACTTTCAGACAATAACATTTTATATGTTTATATGTGTGTATTATTATTTTATATGTTAATATATGTTATTAGATTTGTGCTGACAAAACCCACATTGTACTTTATAGTATTTGATGGCGAATAAATTATCTTATCTTACTCGACGACATGCCCTGTCAATAGTTCATCCTGCTGCGTAAATCTACTATAATCGTCTGCAATTTTACTCCGCAGATAAAAAGGTAACAAAAACTTTACGAGCTCATTATTAAGGCCGTTGAACCATTCGGTATGGTGCCATCAAGCACGCCGACATGATTTAAAAACCTATAAAGGTAAGTGATTCAATTTGCGGGCGAAAAAGTACGGCGAGCAACAGTATTTTAATGAGATCGTAAAGTTTTTGTTGCTTTTTTTATCTGCAGAGTAAAATTGCAAACGATATAGTCGTTTGCAATTTTACGGATAAACCTCCGGAACGACACTTCGTTTTACCGTGAATATTTCACTTCGCTTTACTGTTATTATTGTGCTCGTTTTTGTGCCATTGTTTTACTGTGATTATTTTACTATAAGCGAAGCCATAAGTATTTCTTGTATCGTTGGTTAAGTCGAGTATCAATTATTGTGACAAAAACGTAGAATTGTATAGGGTTTGATCGGTTATTGAGGTTATATTGGCCTTCTTATGAAAATGTAGTTTTTTTTTTTACATTTATTTAACGTCAGCCTATTTCCGCTACTGAGGCCTAACACCGACGCCTGTAGACGAGCTACCCCCAACCAGGAATTTTGCCGAACCTCTTCCCTTAAGAAGAATAGGGATCTTTTTACTTGCCTAACATTTAATAGACAAGGGACCGACGGCTTTACATCCCCACCGAAGGATGGTATATGTCCTATACAACCCTCGCCTAAGGTTGTATAACTTCCGCGCATACACTGATATACAAGCCGCTGGAAGATGTGTGAGGCGAGAACGCGGTTTCCGTTGGAATAGTCACCCATCCAAGTACTAACTGCGCCTGTCGTTGCTTTACATCGCATACCGAAGTATGTACATAGTAAAGACGCACCTACGCTGGCCCCCTATGAAAATGTAGTGCTGACATAGATTTCAAATTGTTCTTATAGAGCATTTCTTAAAGGATCGTCATTTTTGCTCGAATTCACCTTCCGAGATTTTAGTGTATTCTTACGTTTGAAATAATGTAGATTACGAAAATAAAGGATTATTCCATTTTGTCGATATGTCTGTCTGCCTTTTGGTGCTATAATTAAAAAACTATTCCATATTGTAATATCTGGAATCTTGTGTTATACAGTTGACGCCATTGCCAAGGAAAAAATCAAATGTACATACAGTGTGACCCACTTTTAAAGGAAACATTGATGTAAAAAATGTATTTATTAACTGATCGGTTTTTTTAGGGCTCTGTAGCCAAATCGCAAAACTGAACACTAATAATTTCGTCATGTCCGTTTGAAAGGGTACTAAATTCAGTGGTGTAGTTAATATTTCAATAAAAAAAATCGTTCATTAAATTTGTTAATTCTTGATATTGCAAAAAAAAGTCGTAGCGAATTAAAAAAAAGAATGATTGTCATAGAATGTAACTTCAAAGTTCAGTATTAATGTAGAAAAAATCAAAGGAAATAAGAAGAAATCAGAGGAAATGAGGGGAAATCAGAGGAAATTAGGAGAAAATCAGAGGAAATCAGCGGAAATCAGGAGGAAATCAGAGGGAATCATACAAGATTTCCCCAAAAAGGGAAATCAGGTGTATAAATTGAGCCTAGCGGTTTACCCCTCGATTCTAAGTAAATGACTTTTACAGTTGCTCTTGGAGCAACATAGCAAAGGAAATATTTTAAAAAGGATTAGTGATGTTGTGATGTCGTTAATTGATTTGCGTCTCTCAAGCGCTTCAATATATGCATAGTATACTAATAAATTAGCTAAATGTGGACGGGCGACGTTATCTATGATTTGCAAAAGTAGCTTTACATACAGCCTTCAATTTCAAGAATACTTAGATCATTGTAGTATCATGTGATATGAAATATTCTATTATATTAGAAAATCTTAGGCACACATTTTGTATTAGCTAGATTTTATGTTGAAAGTGATGTGTTGAAAGCCAGTATCCACTACTAATAACCCAAATTACTTAGCATTAACATGTTTACTATGATGAATAGAATTGGACATTTGTTTAATCAATGTCTATAAATGAGATTTATTACTTTGTCAATATAACAATTCATTTGTCGCACAGTGGCATCTTCAGGTGGTGAGTATTATTATACTAATTTTACAATGGACAAAATGAGTTCTATATAATACAATTTTTTATCTGCCTTAACAACGGTGCCAAATATTTAGCAAAATCACTAAAATTTAAAAAACGCCATTTAAAAATTACGTCTGTAGTTAGATGATTTTTAACATTTCAGCATATTAATTTAAAGCCTACGCACATTGTCACATGTTTAAATGGATTTAGCATGGATTAAGCACAAGAGTATTATCACTTACCCACTTGCTTATTAACGATATGTTCACATTCACAATTCACTGACAGCGTTATATGATTGCACAGGAAGTGTGATCTGCGAGTATTTGAAACTTACAGTTGGTGGCTTCAATTCCAGGCATATTGAAGAAACAAAGTAGGTCCCAAAATGCTACCTAAAGGGACATCGCGATGCATGTTACATGCAGAGGAATTGTTACACAAATTTCTATAACTTGACATTGATTAAATAAATAATTTTTAAACCAAGTATTCCTTGGCTGAGCTTACCGTACTGAAATTTGGTAAGTATAAAACGTGAATAAAGACCTCATGGATAACTTCTCTGTGACCAATATTTCTTGTTAGGTCTAATGTAACTTTTAAAAGAGGTGTAAAGGTACTACGATTTCTCCGAATCCTAAACGAAATGCAGTAAAAGAATTGTTTTTGTAAATATGGCCAATTAATTAATTCAACTCTAGCAATTTTTTTAAAAACTTTATAACAAACTGATGTACCGAAGCTCCGAATAATTGGCTAGAAAAATTTTAAAGCATGGTTTGATGTTAGCCAATGGAAGAATTATTAAATATTATCTGCTTGAATTTCACTTGATACCACGATCTTTGATCTTTTTGTATATTTTCTATGAAGTAAGGCCCACAGCTAGTGGGGATCATTTATGTTTATTCAGCTGGACTTTAATATATACCTTTTTTCTTACTTTATTGCGACAGACAGGCAGTTCCGCAGATTATTAAAAAGTCGTAAATACACCACACATATCACTAAAGTAGATAGTGCTCTTTCACTTCATTATACTTCTATAAGGCTTTATTCTTCAATTAATAACTTCCTTGATGGTATCGATTATATAGGGTTTGGGAGAATTTCTTATAATAATAATACGATGTGGCGTGTGTATACCTAAAAAGTTAATATGGCTTGGTTTAAGAAATCAACCTTTGAGTTTGCATCGTCAAAGTTATCGCTATAATTGGAAAAAATAGAGCGCGTACCTTTGCGAGTTAGTCGTCGAAAAATCTATAGTCTCCAAAAGAAATTTTTGCCGTTTGATGATTTAGAGACGATAGACCAAATGGTCTTTATATTCGAGAGATATATAGTTCCAAATTCTATTACTTCGTCTTCGCTGTTCGTACAAATAATATTGATTAATGTTGAGTCTAGATACGAAAAGAGGATCTATTGGTTACGATTGAAAGAGGTGCAGATAAGTGTAAAGCCTTGAAAGAAGCCATGGGGAAAAAGGTAAGGGTGGAGGAAAAAAGGGAGAGCAAAACGATATTCATCAGGGATGTTGACGCAGCAGCGACGGGAGATGAAATCAGGAGGTCATCGTAAAAATAGTGGCGAGTCCAGACTTCGGAGCAAAGGATAAGGGAGACGTTGAATGGGAGGGGAATTGCAGGGTTTCTTGAAAAGAGGGGAGGCGTAAGTATTGGATGATTAAATTGCAGATTCAGGGAAAGGGTTAATATCGTCAGGTGCTTTAAATGCTTGCAGCTTGGGCACAGGGTAAGAACGTGTACAGGGGAGGATAGAAGCGAGGACTGCCTAAGATGTGGAGAAAAATTGACACAGGAGTAAAGGACTGTAATGAACCTGAGTACTGTGGGAATTGTAAAGCAGGAGGATACAGAAGTGACTCTATGAAATGCCCAAAATACAAGGGCATGATATACGAAAGGGAATAGAGAAGATGAAGACCTCAGCTATAAATTCGAGATGGATAAATAGATTCGAATAATGAGGACAAAGGAAGAAGACAGAAGAAATTTTTCCCCGAACCCCTAATCGTTTTAATAGATGGGGGATGTAAGGGAAAACTACCCGTGGCCTGATGGAAAGCGAAAACAGTTCCAGATTACGTGGAAACATTGAGCCAGGAGGGGTTTTAGTCGGTAGGAGTCCGACACTACCGGGTGCGGTAGACCCTAGCGCCGGGTGTCCATGCAGGATTTCCCCTTCACCATAAAAAAAAGATACGAAATTTACGAAATCTCACATACTTCTTAAAGATAAATAAATAGTTTGTACAGTTTTGGAAAGCGGCAATTTTTCTTTTGAAACCTAGACCAAAACGTAGCAAAGATAAATAGATAGACTTTATTAGCAATTTCTGTTATACGATACTTATAGTATTACAAATATAAGGAATATATTCAATATCGGTTACATTTTACATTACGGTTTAAACAAAGGAGGGAACAACCTACTTTCATTTTCAACTTTATACATTATTATGTACGTGGTTTTTTAACTTTTCTATAAATCTAAAATAATTCACAGATTTCTTTTATTTCTGTTAGTAGAGTATTAAGCATATTTAGACCTTTATATAATATAGTTTTATTTAATAATGATGATTTGGCTATGTTTATAAAAGTTTTATTATATGAATGAACAATATTTATACTACTATATCCGACTTTATTAAATAAGTATATAGGAGTCTTTTGGTTCTTCAATTTATAAATAAAATCTATCTGATCTGATCTGATCTGAATATTTCCAATTTAATTCTTTGTATACACGATAATATACAAATAAGATTAAGCCATGAGTAATAAGGTATGTTATTCAAAATTTTCAAAAGATGTGTCAGTATCGTATAGATAAAGGAGAGTATATTATATACGTCCGTTCAGAATTCGAAAAATAATAATCAACTTTCAATTGCTGGTAAGTCACTTGTTAATTATTATAATAAACACGAGTAAATATAATTTACAGTAACTTTCCACATTAGTTCATAGGAAAAGGTGATGTATTTTTAAGTAGTGTCAGTTGACAGATTATATCATTACTAATGATCTTCCAAAGTGTAAAAACCGTCTAATCATTAACATCCGTGCCCAGTATTTGATCAACATTGATTGTTCTGCATGTTTATAAAGCCCTCGTGGCCTTAGTGATCACTTTATCTAGACGATCTTTTAGTGATCCATTGTTTCTGTGGCAACTGTTTTAATTTTGGTTTGACATATTATAAACATATATGGCTTTTTCTAAGAATTGACAATGGGTATATTTAAGAACACGCTAATATAATTAACCAATATCGACCGATAATTGACCAATGAACTTTTGAAAACTATTTCGCATATTCTATTTATCGTTATCAGTTTTTTCATGTATTGCAGTTTCAGATTGACAAAATGAGGTTCCTTAATATCCTGCTCATCGTCTTCTTTGCACTTATTGCTTTACAAGGGATAGAGGCACACCAGCCGCCATTAGAACCAGGAGTTATGTATTGCCTTGGCACAGGAAAATCATGTCAACCAGACGGAAGTAAAGGTAATTGCTGTAAACACTTAGTCTGCCACAAGAAAGTTCACCAGGAAGTTGGTTATTGTAAACATGGAAAATAACTTTGCTTACCCACAACCTTTATCGTTTGTATTGATTTGAATTAAAATAATGTATGGAAATAAGTCTAATAGAAATGCTGTAAAAATAAATTCGGAGATTTGTAGCATAATTCCAATTAAAATTTAGTGTTATTAGCTAAATGTGTGATTTCATTACCCATCCCCTCACAGGATTGAACTCTTGTCATAATCGTATCGAGCTGTTGATGAACTAAATCGAATCAAAGAAATGCGAGTTGACTTTGCTAATGGCTACTTTGGTAGACTATAGTTTGTATACCTCTGTCTAAACCTAACAAGAACATAAGTAATAGTGAGTAAATATAATAGTTATTTTTGTAACAAGTACCTAAAATCATGTTTTTGGGACGAATCCTGTTTCCGCAAGAGGCGAAGCAGAACGTAATAAATAAAAGAAAACAGAAAACATGTATGCAACTCTCTAATCAGAATAAACGCATCTTATTCCCAATACACAACTCAAATTGACCTGAAAGTGTTCTTTAGCTTAACTACAAGTACATATCACATCATAACCTTCCCTCAGGTTTGAAATAGAATTAAAATAAAATAGTGAACGAAGTATTTAACTAAAGTATCAGCTACAGTTCCTCTGGTAAGTATATAATTTTTTCTAAATAACAAGGATGGCACTGTTTGACAAGTGATAAATCGTAATATATGATTTGCAGGAAACAATTACTAAGCGGGCAAATACCCCAACCTGCATTGATTTATATCTTACAAATGATGAAAGATTGGTAGTCAATGTCATTTGTCAATTCCCTGACCAGACATAGACCGGTTTCGAACTTATTAGTAGAATTGGTCAGGGAATTGCCAAATGACATTGGCTACCAATCTTTCATGATTTGTAGGTAAAAAAAAACTACATTTTTTTACCTACCAGCCTCTTTCGCCCGTTTTAGACAAGTTTTCAAGTGAAAATTTCCTAACCCTAAAAAATTGAAAAAGTACCAATGATTTAAAACTTATTTTTTTACCCTGGATACTTTAGAGCATAAAAATTAATTTTAGATTGAAATTTAAGGTATAAAGAAGCTATATCTACAAGGTTTTTTTTAAATTAGTATTTTATTTAATATTTATGTATTAATATAGAATGGAGAAAAATGATAAAGCTTAACTTTCACGTGCAATTTATAAGAAATAAAAATTATAAAAATAAAAAGTAAGTATACCATTGGAAAGCTCTTTGTCGAGAAATGCTTCATTTCCCTGTGCGACGCGCTTGAAATATTGAGCGAGCTGTAATAATTTCACATGCTAAGGGAAACATTTATTAGAAAAAACTTTTATACCATTTTTATGTAAAATTTCCCGCTCTTTCACGTTGTGATATCCGTTTTTTTATTATTATTACTTTTCGAGATATTAGCAAAAAACTGAATTTTTCCGTTTTAGAAGGTTGTTTATAAGTTCGCGGGGGTAAATTTTGGTAAACTTTTTTGAGTCACTTCGTAGCAAAAAACTGGCCTTTCATGAAAAAATTAGCAAAGTAATAGTTAAATCTAACTTTTCATCAAAATTAGTCTGTGACAACGGGGCTATGTACCCTCGTGTAGAACAGAAGGTCTCTCGAGGGATTTGACCTTAGCTATCACTACTCCAGGTTTCCACCCCTGTAGGGGTAGGAAAAAAATTGATATTTGACAGGAGGTGTTTCTTTAAATAAAGTGTTAGGTGACCTGGGTTGTGTAACCACCACCCTTTCACCCTTCAAAGGGGCGGAGATTTTTTTTTTTGGAAAATAATTAATATTTTGTAGAAGGCATCTCTTTGAGGAAGGTGGTAGGTAACCAGGAGTGTGTAACAAACACCGGGGGTTGTTTTCACCCTTCAAGGGGGTGAAATTTTTTTTCCAACCACAATTAAAAAATAGCACAAAAAATGTGTTTATTAAATTGTTTTTATAAATTTTGTAGATAGAGGCATTGCTATGTGTATAGACACTTATATCTTTTTTTTATTTGTCAGAGGATCAACAAAATCGTAGGGGTTTACAAGAAGGGTTCCATCCTTCATTTTTTTCCCAATTTTTTTACATCGGGAATAATCTGTAAGAAATTTATGTATCTAATGTCTAAATCGTGGTACGTCAGGTTCATCCTCTGTCGTACAATTTTGACTATCGATACCTACACACAGTTTTTACATAAAAACACTACATGCTACACCTAACTTTACGCAACTGCACCGCTTGGTACATTCGCTTTTACAAGCACAGTTGTAATTCTTGAAAAAATGTCTTTTCCTCGGTCTTTTCTAAAAATTTCGGTTCTAAATGCCCGTTTCGAAATATCCATCCTCATTCAGTAGGATTAAGTTCATTTCCTAGCCATGCTTGTCATTGAAAATACACTCTTAAAGCGTGTTCTCAAATCGCTTCTTCAGTTGGGGGACATTCAAATTTTTCTTTCGTGTCTGTAAATATTGCGATCGGATGTAGTTAAACTCATCGATGGGTGGATTTTTCTTTCGATATACTCTACTTACTAATTTTATAGAATTTGCATAGGTCACATGGGGAAGCTCAGGATTGATTCAATTATAGATGGAAAAAAATTTCCACCCTCTTAAAGAATGAAACCAACCCCCGTGGTTGGTTACACAACCCTGGTCACCTACCACCTTATTCAAAAAAACACCTCCTGTAAAATATCAATTTTCTTTCTCACAAGAAAATATCAATTTTCCAGCCCCCTACAGGGGTGAAAGTCTTGGGTAGAGGTGGTTGAGGTAAAATCCCTCGAGGGACCTTCCGTTCTACTCGAGAGAACAACAATTAGTCGAAAAACTGGGGAAAGTAAACGAGTTCACGGAAAAGGGGACTTTGGGGGTGGTTTTTCGCCAATTGGAGGGGGTTGTAGAGGTTTTAGTTTTGCCCCGGAAATCGTTTCAGCACCTTCGAAATCGGGGGAGGGACATTATCTAGTCCCATGCGCAAACATTTGCTAGTTCGTCCGACTCCTTCAACTATACTTTATCTCTATATTGAAAAGGAATGGGATAGGGCTTTGGAAATTTTTTGGTTTTATCAACTTGTAAATTATGTACATACTGTCTTGCAATTGGAGATTGAAAATTAATTAAATTTTTATAAGCCTTCAAACTGACAAGTACTTGATTTGTAAATTCTGGTGGACATTCAAAATTTTTTTTAATGTTAATTTTTTCTTCATTATTTTAGAGTACCTATTTAATGTATTATGATTTATTAATAAATAATTTCAACAACAAACATTATTTAAAAACACCTAATTGACATTGCTAAAAGATTTTGGAAGTGGACGAGCAAATCCAATGATCGTCGGAAATTGTAAATAGCAAGAAAGGCGTGTTATTGGAAACGCTTCATTCGACCTACCTTCAATTGCGGCCTTCGAGAAGGATGACGGATGATGAGTGCAGGAGAGTTGCTGCTTCTCAGAATCCACAAGCAATAATCCATGTTTTTTGTGATAATGAGATAAATTCGAGGATTAATGATAAATTCCCAGGTCGTCACATTTTCTACGCTTTTACTGCGCATGGTGTGACATCGACCTTTTATAATATTATTGTTTGCTTTATAATTAATGAAATTAGGTACCTTACTTCTAACATTCTGTACTTTCTGAGATGTTAAAAATAACGATTTGACAAAGACAATTCAACACCCTGCACCAAAAAATTTAAGTAGTCGTGGATATATGTTGATATGAACTTTTCTTCATAAAATGACCAAAGAGTCATACCCTGATATAATAACACGTCATTTAGAAACACTGCTACGTCAAATTTTAAAACTCAATCTGACGTAACTAGTTGGTCGTTGTCTGTTGACATAACGGTATTTGCCGGCCGACTAACAGTGGAGATGGTCGGGGTTCTAAATTACTATGATGTATCAGGGCGCCAAGTAAATTTTTCCTCTCCAAATACCAGCTCAAGTACAATGTAACCTTAAATTTACTAAATAAATTACTTAGCGAGACGATAATGAAAAATTCAAATTCAGTTTTATCTTTTAATAACAATAAACGAAGTAACTTTATAACATTCAAGAGTACAATAACGTAGGGGATGGTAGACAAATTCACACAAAAAAAAAATATATCTAACTGGGTATACGCGTCTTACGTAAGTGCTTAAACCCCCAACAAATATCATAGATGTTATAATTAGTTGACAGAATATTTTCATAAAATGTTTAGCAAAATTAAAAAAAAAATATATATAGGTACAGTGGTGAAATTTTTTTAGTAAAATTTATAATATATTTTTAAGAAAAATTCAATGTATATATAGCGCAAGAAGGATACAAACTGCAGGCAGCAGGGCTTCAGCTTCGGCTCAATTTTCAGGAATGGGCAACTTCCAGCCTATCAATTAACCCAAAAAAATGGATGGCTCTCCACAAAAAAAAGAAATTCCAGTCCAAATGGATGGCTCTCCACAAAAAAAGAAATTCCAGTCCAGTAAGGAGAAGTAACATAAGTACGTGTAGACCAGTGGAAAAAAGTTATTCGTTCGTATCAGGAGACAAAAAAAAATCGTATGAAAAACTACGAAATCCTAGACGAAACCGTAGGTGAAAATAAAACCCTAAAAATAAATTTTTACCATTGAACAATTTACTACAAGTGATATTTTGCTAGTTTGAATATAAAAATAAAATAATTACCTCGTTTCGGAGGGTTTTCCTAGAGAAATGTTGTTGACCTTGGATGTCCTTGGCCTCGTGTAAATTTGGCAAAAATGGCTTTTACGTATAGATCCTTCCAATGAAGACAATCGATTTCCAATACCATAAAAATATGCACTCGTCCAAACATAAATGGAAAATCGAAAAGTAACGTTGCGAAAATATCCCAAAATGGTGAAATTACTTGTTTCAAAAATCGCAACGAGCACGTAAAATTACCACTTAATAAATTGCCAAGCGTTCGAGCCAATTACACGTGAAAAGTGACAGACTACCGGAAGACAAAACCTAAGCCAAAAACTATTGTGAAGAAATAAATCTGTGTTACCGATCGTCAGTCGGTTATAGGAATCTACCTATAAACTAATTAAAAGTTATTGGTTTCCTAGCTTAAGAATTATAGAAATAGAGAGCTTAAGTATATGCAACACGCTACACAACAAAATGTATAAAGCCATGCCTATACCTGCAACAATTCCTTACAATTGCGAATTCATATAGACAACTAAATAATAAATATTACGCGTGACGACGGATAACACGAATTCGTTAGACATTAAACGTAAGAGATAAAGTAATGATTTAGAAATTTTTTTAAATAATGTATAAATGTTAAATTGAACTGTAACAACCCCCTGTATAAGCAGGATGTTATACATATAAAATTGTGTCTTATCTGGAGGCCGCACATGTTTTAAAATTGTTCAGGAATACGGGCGGATGCGATTCAACATTTTTGGTAACATTTACAGTATATAATAGAGAAAGAACAAGAATAATGCTTTAATAAAAATGTTACTGCAGTAGCTATAAAACATTAACGACTCATTAAATAATTAAATATGAGATTACCTTCGAGCTAAATTTGTGGTAGGTACCACATGCACCAACCCTATTACGGCTAATAGCTGTTTAATATAGATAAAAGGAAATGAACTGATACTTATATGGCGCATATGCTAAATCCTGCCAACTAGAGCCAAAAATCGAGTTAGAATGAAAGTACGTACGTATTTTTATTCGATGTAACCATGAAAATTAATGGCTCTGAACTAAAGTAAGATTATTAATACATATATTATTGGGAGTTAAGAAGAATAGACATTAAATTAACATATACATAAGCTATGTCAATACAGTCATCCAGTGACTATAAATTAAATCCATGCAACTCAGTTCCAGCTCAAATATCTTATTAGTTTTTGTTCAGAATATTAAGACTATTCTATATGCTGCCACTACAGGACGCTGCTATATTGTATGAAGATGTTAAAAAGGATAAGTAAGAATCTATTTTACTTCTGCATATACCGTTCTAACACCATACTAATTTTCCTGATCTAGTCCTTACTGATAATTCTATATATCGATAAAACCCAGGGAAGTAAGCTGAAATAGGTTCATAGTATCATTTCACAATGCTTAATATCTATTTTGTATGAAGGTCCAGTTTTATTGATAGAAAGACCTTCTACACTCATAAAAAATAGATCTGTAAGTTTCTGTTAACTAGTATCAATGCACGTTTTCATAAATACCCTAAATATACCACTGTATGTAAAATTAAAAGTTATACTAGAATGGTGTATATACAGGGTGTTTCAGCGGATATTTCGGAAACTATAAAATATATTTTTATTCCGTAACAGATTGCTATGGGTAAGGCCTTCTTCAGGAAGTACAATTTACAATTATAACATTATCACCATGCCGCTAGAATTTAAAAATATTTTTCGATTAAGGAAGGTTTGAAACATATACCATTCGATTAAGAATTAAATTTTAAGCAAAATTGTTCTTATCCCAAAAGTCAGATCTGCAGTAGTTTTTAAGATATTTTAATTTTATTGTCTAACTTTGATGTGTTGTAATTATTGGTTTTTAATTTAACCAATGCCAAAATAAATTTTAAAGGCCTTTGGTTCACGTACACACACTAAATCCCTATTTAATATTTTTCTCCCTTTAATAATAGGGTGGCGGTGGCAATGCGGGTGGTAGAGGAGAACCTTTCAACTGAATTAGATCAAAATGTTGGTTCCAGATCTCGTTATAGTAGGGGAGCCCAACAGGGGATTTTAGAATTTACTCAAGCGCGGCAGATTAACATATACCTTGCACCCTGTTGAGTACCTCCACCATATCTAAGCGCTCGTAAAATAAAAATCGATAGTAGGAAATACTCGAGCTCATCAGATTAAGGTCTGATGGGTTAATTACGTTATGAAAAGTGTGCATTTCAGTAATCTGACGACTTGAGCGTGGCGAAGGGAGTGGGAGGGTCACAAACTTGAAAAAAAAACGTCACCTCGACATTCTCGAGCGTGGTCGAATTTTTTTGAGGGAAATAATTCAAGGGTAACGGGAAAAATATAATCTGCCGATTTCCACAAGCCGAAGTAACAAAAATCGTTAATAAAGCGCGTGCAGCTGGAAAATTGGAAATGACTTAGTTTGTTGGTGATCAATTACCAGAAGCGTATGAAAATGTAGTAACAATGTCATAACACCAAATATTCTAAGGGATACTCCAGATTCAGGTATATTTACTTTTTAATACTTTAATAATACGCTGTTCATGAAATAAAAAAATATTGTCAAGTTTTATAGCAATTTCTTGTTACAGATATGCAAGCTGTGAATGAAATTGATGACCAAATTTAACCAAACTTGCTAAATGATGATAATTCCACGGATGAAGATGAATATTAAAAAAAATATATTTTTAACATTTTTATTTTATTTTTCTAATTTTTTGTGAATTCTGTAAAGTTATTACCCATCAATAAAACTATCAAAAAGTTTAAAAATATGGTTTTTTATGAACCTCGGCTATAATTTTTTTTTACCTCTTATTTATCTAACATTTGTAATTTTATCGGAGAAAGATATTATCGAAAGTATATATATATATATATATATATATATATATATATATATATGTAGTATATGTGTTTATTTATATGTATTATAAATAAAAGAAATTGATTTACGTGTGCAGAAAATAAAATAAAAAACTTTTTACAAATTTCAACAAAATGTGTTATTTTTTAATTTACATTTTCCGTGCATTTTATTTGTCACATTCACCGATTTTAAAAAAAATCATGAAAAAATTTTTTTTTCAAACCGTCAAATTCAGAAAATCCCTCCAAATAATCGTCAGATTATTGATCAGCACGACCAGGATATCAACCTGAATCGTCTGTATGAAAACTTGACGCGCTCAAGTATTTCAAAATGGCGATTTTATTTTGCATTTTCAAAAAGCCACCACGAGCTTGCGTCACATCCGAATCGTCAGTCTTTTGAATGGGAGCTTCATTCGGGTTCACTTAACATCCCCTCTGAATATCTGACGCGTTAAAGTAATTTTTTTTCCCATTTTTAATCCTATGGCCGCTCCCACCATGCAAACCGGCAGATTAACATACCTCCGTCATCGGAGACACGTGGGGTATATACACTATCAATATCTGACGCGCTCGAGTATTTCCATGTGACTGTTTTTTTTTTTACATTTTCGAAAGCCTGTAGACGCTCCCCCCACCGGTGAAAGGGTATACATCATATAACCTTTTTTTCTTTCTACCATATAATCTTCAAAATCCAATAGGTCCCCACGACGCTCGAGTAAATCCCCATTTAGCATCGTGGGCTCCTCTATTATTACAATAGATAAGTGTACCAAATTTCAAGTCGATATCATAAACGGTTCCAGAGTAAACGTGCGCACAAAAAAAAAGTTACAGACAGGCAGCCATACAGACCGACAGACAGACCGACCAATAGACATGAAATTTTTTTTGCTCAAATTTAAGATCTCGACATTTCATGACATTTTAAGCCCATTTCAACAAAAATATATATATATATATATATTTATTTAAACCACACTTATTACACCATTTACTGCCTATGGAGTATGATCGTCGCTTAACCTGTCTTGCTGAGTTTCCTGTTCTTTATGAAGGAAATTGTAATTTCCTTAAAATTGTACTTTGGAGTGAAGTAAATTTCACAGTAACGGCACAATTACAAAAGACAACTTATTATTGGTGAAAAACAACCCAAGATTCGAACAAGAAACCAAACTCTGTTCAGTGTAAATGTATGGTGCGATTTTTTAAACGGTTATATTATAGGTCCGATTTTTAGAAAATGCATTACCAAGTCTTTACAAAATGTTCCCCACAACAGAACTGAAATTTGGTTTCAGCAAAATAGCGCACCACCCCACAACTATAATATTAATGTAGATTATTTGAATAACATGTTTCAAAGGCGCTGGATTGGTACCTCAGTACAGGTTAGATGACCCGCGCGTTCTCCGGACTTCGCCCCCCTGGACTTTTCTTGTGGGGATATTTAAAAAGTCAAGTATATTAAGAGCCAATAGAAAATATGGCAGATAATAAAGTCTACGCGTACGCTGGTGCAATTAATAGATACACATTACACATGTAACGAGAAATTATTACAACGCTTTGATATGTGTATTCAAGCAAACGGAAGTAATTTCGAGTATCTGTTGTAAGTATTGTTGTCAAAATATATTATTCAAAAAGAAAATTACTTACTTCATTTGTAATTTTTCCATTTAAATTTCTCAACTTAAAGTAACTTCCAGTAAAAGTGCTGTTAAAAAAAATTCCCATCATAGAACTATAGAAATCCACAACCATAGAAATCGTATTACCGTTTACAGAATAAAAATATATGTTTTAGTTTCCGGGATATCGGATGCGTGAATGTTAACTGAACACCCTGTACAATGTATGTTCAAAAGAAGTTGTCTCAAAAACTATTTAAATATTTGAGCTCTTCCGTAACAAAATCTTCTCTCTCAACCGGTTGCGGATTAGGAAAAATGGAAAAAGTAAGGAAACAGGACAAACTCCAAGGTATTTAATATTATTTTTAAAACATAAGAACAATGAGAAAGCTAACAGACCAATTTCCATTTAAGAAATTACGAATATTTGCATTTTTTTTCAGAAGTCATTTCTACTGGTTTCAATACTATCCTTATATGACGACTCTGCAATAATATGGTGCAACAAATGGAGCTTATTTGAAAATCTCTATCATTGCTTCATTGCTGGCGATGTTCTTATAGCGTATATTTGATCAATATGCTACTCGGTTCATGGAAACATTTCGACGAAACCCCTGATTTTTTAAAAAAATAACTGCGCAAGTTCATAAATATCACTGGTCTACAATATTTGGAGGTGTTGTTGTCCTACAAACTAAAATAGGTAAACTTTATAGTACTCTATATGCTGAATTCAAATTTGTTTGCAGAACTTTCCTAACAGGTAGGATTTTAAAGAGAAAGTCAATTGATTTTTTCTAAAATATACATAACTTACTATTACTCTTATAAATAAGGTTGCATAAGATTGCTTTTAGAGGATGAAAATATTTGATTTTTAACTGTATTTAACATCAGGAGCCTTTTTCAGTGTCTAGTAATAATCTGCTAACATAATACGGCTTCACGTCCTTAACAGTGTTTTCCGATTTCTAAAATATTGTGCTGATATCTTTCACCATACTTGTCACTGACTGCACTGCGATTGTTCAGAAAAAAGTCCAAATGTGAGTGTAATAAATTAATTTTTGGGCTTCCGTTTCATCCCCTGCTTTTTGTGTAATTAACAGGTCTTTTACTTGTTTCCGGTAGTTTTCTGACTTTCAATTATCTAAATTATTATTACAAATTTTTTTCAATGACAACTATCCGTATTTTACAACCTCATTAAATTCGGCATCGGATTTTTTCTTGATCTGGGGCAAACAAATGTCCTTCCTAATTTTGTCATTACTGATCTTGGATAACTCATGCCTTATGTAAGTGAACAACGTCTTGTCCATAGCTTTGACGAAGTTGTTCATCAGCCCAATATAAATGGGCTATGGATGGGCAAGCCAACGTATTTCAGACGGAAATGGCGTACATAACCATAGTAGCAAATGACATTGTCCTCAGGTAAACTGCGGGCAAAACAATCAGGATCTACACAGATTGTAGACAATCATTATTAGTCCTGAGAAGTTACAAAATTACCACAGGAGCAGTATGGGAATCTCACCAAGCACTTGTAGGTGCCTCCAGCATGAATAACATACTGGTATGCTGGGTGAAAGGACATGCACAGTGTAGTAGCAACAAAGTAGTCGACACACTGGCCAAGAAGGCAGCAGGCCTAAGTATCTTTGGACCAGGCCCGGCCAGTTTGTTACCAATCACGGCGATAACACAAATAATTGAAGAGAACACCCACAATGAACTCAAGAAGCTGTGGGATGAAGCAAACAGCTGTCAGCTTGCTAGGGAACTACTAAAATATTTCAACAAGAGTTCAGCAATGGACTGACTACCTGGCAATGTCCAGAAGGAACCTACGTTTTATAACGGGAATCCAGACTGGACACTATCCGTTAAGGAAACATTTACATAATGTGAGATTAAGCGAAACACTTCTCTGTAGAGGTTGTGAACAAAAAGATGAGACGGTTCAAGATGTACTCTATGAGTGTTCTACCATCTCACCAAACAGAGAATCCATTTTGGAAGAACGTTGGCCTACTTTGACCGATGTAAGGGAGATGTCCCTATGCAGCATCACCACCTATTTCGCAAGATTAGATTGGTTGGAGGTCTAGGCGAGGGTCTGCCTGCAGGGAGGATGTACAAGAGGCCCAATGGGGCCTAAGTGCTAGAGGCAAATTAATAAAATACTGTTGATCCCTGATCCTGAGGTACCCCACTTTCTATTCTACCTCATTTCGAGTGTAAATACTCTGATAATCCAGAATGTTCTCTAAAAATTGTTGTCCAGTAAGTAGCTCTAAAACCATTTTAATGGTACACCGTATGTATGCCTTAGAATCCTAGTTTTAAATGATTATTTCTAAATTAGTATAGTTCAGGTGATAAAGGATCCTTGTTTCTTGTGAAACCTTCTTCGATAATAAGTATTTATATATTATTATGTTCCTAAAACAAGTGTACGGTATATATTTCTCGCAATAAAATTTAGAAAAATGGAATTGAAAGTTTTTTGCATTTACAAACAAATAACTGTTTTATTTGTTATGATGTGGTACTTGAGTTTAGTAGAGTTTGTTTAGATTTATAAAATTAGTTTGACCTTCGCGAAGTATAGTGTAAACAACATTAGAAGGGTAATAAAATACCATGCGGTCTATTTAATTTATAAGTGATTTTGTTACTATAATAAAAATTTCCTACAAGCGTTCAATGATTTCGTTGAATCGATTGTATTATTATGAATGAAAATAAATAATGTTCAAAGTTAATTTATTGAGTAAATGAAAAGATATGAAGTGTATGGTTATTTTCAATCAATCGTGTTTACCATCGCACATATGTCCGTTATTAAAATAGTAATAGCCTTTGGCAAATAAAGTGTACAGCCGATTAGCAGATTATTCAATAAAACTGTTGCAAAAATTATAATTATAACCGATATATAGTGAGTGATTCTGAAATATACCAGTATTATAAGAGTGTTTATAGTGTAGGTATATCGTATATAGAAAATAGGAAAACCACAAATGGTTATAGCTTCCTTATTTGAGGAGATACGAAAAAAGTTAAAGGGATGAAAATTAACGGCAAAGACAATAAGAGTAATAATGTGTATCAAGAAATTCGAAAAACGCAGTTGGCCTTGACATGCGCTCTTGCGCAAGAATGAAAAGAACAAATCTCAAAGTAGGCCGTGACACCGTTAATTCCGTTTATTTTTTCTCTTTCCAACTACATAACACATGTCACCAAAATTTTAACTGATAGTGTCAGTACTTAATATTTTAAGAAAACCACAATTCATATCATTGAATTGTAAAAATCAGCTATGCCATAATAGTAAAAATTCACTTTATAATAATTATAATTCAGTAATTATTTATTATTACAATTTAATACAAACAAATATCTCATAAATAAAAATACAAGTACAAAATGAATATCCAAAAAAACGAAAAACTATGTATAACAGTACATACTAAAATGAAAATGTGTGTATTTATTTTTATAACTACAAATGCTCAAATTGTGCACCATGTGTTCTAATACACAAACGTGCTCTACGAGATTTCAGGAGTAATTGCCTCACATGTGTCTCTAATTCTGGTTTTGATGTCGTCAATATTTTCAGGGACAATTTGAAATACGTTGTCTTTAATGTAACCCCAGACGATAAATCCAAGGGAGTAATATCTGGTGATCGAGATGGCCATAAAATGAGTCCAAAAGTGCCTATCCAGCTATCTGACATAACATGATTTAAATAATTTGTACACATTACAGCAGTGTGAGGAGAAGCTCCATCTTGTTGAAAATATGAATAATTTAATCTTTCTGCCACTGTTAATTCATAAAAAAATCTTGAAATTCCTTTAGCAGGAAATTAAAGTATCTAATTTGCCATCATAAAAATTAGGTCCAGTTACTTTAGTCCCTAAAAGACCCACCCAAACATTCATAGAAAATCTTTCTTGGAAAGCAGTATCTCTCCACCAATGTGTATTTTCTCGTGTCTACTTATAACGTATATTTCTATTGAAAAATCCATTATTAGAAAAATTTGATTTGTCCGAACAAAGAATTTTGCTACGTATCAGCGGGTCATTCCTTTTTTTTATTTAACAACCACCTACAGATAATGTAAAATTCATGATGAATCTTCGAGATAAAGTCCTAAAAAAACATAAAAATCTAAAAACATTGAACATTTTAATTATTACAAACAGCTCCGAAATTACACGACATTTACAATAACAACGGAAAAGAAAAAATTCATGGAACATATACTTCAAACCTTAAATAGTAAACAAACATGGAAGACTCTCAAACATCATTTTGGTATAAACAATAAAAATAATAACTCAAGATTCAATTTAAATAAAAATGTAAATGAAATAAATCAATTCTTTTCTGATATTCATACTCGTTCACAGCCAGATATGGATGTAATAAACTTTTACGAAAATAATTTAAAAACACATTTTCAAGAAACTTTAAAGTTTAAGTGCGTCTCGGAAGATGATGTCTCTAAGATAATCATGAATATTAAATCGAAAGCATGTGGTTTGGATCGTATAAACATAACATTAATTCAACTTTCATGCCCGTTTCTGATACCCTACATTTCATATATAGTAAGTTATTGTATCCGACACTCAACTTCCCCGAAGTCTGGAAAGAAGGGCGTGTTGTTCCTATAGCAAAAATAGACTCTCCTCAAGAACTTAAAGACTTACAGTCTATAACGATACTTCTGACATTTTCGAAAATTTTAGAAAGGATCTTGGAAAATAAGTTACGCAATCACCTAGTTGTTAATAGTATTCTGCCAAACACTCAATCTGGTTTCAGGCCTGGGAATAGTTGTGGCACTGCCCTTCTCAGCATAACCGATGACATCATGACGGAAATTGATAATAAGCATTGTGGGGCTCTAATTCTACTTGATTACAGTAAAGCCTTCGATATGATTGGCCACGAGATCCTATTCTCAATTCTCCACTATATTGGACTAAGCAATTCGGCAATAGAATTAATTAAACATTATTTATCAGATCGATCTCAAAGAGTGATATTTGAGGGAGAAATGTCAGATAGCTGTAACATCTCAAGAGGTATTCCACAAGGATCAATATTGGGGCCGCTCATTTATACAATATATACATTAAACTTTCCCTCTATCTTAAATACATGCAAAGTTCATATGTACGCTGATGACACCCAACTATATCACTTTTTTGAGAAGCATAACTATAGAGCTACTATTACTGGTATAAATAAGGATATAGATGAGCTGGTTAGTCTATCAAAGAAGCATGATTTATTAATAACTCGTCAAAGTCATCGGTTCTGCTATTTGGAAGTATCCAGCCAGACAATGTCGAAACTAAATTGGAGGATAAGCTTAAAATTGTTGAAAAGGTAAAGAATTTGGGTGTAATTATTGACAAAGATTTAAGATTTTCTGATCAAGATATTGGCTACCACTCTTTCATGATCTGTAAGGTGTAATTTAATGTAGGTCGGGGTATTTGCCCGCTGAGTAGTTGTTTCCTGCAAATCATATATTATAACAGTAGGTTAAGTCCACCTAGGACTGAAAGGTCGCCGCAGATTCGCAAGTCGCTATACGCCCATGGAGACATCTATGGTGTGTGGTAGCAATTGACCATACGAGAAGATTCACTTAACTCTCACCACTACTCAATTTACTATAGTTTGTATAAAACTAGCAGATTGGCCACTATCATTTATCTGTTCCATGGCCTATGGCATACTGATGAGAACTAATAAGTTCCAAACCGGTCTATGTCTGGTCAGGGAATTGACAAACGATATTGGCTACCACTCTTTCATGATTTGTAAGGTGTAATTCAATGCAGGTCGGGGTATTTGCTCGCTGAGTAGTTGTTTCTTGTAAATCATATATTATAACAGTAGGTTAAGTCCACCTAGGACTGAAAGGTCGCCACTCTCAGGTTCTTGCAAAATCGCAAGTCGCTATACGCTCATGGAGACATCTATGGTGTATAGTAGCAATTGACCATACGAGAGGATTCACTTACCTCTTACCATTACTCAACTGTATACACGGTTTTTCACTAATCATAGCATAGCTGATTTTTACGATTCAGTGATATGAATTGTGGTTTTCGTAAAATACTGAATATTTGTACTATCAGTTAACATTTTTGTGACATGTTTTATATCGTCGGAAAGAGGAAAAATAAACGAAATTAATGTTGTCATGGCCCACTTTGAGATTTGTTATTTTCATTTATGCACAAGAGCGTGTCATAGCCAACTGCGTTTTTCGAATTTCTTGATACACATTATTATTCTTACTGTCTTTGCTGTCAACTTTCATCCCTTTAACTTTATTCGTATCTCCTCAAATAAGGAAGCTGTAACCGTTTGTGATTTTAATATTTTTCAGAGATGTGTTGCTTCTCTATTTTTTTATTTGTCTAAGGCCTTCGATTCAGTAAGCTCTGAATTCTTAATAAAACAAGTATTTACCATGAATTCGCCGAAAAACATAATCAACCATGGTCATTTGAAGTTAAGGGCACTACATCAGCACCACACGACGTTAAGCTTGGAGTTCCACAGGGATTGGAGCTGGGACCACTGCTGTTCCTACTATTTATTAATGATCTGCCAGAACATATCACTAGTGGTATCCTCACAATGTACGCGGATGATATCACAATAACTCTATCTTAAGAATCTCCTCGTGAACTTGAACTCGCGATAAAATGTACAATATGTGAATTTAACACTTAGTGTCAACGTAATGGATTAGTTCTGAATAGTAATAACACTATTTTTTTTTATCCGAAAGGATATCTCGAGTGATATTCAACTGGTGGATGGTATTGAATTTTCGTATTCAGTAGTGCTTCCAGGTACTCTCCTAGACTTACCTGGGATGATCAGATTGACAATATTAGTAAAAAATTAAATAAAGTCTACCACGCCATTTTGCAAATGAAAGACACCCTGGATATCTCGGGTATTTTAAATTTATACCATGCTATGGCTTATTCACATATGTCTTTGAATATTATTAGCTGGGGTCATGGTAGAGACTTTACTATAATTTTCGTAGCGCAAAATAATATTTAAGATTAATATTTATTATGTAAATTACTGAAAGTTGCCGACAAGTGTTTAACAATAGGGATATCCTAACTGCACCTTCTATATACACATATGCAAATGCTTAACTTTCGCAAGAAAAAATTTGCACTTGTTGAAAAAAATTCTTCGCTCGTTGTCCATCACCTAACTGGTTCTCCATTTACGTCTCGTATAACTATTCTGATGAGATATGCTGCATTCATTAATATATCCTTTTAAATATTCAATACAATACACTATATTGTAAAATTAATGGTAAGTGATAAAAATATTATTGTTTCTGCTTTATGTCTAATTTGACATCAACTCTGCTGGGCCGTTATGCTATTAATTGTTCGTCTTACTCGTAGCTCCAGGTCTTCACGGGTTGTAACGGCGGTTCCATAGACAATATTCTTTAAATGACCCCAAACAAAGAAATCAATGGGCGTTAAATCAGGTGACCTTGGAGACCACCTCACAGGATCATTCATCGAAATTTAGTTTTCTCCGAATTTCCATTGAAGGTAATCAACTACTATCCTTGAGTTATGGGGAGGAGCGCCATCTTGTTGGAAATACATTCCCTGTCCTAAATCTAAAGGTAACTCATCTAAAATGTCCTCAATCTCATTTTCCAGGAATCTCAAGCTGGCATCGGTCAGAAGTCTTTCAAATATTATTGAACCAATGATTCTACTACCGATTATTCCAAGGACATTAAAACCGAACTGCACTTGAAAATTACCCTCCCGTAATAAATTTTGATTTTCTTATGGCCAATATTTTGTATTTGGTCGGTTAAGTAATCCCAAATTTGTAAACCTAGACTCGTTCGAAAATAAAATCAGTCCCAAAAAAATCATTGTTTGGCTGTACGTTATTGTGCAAAATCCAATTGCAATATTCTATCCTACGTTCGTAATCACTTTCGTACAAATGCTAGTGCAATTGGTATTTAAAATATTTATAGTGGTATTTGTACAAAATTCGGTTACTGTATGGTGACTGATGTCTAATTCAAACTCAACTTGCCTTAAAGAAACAGTCTTATCAACTTATATTCGAGCCAAAACTTTAATTTCCGTTCCTTCGTCAATAATGAAGTTTTCTTCGGGATCATTGTTGGGCTCTCTTCGGAATTGGTTTTCAACTCGTTTAAAATAATTTTTCGCTGGACATTGTCTATCAGGATATCGTTGGGCATAAAGGTCGGTAGCCGCAACTGCATTTCTTTTACATTCCCCACAAATAATTAACATGTCCACTTTTTCATCTCTTGTTTAAATTTGCGGCATTTTGAACACAATTAACAAGATTTTTAAATAATTTTTAAAGACACAATGAAAACATCGTTAAACCAACAAATGTTAGACAAGCTAAATATTTCATTGTTTTCAAATATAGATTTTTCGGAAATTAACTTTTAAGACATTAAGATCTACTTTTTTTGAGAAAAACAAAAAAATTGAAATATCTCAAAAACTATTGAGTTTTGCATAGTGTATGTTAGGGCTAGATTTACTCCTTAGCTCATGCCCCATCACATCTCCAAAGAAATGTATCGAATTACCAGTAACCCTGTATAATAAATAAAGAATTTTTAAATGGTAAATGGTAATGCTTCTCACCCAAAAGTTCCGGGTTCGATTTTACCACTATAAACGGATATTGTGTGTGTGTCCCTTGTCCCTAAATGTGTAGCCCCCTCCCACACAAGGCTCTTCTAGAGCTTTCCGGGATAAAGGGGGTCGTAATTACCTGTGGTGTTATTTATTTATTAATAAATGGTACCACGGTACCAATATGGTTCCATTTGAAAAAAATGAGTTTTCCGGCGAAACCGGAAATGAAAAAAAATCAATTATATGTCAAAAAGGCCGCTTATTATGCATGTAGTACATCCTAAATTTCAGTCAATTATCTTCAAAACTAAAGGAGAAAATGGTGGTATACCGTGATCCTGTTCCATCCGGTATATGAATAAATATTATTATTATTACAAATCCCTGGGTTTTTTGTGTGTCGCATTCCTTCCTTGACGCGTAGCAGCGGGATTTCCTTGTCGACCTGCGGATTTTTTTATTATCATTGTTATTATTATTATTATTTTTATTGCCGCATACATAATACCTTAAAGTTTTAATAGACAATAAGTTAGTTATTTGTTCACTCATTTTTATGGCAACATAATAGGTAATAAGTTTTGTGATTACGTACACATTTTAATATACTCTGCACTCTGTTTCCCCATAATGTAATGCATGAATTCTTCCAGATAATTTAATAATAATTCTTACTGCTGTAGTAAAATTATAGTGAGAATATTGTTTATGAGCCGACCAGACGTGCGAAAGTAAATTTCATAATTAAAACTAAAATAGCAGCAAATTTAATTAGTTCATTTCAAGTTTTTATGTGCGCTGCATAATTAGAATTTAATTTAGTATCTGTCTATGAAATTTACCGTGCTTGAGAATAAATTGCATTTACACTTGAAATTTTGAATATACACGTATTAGCAAAATATGTGCTTACAAAAAGGTTCACACTAAATGAAATACTTCCAATTTTTTTTCATTAGAGAAAAAAAAGTTCTCTCAAAAAATTAGCACTACATTTTATACAAATGTATGGAGAAGTTGTAGTTGTAATTATTGGGGGAGGCCTGGTGCCTGGCAAGTAGGCCACAAATGGGCCCTTTTTACCTACCCCCTGTCGTCCCCTCAACCGTTCATTCCTACTAGACCTTACTTTGCTCTGTTATTTTGGGGGGGACGGAACGTGTGTTTAAATGTGTGTGTGAGTGTGTGTAATGGTGTGTGTGGATGTGTAACTTGGTATGTGCCCGAACTGTCGGAGCGCTCAATCCTCCTTCTTCTCCCAGCAGCGCTGCGTGGCTTGACTTTTCCCGGCAGAAAAGGTTGGCAGCCGCTAGTGAAGCCCCCCGAGTCAAACAGCAGGGCCCTATCCACTGCCATCTGGCACTACTGTATGACCCGAGATTTTCACTGCTACCTCTCCAAACGCGATCCCAATCCAGGGTCCTGCCTCGAAGCTCTGCCTAGATAAGTACAGAGGGTATCGGACTCCCGCCCAGGCACATGTGTTGTATTTTATGTTAATGTGTGTACGTGTATGTGTGTGTGTGAGAGTGTGTGCTTGGATCTTTCTTAGTCTCGCTTCTCTCCTCGATCTGTCCAGCAAGGGTGACCCTACTGGTAGCTGAGCTACCGCCGGCATAGCTCTCGGTTCATCGAAGCATTCAAGCCCCCTCACCACGACAAGGTGAAGATCCAGCGAGGGGGAATGTATGGAGAAAGTTCACAGTGTTATGAAAAAAAAAAAAAAACCGATTACGCTGATTTTTAATTTCAACTGAATATGTCTTTGGTACATTTTAAAATCTTTAATACAGAACCAAAAATGCACGCCCTGAAAGTTGCTTTTAGACCAGGGCCAAACCGTTTAAAATATCGTAATAGACGATAAATTCTTAGCAGTATACGAATGGTCGGAAAATGTAGTTAATGGTGTAAATAATTAAGGAAAAATCGTCCAGACTGAGTAAAAATTCGGGAAGGGGGGTTGGGGTGGTAATATATACATTTTTAGGGTTTGGTACTCGTTTTTTGCGATTTGCGGCTAAACTATGCATCCTATCGAAAAATATTGAATACAAAAGTTGTAGATAATGAAAAAATCTAAAACTTCCTAATTGATCATTATTGACCATAACCTCAAAATTATCGAGAAAAATGCAAAAAACCGTTTTTTCGGTTTTTAATTTATAACTATCGCAAACATGTTTATATTTTCATGAAAATTGGTGAAAATGTTCTCTTTTGTGTTTCAAACAAGCCCAAATTTTTTCAAAGCGAAATATTTAATTTTCGATGTTTTATGAAAAAAATAAAAATAAAAGACCTAATTTTCATTCGAAAAACTTGGTTAGCAAATTTTCGATTAATGAACTTTACTAGTGCTCATTTTTTTCGTTGAAATCTCAACTTTAATATAGAATTAAAATATAATATTGTTTATATACAAAAATATCGTTAAAAAAGCGAAAAACTGAAAAACTGAAAAACTACTTTTTAAAAATCGAGTTTTCGGTGAAAATCATGAATTTCTTTTCTTTATTGTAAATAAACGTTCATTCATAAAAAGCGTTAATTCTCATACAATACTATGTTATACAAGTAATGTACATGTATCTAACTGAGGCGAGACTGTTACAATTGATCCATTACTATTATTTGGGAGAATTTCGCGAAATATCAGCAGCACAGATGATATGAAAAATTATTTACAGTACGAGCTTGCTCCCTTTCCTGTGTCGTTGTTTACAGAGAATGGCTTCAGAAAAAATGTTAAGTCACATTTTATACAGAATTTGCGAGCATCCATTCGTTACCAACTTCGAGCAATATTGTACACGTTGTTGATGGCGGGTTTCTCTTACACAAAGTAATCTGGCAAAAAAACGATACAATTAATGAAATAACACAAAAATATTTACATTATGTACAAAACAACTGCCCAAAAAATAGTTATATGAAGAAGATGCAGATTCCCTAATTATCAATACATCCCTTGAAGTAGCAAAAGTAGTAAAATAGTGGTAGTTGTTGGTCAAGACATAGATCTTTTAGTTCTTTTAAATCAATTGAGTTCACATGAATTGAATATCTATTTCCACACACCTGATGCAGGAAATATTAATGATACTTATTACACTTCTAAAAGTTTTAAACATAAATCACATAAACATATTGTAGCATTTTTGCATTGTTTTTCTGGCTGCGATACAACTTCCAGTTTTGCTGGGAAACGAAAAAAAAAACAATTATAAAATCATTATTGACCGATAAACATTAACCTAATCTTGCAGAAATTTTTTTACAATACAAATGCAGACAAACAAACGATTACCGAAAATGAATTAAAAATAATAGCTTTTATTTACAAAAGATTCGAACTCTACCGAACGGCTACTGTTAAATTCTCATTTCATTTGAAAAAATTACCTCCAACTGAAGGGGTAGCTAAGCAACATTGTTACAGGGTGTATTTTCAAATACAAAGTTGGCTTGGTAATCAATTAACATCTACAGATTCGGGATTTACAGAACAAGAATTAATTCCTGAAAATTTATTGAAAATTATCTGCTGCAGCTGCGAAACAGGATGCGGTAATAGCAAATGTGGATGTCGCAAGCATGGCTTAAAGTGCACAAATTTGTGCTCAAATTGTCACGGTTCTGATAAATGTTCTAATGCCGAAAAATCGTTGTACGAATAAAATTGTAGTCCCGAGGACATCGAAGACGAAGACAGTACCCACTGTCTAATAAATAATAATAAAAATAATGATACTGAATTCTGTCGATGAAGAATTGCCCACGAAGAAAAAAAGATTTAAATAAAATTATTTTACTTTTAATTTTTGTATTTTATAATCAAATATAAGACTTTGACGTGATAATTTGTAAATACTTACGAATCACAAGAAATAATTAACAAATTTTCTCAGTTCACAGACTTTGTGTTTTTTGAATTTTTACCTATTTAATTGCAGTTTAAATAATGTTTTCGGGACTTTGAAAGCCGAGAAAAGTTAGGTACATGTACATTACTTGTATAACATAGTATTGCATGAGAATTAACGCTTTTTATGAATGTAAACGTTTATTTACAATAAAGAAACGAAATTCATGATTTTCACCGAAAACTCGATTTTTAAAAAGTAGTTTTTAAGTTTTTCGCTTTTTTAACTATATTTTTGTATATAAACAATATTATATTTTAATTCTATATTAAAGTTGAGATTTCAATGAAAAAAATGAGCACTAGTAAAGTTCATTAATCGAAAATTTGCTAACCAAATTTTTCGATTGAAAATTAGGTCTTTCTTTTTTTTTCGTCATAAAACATCGAAAATTAAATATTTCGCTTTAAAAAAAATTTGGGCTTGTTTGAAACACAAAAGAAAACATTTTCACCAATTTTCATGAAAATTTAAACATTTTTGCGATAGTTATAAATTAAAAACCGAAAAAACGGTTTTTTGCATTTTTCTCGATAATTTTGAGGTTATGGTCAAAAATGATCAATTAGAAAGTTTTAGTTTTTCATTATCTACAACTTTTACATTCAACATTTTTCGATAGGATGCATAGTTTAGCCGCAAATCGCAAAAACGAGTACCAACCCCTAAAAATGTATATATTACTACCCCAACCCTCCTTCCCGAACTTTTACTCAGTCTGGACGATTTTTCCTTAATTATTTACACCATTAACTACATTTTCCGACCATTCGTATACTGCTAAGAATGTTTATTGCCTTAAACAGGATTGGCCCTGGTCTATTTATACAATGAACAATGTTTATGATTTCCATAAAAAACCACTTTAATTTAAATGGGTCATTCTATAAAAAATTGCAAAAAATCTTTTTCTACTACGAAAGACAGCAGACTGTTACGTATTTTTTTTACAATGGCGTATCATTTTTGTTTATATCATTAAAATCAAATAAAAAAACAATCAGAAGGCTTATCAGATGTTTTAGTAATTGCCTCTTTGCATAATTATTATTGCCCACGTTTTCCCTTTGATAATATTGCCACGTCACTTATCAAATATTATTTTCTTTCGTCATTTTTTGAGTGGATAATTTTTAGCATGACGTACCAACATATTTTCAGTAAAAGTTTGACTTAAGAAACAAAATACAAAACAGTTTTCTCCTCAGTGAATTTATTTCATAAGTCTATTTCACATAACAGACTGATGATAAATTGCCAGCTCTGGGCAACTGTATGTATACAATTTTCAGTTCCATTAAAAATAATGAAATCGTGAATATGAATATTTGAATGTTAATGATAAAATTGGCAATGAAAATGATAAACTTTTTAAAAAACAAGGTTAATTTTTAACGTATAAAAAATAATATTTCTCTAAAAATAGCAACAAAGTAGCTTAAATAGAGAAACATTAGTTTAAAGTCTAAATAGAAAACCTTCTTTTCAAACACATTATTTGTCATAATTGAAATAATCATCATCAACATATAGTCGGGTGTATATTTACTAGCCAGTCAAAAAACGTAACAAAAACTTTACGACCCAATTAAAATACTTCTACTCTCTGTACTATCTCACCTGCAAATTGAATCACTTATCTATATAGGCTTTTAATGTACGTCGGTTTGTTTGATAAGACCATGCCGAATGGTTCACCGGCGTTAATAATTAGCTCGTAAAGTTTTTGTTGCGTTTTTGATTGCCCAGTAAATAAACACCCGACAATACCTCAAAGAAAAATAACAATGCAGCTACGGATATGTGTTTCGGAGTTATTGCTCCTCATCAACCTAGCGTAGCTTAGCGAATATGTGTTTGCCAGGTGGAAATAGAGCAGTACACAAAGAGGCTCCTCATACTGATTGCTCTCATTTGAGGCCCTAAATGTGGTACATGAAGTATGAAGGTACAAATGGAGTACTCTGCACTGTACTTTCCAAAATTTGTTGCTTTTGTTCGATTATAAGATATATTCGCTAAGCTACGCTAGGCTGATGAGGAGCAATAACTCCGAAACACGTATCCGTAGCTGCATTGTTGTTTCTCTTTGAGGTATAAGGCAATAACGTATTTTTTTATTTAATTATTTAGCCTCATAAACCCCCATCATCATTTTTTATACTGTTTGTTATGCCGAGGCTCCAATATACATAGATTAATTTTCCTTTTATAATCATTATATGAAATAACGGATTTAGTTTCGGGTGGGATTGGGTCATAGATATGAGGAAAAGGTAAGTATAATTTCTTTGACTTACTATTTCTTTTTAACTTGAGGTTTTATTGTGATTGAGGTATTTGGTGTTCTTTCCTGAATAAATATGATGTGATTTCTTTAGAAAATAACTGTCTAATATCCATTTTGTATCCATTCCTATAGCTTACTGTTGGGGTAAGTTATGGTTTTATTGTATATTAATTTTAAGAATCTTTTTTGATGTTACATCTATAGTCTTTAGATAATTGTCTGTGCACAGGAATAATATAGTATATTTAGTTGATGTATATTTAAAAATGATGATATAAGAAAATGAAATACAATTTTACATATGAATAATAACCATTACATCCCCCTTCTTAGAAAATATTTTATTCTATAGCTATCTAATGTACAATAAAATGTATTACCCTTCTACTTGTAACCGGTCTCGTTCACGAATCATTCTTCCAGAACGGATAATTTGTGTGTTACTGCCATCAAAGGAAATGCCATTCGAAATGAAGTGCTTTTCATGTTTTCTTTTTTCGCCTTGTTATGCGGGCACGTCTTCTTCGTCATCTTCTTTAGAAAATTCGCCTGAGGACTCTTCTTTAGAGTGTCCCTTTTTGGGTGCAGGTATGGAAGGTATTTTAGGCGATTCATCGTCGCTCTCCTACTCTGAGGAACTATCGTCTTTCTTGTGAGCTTTTACTGCAGCTGTCTGAGGTTTGGGGGGAGCTTTCACTGTTCCTTCGTCATCTTCAGAATGACTGTCTAGCGGTTGTTTGAGTAATGCAGGTTTAGCTATCTTCCTCAGAAATGCTTTCTTCAGATTTTTTAGATGGTTGTTTATTTACAGGCTTAGCTGTTTCTCCTGAATCAGAACTCTCATCATCGCTAGAATCAGCTTCTCTTTATACTGGTTTCATTTTTTTCACTACTCCGTTTAAGATTTTGGGTTTTGGATCCTCCACTTCTCCACTACTACTATCATCACTTTCTACCGAAGTTCATTTAATTTTCTTTGCTTTTGGGCATGTATCCAAATAATAAATTAGAACCTCATTGAATGAAGGGGACCCCTTAACCACCTGTTAACATACTTCTCCAAAAATAGTTTTTCGTTCTAGAGGTCTGTCATACTTTTTCGTTTTCATTTAAATCATTTTTTGCTTCTTTTTCATAGTACATAGCAGCAGGATTTCATGAAATTGAGCCACATTTCCTGAATTCGTTTTTTAAAATAATTTGGTCCATTTTTTCTTCTATAATTTTTTAAAGCAATTCATATTTTTCAGTATGATCCCATTTACACTAATGAATATTTTGTTTCTGACCCATCTTTAAAAATCTAAAAACGTTTAAATCCCTTTGTTGAATTTTGTGTGTAACGTTAGAAAATAATGCTACCAAAGTGATACCATGTCGTTTTCAACATTTTAACATATAGAGGGTTAGATGTAGCCATCAATAAACAGGGTGATAGGTAAGTCTATATTATTTTCGATTAACCATGGATCAAACAAATTTGTTATAAATTCGTAAAATGCATAAGATGTAATAAAACCCGTTTTTCGATTCCCCATTTCTCTGTAACTAACGCTAACTCTCTGGGTATTCTATCATATTGGGGACACTAGGGTTCCGCAGCATTACCTGGCGGAACACCTGATAGTACATACATAGGTTCTCCTTTTAGCCTAACACATTGAGTACGTTCTTATAAATATTATTTTATTAACTCTACGCTCTCGATACACATAAATACTTATAACATATTGTGTTTGATGTTATCAAAAGCTTTGCTGAAATCTAGCAGAACCAAAGCTGTACCTTTTCTACAATCGGCAGCATGAAGGATATCATCTTTGATTTTTAATAGGGCAGTTGTATAACTATGACCTGATCTAAATCGTGATTGTATGTCCCGTATAATATTATTAGAATTCAGGTGTTCCCTCAACTGCGATTCGATAACTTTCTCCACTAATTTTGATAAACTGGGGAGAATACTAATAGGTCTTAAATCAGTTAAGCTCTCAGGGTTATTAACTTTAGGAATTGACGTAGCAAGCGCATTTTTCCAACATGTAGGGAACTTGCAATCAATAATATGTAATATAATGAATAGATTTTCTGTAATAACTTGTTCGGAAACAAGACTAAATCGAAATTGAGAAATTAGAAGTGTCATATTTTTTTATTTAATAGTTTATAAAGTCAGCGTACGATATTACAGCAATATATTTTGGAATTTTCACTAGGTCATATATTTCTTTTATTGAATCGGGATTATATTATGTATTTTAATAACCAGATACCCTCTACAATAATAGTAAATTCAATACCTACCGTACCGCAACGAATTTAAGACAAAGTTTATAACGAATACTCACAGAAATACATTTTTAATCATAACTTCTGTACTATTTCTATACTAAACAAGTGAACTATACCATTTTCCTCGCTTCGTTTAGTGCTAATAAAATATAATTAGGAAGAATCCAAAATGTTTCGCTGTATCAAAATTAAAGTTGATTTAACCAATTAAAGCCGAAATATGACGCTAAGAGGAGACACACGAAAACGAAAATTAGTTCTGGTTTTAAAAAGCGTTTGACCCGGGGGGTCAGAACTAAATACCCAAATTTAAAATATTCCACATAAAAGGCAAAGAGCGCATTTGCGCTCAACGTTATAATCTGCCGGTCAACTCTTAGACTCATTTAATGGCCGTGCCGTAGCGGAGAAGCGGACATCATAAAACGGTATCATTTCCAGGATTCCGTAGGCTAGTAGACTGTGTACTAGGTCTGCAATGCAATATACACAATTCACTCTGACAGCGGTGAACATAACGTATGTTTGGAGTTAATTTGAAAACAGTGCGGTTCATACATCTGTTGGATATTGCAGCAGCGTGCTGTTTATGCGCCAGCGATTGATTAAACTGCACAAACCTAATTAATTGATTATAATTCACAAATGCTGTTAGTTATAATCTAATGGATATCCTTGATTAAAACTTACGTTCCACTATGTAAACTTCATAAACAATTATTACGCTAATCATTAAATATGCATAGTACACTACATTGTAAATGGATGTTTAGTGATCTGTTACGTATATTTTTTCTTTTGAAATTGGATGCAGCTGACCATAAAGACAGTAAGCAACTTTTTGAAGACTTCTTATTCACAGCCTCTTGTCAGAAGTTTTATGCCCACGCATTATTTTACTTGAACCTTGGCCCCCCTTTACTGTATGGTACGTCTTAATAAGCAACATTTCTCGGACTACCGACTACGTTTTTGCTAATTGGTGTAAATAGTAGTGGGATAATAACTTAATGTTCATAGTTCCTTGGACTTGGCAAATATATTAGTTTGATCTGAAATATTTTCCAACGTTGTTTTGACGTCTTAGAGTGATCTAATTAGGTATGGTGAGTTTTAAGTAATTTGCCAACGTTGTTAACTGACCAAATAAAACTGGTCAACTTTCAGGTAATCCACCAACGTCGGTTGGATGCCGGTAACGTATGTTTTCGAACATTGACCAACGTTGATTAAATATTGGTAAGTGGCTAAACAAGTCTAGTACGGTTATTATTAATCATTAATTGTTGGTTAAATGTTAGTGATTACAGGTTAATAGTTACTTTTCGGAAATCTATTGTGGCGTGCCATCTTTCGCTGGTTTCGACAAATTAATAGTAACATGTAACAATAAGATTTTAGTCGATGAATTCACCCATCTATAGTAATAAATCACACTTTCATCGATAGATGTCACTTCACCTTAATTACCAACAGGTGGCTCCCACTGGGAAAATATACCAATTTGTTAAATAGATGTGTATACCAATGAAAAAAAAACAAGCTAAATCCCAAACAAAAAATTAATATTAAAAACAAACTTATTACTTAGGCAAAGGATATTACCTACCTAGGTAACAAAATAGATGAACAGTTAGCATTTAACAAAGAAATATCAGCTTTAAAAGCTAAAGTCTATGCTCGCTCGGTTCAGCTCAGACCAATAATTAAAACCGCCCCTTCCCACACCGCAACCCTCCTCTATAAATCCTACATCCGTCCGATCCTTAGATATGCTTCCCTAGCGTGGTACCCGTTAATACCAGACGCGAACAAATAAAAATTACAAATTATCCTAAAATGGGCCACAGACTTACCAATAATAACTTAAACATCCACCGCCAGCAACCATCCCCCGTCCCCACCTCAAACCAACACATATGACATCCCCCACCACCTCCACCACTATCAAACAATTAAATACCCTCCAACCCTATTTTCCTCCTCCCTCCTCACCACCACCCCGCCCCTAGGCAAACTAGACGATAAAAAGAAAAAGTCAGCACTACAAATCCATGGAAGCATTCCAAGGCGGAAACCATCATGCAGCCTTACAAACTAGTAGGCATGTGTATATTATAGGAAATCTAAAATATAAACTATTATCACAATATTGCTAAATGATCAAAATGTATATTAAATATACATTTTATATATCATATTAAAAGAAGTCCTAATCATCGCCAAGAACAAATTCGCTTTGAAAATAAAAAGGCGGTAAATAATGTATATAATGAGATTTCAATTTTAAAGAATTTTCATATTTTCGTTTATCATGTTGGCGGTAGTGATCTGTTGATTTGTTGTTTGCATTATGTTGTGTTGTAACAATTGTTTCATATTATTTTTATAACGGAAACTGATTTTGTGAAAGGTACTTCAGAAAACTGACCTATAGTGGATTTTTATATGATTCACGAGTTGTATGCAAACAATTTGAACTATTTACGTGCACTATAGGCGCTAATTTAAAATGTCTTAATTTAAATAAACAATTTCACTAATAAAGCGAGTTTAGAATGTAAAATAAAAAAATAGGGGTCAAATAATATTTAACAGAGTATTTGAATATAATCGAAAAGTCTATATAGTTTTAAAATTTCTCAGGTTGGTACTTTACGACAGCTGACTGTCAGTTTGTCATATCTTCTTTTGTTTTTCTGGATTAAAATGTTTATAAATATCACTCAAGTTCCTTCAAACTTCCTTTTTGGATCAAGAAATTGAGCTAAAACTTTGCTAAATTATTAATTTAGTTTAAAAAGCACGTAGTTGCTACTCGGTTTGGTACCTGATCATAAACTAGATTTCGCATATTTTCAATTAATATTTTGGATTATTTTAATTGAAATTTCGGATTTAATTAGCGAGTATATTCTGGATAAGTTTAAATTTTTTAGATTAATTATAGACACGAGCTCACATTAGAGGTTAATTTTGAGATTAATTTTGTAACTTCATTTATAGACGATATTGTTACGGTTAGATTTCGATTTGGTACAGCTAGATTTTGAGTACAGTACTTTGAATATTTGTATAATAAATTGTATTTGTTTTTACTTGTTCTTTTTATTGCTTTACTCTCACTATAAAGATCTCGTTTTCTTTACCTCACTTTAAGTTTTAATAATATATGTACGTGTTGTTTTTTTAGGTTTTCGCGGGTGTTAAATGAAGTATTATTGTACTTCCGGGTGCTCTCCCGCGGCGATGGTCGACTCCTCCAGGAGTCACGGTTGTATAAATGACGTTTCGGCAGAATTCCGTCTGCCATCTTCAGGTTCCTACTGAAAGCCAGCCAGTTCAAGCAACGAAGAGTTGCAGTAATCAGTTTTCAGTGAGAACCTGAAGATGTCAGATGAGATTCAGCCGAAACGTCGTTTAGACAACCGTGACTCCTGGAGGAGTCGACCATCGACGCGGGAGAGCACCCGGAAGTACATTAAATCAGTTACGTTTCGTTATATAAGTTTATCCATACAGCTGTATATCAGAATAACCTTCATTTGTTTAGTTTACAAAAACATGAAAATATGATTGTAAATCAAGCAAATGTAGATTAAAATATTTCAGTCACTCAAAAAATAGGAATGGTAATTTTTTGCGACAAGCATTTATTGGAATATAATAAGACAAATTGGAACAACGCCACTTTCAGTATAAGTGTGAAAATTTGCAGCCTGATCGGTAGTCGAGAGCTGCAAAGTACTATAAGAACTCTTTCCATGAGATTTTTACACGTTTCTGCTAAGACCGCGAAATTTTTATCGAGTGAGGCTTGTGATTATTTCTAGTGGGAGTTTGAAGTGCTAACCGACCAGAAACATTAAAAGGTTAAAAAAATAACATTTAAGACAAAATTGCTGTAATACCCAATAACATTCTAGAAAATGTAATTTAAAATTCTCCAAGACATTTTTATCTGAAAAATCAACTCAAAAAATTTAACACTATTAAAATATAATTTAAGATCTTAATTTAATTCCTAATGCTATTATTGATAGTTATTTTTTATGTTCATATGAAATAAGCCAGAATTTCTTTTTTTAATAAAATTCTTAGAAAGAGAATCCGTTTATAGCCCAGTTGTCAGGGGTTTTAAGTCGGAATTAATTGGTACCTCGCTAATTTTTTCATTAAAGGCTAGTTTTTTGCTAGTAGAAAGTAACTCAAAAAATTTACCAAAATTTACTCCCGCGAACCCTTATAAACAACCCTCTGAAACGGAAAAATTCAGTTTTATATCTCTAAAAACAATGAAAAAAAAACGGATATCACAATGTGAAAGAGCGGGTAATTTTACAAAAAATAGTTAATAAATTTTTCCCTTAGCATGAGAAATTATTGCAGTTCGCTCGATATTTCAAGCGCATCGCACAGGGAAATGAAGCATTTCTCGACCGCCGCTACATATGAAGACAATTTGTACCCATTAAAAACGAACAAAAAGGTGGCATTTTAAAGAGGAAGAATTCAGCTTTCTAATGGCATACTACTTTCAATTTTCATAATTTTTATTTCTTATAAATTGCACATGAAAGTTAAGCCTTATCATTTTTTTCCACTCTATATTAAAACATAAATATTAAATAAAATACTATTTAAAAAAAAAATACTTGTTTATACCTTAAACTTCAATCTAAGATTAATTTTTAGGAAGAGTCTCGGGGTCCGCAAATTGCGTACCTAAATTATGTATAATAGAGTTCCGCAAATTGCGGACCAGAATTATGTATAATAGAGTTCCGTAAATTGCGTTATCAACACCTAACATTATGCCAAATTTCAAATTCCTACTATATATAGTTTTCGAGAAAAACCTCTGTGGCAGAAGGACACGAGAGTGGTTTTATAAGGGTTCCACTTTTCCTTTTAAGGTACGGAACCCTAAAAATGTAAAAGTTAAAATACAAAAATTTGTAAGAAATTGTTTATTTGTTAACGAATTACATACAAATTGACAAAGTACAAATCTGAATTGTTTACATGAACGTAAAAACACAAGAACCTAACCTAACTTATTTCCATTCCTAATATCTCCATTCAACGGTTAGTTTGGGCTCTTTAGTGAATATTTCCAACCAAATATTTCGCATCTTTTTGCATTTTTAGCGACAAAAACCTTGCTCCCCAACTTAAAATCGCCTTTTACGGCAAAACCAAAAATTTTTGCAAAAAACCCTATTAAATTTTGGCCATTTTCGCAGAAGTCACTAACTGAAATATTACCTCCTTACTTAATTGTACTTAATTTTCCTTATTTTATTGCACTTCAAATAAATTTTCTTTACCCACAACACTACAAGTTTACAGCACACATTCAGCGGTAAAAAGTATGGTTATGATTTTCGGATCCCTATAAAAATAAGTTAGTAGTCCGCTATTTGAGGACCTTGAACAAATGGAAATACGAGAACGCAAGTTGCGGAATTGTAACCTAAAGAATAGAGGTCCGCAAACTGCCCATATATTTTACATTTGAGGACTCCCAGTGAACAGGATAAAGATACGCAATTTGCGGACCCCGAGACTTCCTAATTTTAAGCTCTAAATATCCAGGGAAAAATATTAACTTTTAAATCACTTCACTTGAAAACTTGTCGAAAACGGTCAAAAAAGGCTTGTAGATAAAAAAAATATTTTTTATTTACTAAAGGAAAAGACAAAGGAGGAGTGCGCCTCGGTCCAGCCAGCGCAGACGTGTGCCTTTCAGGAATAGCATAGTGCCTACCGTATGCTGATGAATCGATTCAAATATATTTCAGAGTATATCATACACGTCTTCCTGGGGTACTTTGTTACAATTACCTTAAGGCTATTTTGAACACAGAAGAAAAGTAAGACAGCCCCGTATAACTAAGCAACATTGAAGAAGCCTTCTTCTCATAATTTCCATGTGTTTAATTTATTATTAATGCTTACAATCAATAGTTTACTAATGAGAATTTAATTCACGTGTCACATGGTACATTTTTGATGAATTTCATTGGTTAAAATACAAAAATAAAATACCATAATAGGCTATCAAATCGGTGATAATTTTGTCACCGCATATTGACTGTCACTTGTTTTTAATGTATAAAATAATTTACTGTCAAAGTTTCAATAGACGCGCCGAAATCAGAAAATAGTGCTCTTAAACAGAAAAATATTTCAACCAGTAGATCACCGTCGATGGGGAGATGCTAGCGAGGAAGAGATTCGAAAGTTAATTGAGAAAAAATAACTAAAAATACCAAAATTAATAAAGAATCTCAGTAGAACCAGTTCATGGAATTTTGCGCTTCAAGGAGGATCAAAATAACGCAAGAGACTACGATTCCAGAAATTGCATTAATATTAAGAAATTATGCTTGCAACATGAAAAGAAAAGATGGCCAAGAATATAATGAATGTGTTGTCAAAACATTATGGAACTCCGCGGCAAAGATTATACAAGAAAAATACTTCACTGAATATAATGTCATGTTCAATCCATTTATTTACATGGAATTTAAAGAAGCAAGGGTAGCTCACGAGTCTAAAAGAAAGCAACTGCAGCAAATACAAGAAAAAAGAAAGATTAGTGCTGTTGCTTTTACACTAGAAGAATAACTGCAAAAAGGTATGGACGAGAATATGCCTGAAGGGCTTCAAAAAAAGTTCTTTAACATTGTCGCTAAAGAATTGGCATGGCGTGGTAACGAAGCTGCGTGTGCATCCATTTATCACTTCAAGAAAGAAACTGACAATTCTGGAAACTTTACTAACCGAATTGGATACAATCCAGTATTTAACAAAACGAATTAAGGAGGGGACAAAACTTGTTGTTGTGATAGCAAATGGTTAATACCTAATACAGCAGATTCTGATGTGTGTCCAGTTCGATTGTTTCTAAAACCAATGGGAAAATGATCAGATAATGTAACGACCGATAGATTTTTCCTGACACCAAACAGAAATTGGAGATTAGGAAGTACTACAGCATGGTATAAAAACCTTCCTGTAGGTACTATCTCCAAATGGACAAAGGAAACCGCTCAAAAAGTGGGAATTCATACCACCAACAAAAAAGTGACAAATCACTCTTATAGATCAACAGCTGTAACCCATTTGGCGAACGCAAATATACCAGAGCAACAAGTCATGAAGATAACTGGTCACAATAACTCAAAGTCCTTAAAGTCTTATTTACAAATGCAATCTCCACGACAATCTGAAATAGTAAATAAGATGAGAGGGATTGAAACATCTAATAGTGTTTCAGTTTCCCATACCGAATTCGATAATCCACAAGTTGTATCTCAAAACTGTACATTTAACGTTAAAAATATGTACTGTAATAAATAAATAAATAAATAATTATTGTACTGATGTGTATCAAAGCTGTACATTTAACGTTGAAAATATGTATTGTAATGAATAAATAAATAATTATTGTATTGATTGTAATATTTACTGTTAAACTGACAGATCGTTTAAAATTTTTGACTTTTTAAAACAATTATTTTCTGTTAACTATTCTCTTACAAAAAATAACACGTGTTATGATTAATAATCGGTGATACCACTCGTTAAAACCTATAGAAAATTGAACTCCTGCCTCGCACTCGGTCAATTTTCATCGGCTTTACCTCGGGCTATCACCGATGATAATCATAACACTAGTTATATCATCCCCCATAATAAATCTTCATGATGAAATGTTTAAATCGTATAAGGTGTTGCCACTGAAGTAGACTTGTTTATTACTAAAACACGAATAACTTAACATGTGTAATGACTAACCAAAATGGTTTATTTATTTTTCACAACCTTGACTTTATACATACCAGTAATTCGTGAAATGATTCTCAGCTGCAAAAATAAAAATAATCGGAGTGTTGACATGTCAATATTTCTGTTTTAAATTCCCTTTGAAAATGTTTACTCTATTATATTACAAAAACAGTTGATAACAGGAACTTCACAGGAACAGAATAATAAATAAATTGCACAGGATGTTTTATTCCAAATATAACATTTAACCCATGATCTATAATCGCATGTAAAATAAAGTTAGTGAATGTGCATGAATATTTTTATTGGTATCTCTAAATGTAAACGGAAAATTGCGTACAATAGACAATAGAGGTTTCAAGTGAGGATGCTATTCAATGGTTGGTGTTATCTAGCTTGAAAAATGACACGCAAGCCGGTTCGCATTTTACTTACTGAAAAATAAGTTTTCATTGAAGATTAGCTTGCAGCATGTGAAAATGTCACTAATTTAACATAAGGATATGATCCTTCAAGTTTGTTATAGATCTAGAATAAGATAGTGGTTTCAAGAGCAATTTTCCCAATACGTTCAGAAGTATGTCTGATAACGTTAATGTATGTATAGCTGAATCACTTGTTGCTTAAGTAAAAACCGCTGCCCAAGGAATCACTGCTTCCACATCCAGATTTTGTATCCAGGTCTTATGCACACTAAATCCTAATGTAATGTTTTATTCCCTTTAACAATAGAGTGGGGGGTGGTAGAGGGGTGCTTGATGTAAAAAAAAATTAGAAGTCCTTGGTTCTCGTATACACACTAAATGCCAATTTAATTTTTTTTACCCTTTCGATAATAGGGTGGAGATGGCAATGGGGGTGGTAGAGGGGGTAGCTAACGCCGACAATTTTTTTCTAGACGTTTCTTTTTTTTATACACTAAAGTACATTTTAATTTTTTTACCCCTTTAATAATAGGGTGGGGGTGTTAGAAGGGGTAGCTAACGCTAAAAAATTTTTTTAGACGATTCGTTTTTGGATATACACTAAATCACATTTTAATTTTTTTTATTTCCTTTCATATTATGAAACTACAACCCCCACACTATTAGTGTGGGGGTGGTATTGGGGGAACCCTTCAACGGAATTAGATCAAAATGATAATAGTTCCAGATCTCGTTACAATACATAAGTGTGCCAAATTTCAAGTCAATATCATCAACGGTTCCAGAGTAAACGTGCGCACAATAAAAGTTGCAGATAGACCGTCAGCCCGACAGACAGGAAATTTGTTATGGCTCAAATTAAAAATCTCGACGTTTCATGCATTTTAAACTTATTTCAACAAAAAAAGAAATTATTTTTTTTGCGTTACTATACTTCCACTGGATAAAATGATGGATAGGAATTTCCTTGGAAAATTTTATTGATATAACTGAAGCACTTGATTTTCGAAATCTACATAATCTGATTAACATAAGAAAATCTCAAGAAATCTAGGGAAGTGATTTTATTACGATTATAATACTACGATGACCAGAGAAATAAAAGAAGCAAACTAAAACAAACCTAAATGTTTGTCTTTGCTGGTAGGCATACCTTACAAATATGGAGACCACAAACATAGAACATATGGTTCAATATAGTCCAATAATAGACAATTCGTTAATTTGATAAACTTTTTTAAAATAATTTTTAAACTTTTGAACCATAAATCCTCTAAAAAAATTATGTTCCGTTAGAAGGTTAGGAGGACTCATAAATTTCATTGAATGGTTTTATTGCTTCAAACTAATCCCAAAATCAGAGTCAAACATTAAATAAGAATTTATTAGGCTCAACGATATTTAACAATTGCTTCTAAAACCTTTAGATATGTCTGAAAAAAATGAAAAACTATGGGCTGTGAGAAGCGCTAAATTTCTTTGGATGTCTTCATCACATTCATTGGAACCGGTACTAACGCTGTCAAAGTCACTTTCTTCCTCTTCTATTTCACTGTCCACTTCTGTCACAATTTCAAGATTTCTGGGAGTATTTAACCATCATTCTACTTTATATGGTGCTTGCCATCGGCACTGCATTGCTTCTTTTCATATTTGGTTCAAAGTAGCTTTACGTAGAGGCAGTAATGTTGGGTCAATTCCACTAATGGTAGACGATGCCATAGACTGAACCTTGGGTGTTATTTTCTTCGTAAACTGACTATATCTTACTTCGTTCACTGTGAGGCCGCACTTAGCACAGACAAATTTCTCCAACTCAGATATTTCTTCTTCTGTGAGAGTTAATCACTCACCTAGCAGACTGAGAATTTATGATTCCTTATCATAACTATAAAGAGTTTAACTTTTCCCTATGTTACAATTACAAATGTAGCTGTGAAATCAAAGCTGTAAAAGCGTGGCAACCAGAAAAGCCTATACAGGATTCCCGCTGATATAAATTACATTAAAAAAATTTTATCAAATAGAAATCTTGCTAGCCACAACACGATGTCTCCTCAGTTCTCATAACTCATATAATTAGCATGAGTGATTCTAATATAATAAATATACCAATTATATACGATTGTAAAGAACTTATTTATTTATTTATTAGATACAACCACCCAACAGGTAACCAGTTACAGGGTGGGAACAATTACAATAATAATGTATATAAGGTACAAATATACTACAGATCAGTAGAATATAATACAGTAAACAGAATGTAGAGTTATAGAAAACAGAATAGGTGAAAAAGACAGAGAAAAGATATTATCACACAAATAGTATTAAGCTTATTATATACTAATATTCATATTACACAGATAATAGATTTTTTATCGAGACAAGGCTACAATTAAATATATCAAGCTCATTAACTTAAAGTTTAAAAAACATTGTAACTATACAGGGCGGACCATTAATAATAGTCCATAGTTCAGGGGTAGATTATATGGACCAAAATATGAGGATATAAACAAATATGCTTTAGTAAAATGTTCCTGTGGAAAAAGATACAGGGTAGGGTGTCTTAAGTTCAAATTATTTTTTCGTTTTTTTGCAATAACTCAACAGCCTTTTGACTGATCTTCGCCAAATTTGCTAGAATATCTTTTTTTATAATAAGAAATAATAATTTATGTATTACATCACGTTAGATTATAGAGGGCGCCGCAGGACCTGTATCTCATGATGAATTTTTTTCATATTTTTTTTTACGAAACGTTGTTGTACTTGTGACTAGAAAATCTGATTAAGGTACACTTGGTAGAACTTGATAACTGCAACCGTTTTCGAGGAAAGTGCCGTTAAACATTTCAATAATTTTTTGATAGACAAATTCAAATTTAATAAAACAAAGTGTATTTATTAAAAAAAGTACAATACGTAAGGGAAAAGAAAATCGTAGTAACAGCGTAAACTCTTTGTCGCTTTCTTATGAACTAATGGATTATTTTCATGGTATTGAAATGAATACATAAATCAAAAGATTGTCTAAAATAAGGATCTAATCTTATTAGAAGACCAAAGAATAACGTAAAAGTTAACTTAATGACATTATAAACATTCTCCCCATGTAAAAACCCCATTGCTTCAACTTAGAGTAAATATTCGATATGGTCTCCATATCTTCCTTGCTTTTTCTAATTCTATTCATAAAAGATTTTACATTGAAAAATATATGTTCCTGTCCTCTAATAAAATTCTCTGATCTTTGTATTTTGTCCCACAGTTCTTCTCTTGAGTTGATAGTATTTGCATAGACTACGGACTTGATATGTCTCCATACATAATAATCCAAAAGATTATAATCAGGGCTTCTTGGTGGCCATGCAAACTCATTTCTTCGACCGATCCATCTGCGTGGGAAAGTCTCTTCAAGATATTTCCTGACTTCAATGGGGAAATGAGGGGAAACTCCATTTTGCATGAATCACATTCTGTTCCGTATGTCTAGCATGAAAGCATATAATATATCAGCAAGAGTATTTTGAAGACAAAACAGATTAGACTGTACATTTAAATTTGGATGAAGGACAAATGGTCCCAATAATTGATCGCCGATGATAGCACCTTAAATATTAATCTTAAATTCTTGCTGAAAATGCCTTTCTTTAACGGCATGAGGATTTTCTACTTCCCAGTAATGGGTATTTCTCCAGTTAAAAACGCCTCGGCGAGTAAAAGTTGCTTCGTCGGTAAATAAAGTGTTCTTAACAAATTTCGATCCCTGTTGTGTATATTTAGAACAAATTTACAAAATTGTAGCCTTTGTGGAAGATCCCTAAGTTTTCTACAGGAGTGAGATGATATGGGTGGAAGCATTCTTTACGTAAGACTCTTAGGACAGATTGTTTATTAAACATCGAGATTTTAAATTTGAGTGAAAAAAAAATTCCAGTCTGTCGGTCTGTCTGTCTGTAACTTTTTTTGTGCGCACGTTTACCTCTGGAACTGTTTGTGATATTGACTTGAAATTTGGTACACTTATGTATTGTAACGAGATCTGGGACTAGATTATATTTTGATCTAATTCCGTTGAAGGGTTCGGAGGGGAAATGGGGTAATTAGGCAAAATAAGCAAGTAAGAGTCCACAAAATTGCAATTTAGGGCATGTACGAAAAGTTAATGTCTCAAAAAATTTTTTGGCATCAGCCAAAAGTTTTTTTAGCGTTATCTATCTCCTCTGCCAACCCCATTGCCACTCCCACCCTATTATTAAATATTATTAAAGGGGGTAAAAAAAAAATTAAAATGTAATTTAGTGTGTGTACAAGAACGAAACGTCTTAAAAACAATTTTTTGGCATTAGTCAAATATGTTGTCTGCCATAATGTAAAATGTAACCGATATTGTACGTAAATTGTTGATGATATTAAATTAATTGTATATATTCACTATGTTTTTAATTCTATAATCATGTTTTATGCATATATCTACATTAAGTTTGTATATCTACATTATAGTTAGTATATCAACGTTAAGTATTGTATTATATTGCAATGTCTTTGTATAGCTGAAGTTGCCAATAAAGTCTATTTATAGAAATGTAAAAATGTAAAAAAACAGTAACAAATAAATGAATGAATTAATAAAATTGATAATTAAATTAATAAGTAATAAATCATCATGATTAATTTGTAGTTCGTATATGTAGTTTAAAAATAAACTTTGTTATGTTCTAAAACTGCTATATAGTATATGCCAATGAACGTATTTTAAGTGCCATAATTTAAGGAAGATCTTATGTAAGTGTCTGGTTCCCACTTTATTCAATTATGCTGAATTTGTTTATGATCCTCATGTCGTCCTACTTCTGTTTTTTGAGAGAATTTAGCACAAATCAATCGATGCATCTTTTGTCTTTACATGGAACCTCTCGGCCTTCACACTCTGACGTCAAACACAATATCCACTTTGTAATAAATATTTCACCTTCAACGTAAAATATGCTAGAAGAACACTCCAATAAAATCATTGTCAGTGCTGTTTATCTGAGATAAAAAATTGGAGCAAAACGAATTTTCATATTGTGATTTACATGAATTATTTTTTTCTAAAATATAAATAATATACTGATCCTTTATGTTCAGTTTTCAATACCGAGTTAAACTTCGAGTTAGTTAACTCTTACTGGTAATGTAACTGAAGTTGATGTAACTACTGTTTTTCATTATTTTATTTTCATTTGAGTTAGTTAACTCTCGGTTTGTGAAATATTGGTGGATTAAGTTGGTATATGAAGTATTAATTTAATTTACATTTTCGGGATTTTGTATGACTAGTCTTACTCTCTTTTTATAGTTCTGTGATAATAAAATATAAATTAACCTAACTTTTAATAGACCATTCCAGAACACGTGACTTTGACAGATCCGCCATTTTGCCTGGGTGGCACACAAAGCGATTATTTTCCCTGTGTTTACATTCATTTTTGGATTTAGTTTATTGTGATTTTTTCCAAATTCTTTCGCCAAGATGTCTCGAAGTGAATATTATGTAACCCTTAGAGTCGATATTATGTGCAGATATGGTAAGAAAATGGAGGTTATTGAAAATATTTACCACTATGCAATCCCTCCTGAAGAGAGCAGCCTTGAAGTTTATAATATTACCATGATGGACTTCGTGAATTATTTGATACTACCTCATAGTTATTATACTGGTCAACAATTTAAGCCTTATAAAAGCTTGCAAGCCTACAAGCTTTACGAATCTGGCTCTGTTCAAGAAATTTGGAAAAACAAATCAGTGATGAGGCATTTGTTATCATTGAGAAGGTAAGAAATCAAAGTTAATGCGTAATTTTACATTACAATTAGATTCTATATGTTAATGTATATAATTGTGATATACTACAGAGGTTTTAAACTTGATTAACATTTTTTAAATCTTTGTTGTAGGTTAAATACTCTCAACGAAAGAGAGAAAAGTTCCTTCAAGTTTGGATTATTATTTTAAAGAACACCAGCATTTCCGTTGCTCACTGTACATGTATCAGATGTACATGTTTACCAGAAGTATGCAGTCATATAGCGATTCTGTTTTACCTGCATGATCGTCCAAATACCATCGAAGACAGTCCAGCGTCCACTGACTTTCCGTTTGGCCAGTACCTTCCATGAAAAATGTAGAAATGTTGCGAATACGGGACATGGATTGGCCAAAAAAGTAGAAACAAAAGGTTTGTCTCAGCAACATCCTCCTTTTGATAGATAAAAATGAATTTACGCCTTTATGTCCGTATCTAATTTGTGATATTTTTTTGGCTTGACTGAACGTGAACTTGGATATTTTAAGAGAATAAAGTGAATATTAAATAACATTTGTTTTACAGTGAATAAAAAATATATATTGCTGATGTGCAATATATTGAAATAAATAGGATATAATTAAAATTGTTTTTTATTAATAAACACAGGTACATAGACAATTCATTATTTATATTATTTGGTATTTGAGAAGGCACGTTTATGATTGCACTACATACCACGACAATTTTATCCAATGCACTCAGTTTCCTAAATTTTGACATGCTTATGGGTATTGTTTCATGAAAAATCTTAAATTTTTTTTTGAGCAAACCTACAACTCTTTCTACATGAACCCGTACAGTTGCAATATTTTGTGTGTTTTCAAATCTATAGGATATAACTGAGTTTGGCCTTTTGTAACGGCGGGTATTTGTATTTTTATCCTCTAAGGCAGCTAGTTTTCCTAAAATCACACACATCATTTAATTCTAATCTTATAAAACCTAGAAGGAGTTTTTATACAAAAATTAAGTACTTACCAGTTATAAAATGTTTTGAACAAATACGACCGTGTTTTAGGTGGCTTCTACTTAGTGGCCCCCGTCCCAAAGCCTTAATTCGAGTATTTCTTCTTTCTATAGGCAATGCATTAAGATGATTCCCCTATTGGTTAAAATTGCAGGAAATCGGAAAAACAATGCATGATCTCTTTCACCACGCATTGAACATTTAACAGCAATACAAAAATGTGGTATTTTCTATCAATTAGACCAGGATTAAACAATTTAATGATGAAATACTCGTAATGTTTACATACACAAATGGTTTTGTATGCCACCCAGCAAATATGGCCGAACTGTCAATGACGTCATTCTGGAATGGTGTATAGATTTCTGACATTTCTATTGGAAACTGTCACTGAAATAGATAAACCCTCAATAATTTTGTAGTTTTATAAGTTTCTATCATGTTTTTATAGCTAAAGAGGTGGTGGAAATACGGGTACATGATTTTATTTTAGCTGGCCACAATATGGGATGAAGGTATTGATATAACTGACCGATTAGAGCAGTTACTGAGCTTAGTTGCTGCTGAATTCCTTACAGTAATATCAAAAGCTAACCTTCTGAACTCGATGTCAATGTCACTACTACAGTTGCAAAAAAGTCTGCTATAAATAGATGTTTTATGTCAGTTATGTCACTTAAATTATTTTGACAAGAAATCATTGGGGGTATCACAATGACATTGATATTAATAAAAATAATATAATCTACTATGAGTGATGCGTCACTGGTGAAAACCATATTTACAGTGGGAAAATCAGTCGCTCACTTATTCTCGGCCGAAATAGTACGGTCATGAGCAAAAAAAAAAATAGGACAAGTCCTATAACGGTATTTTGCTAAAATCTAATTGTGTACATCTAACTTTAATTTTTGTGACTTTGTCAGTTAGTTGTCATAATTTATTGCAAGTGTGCAAAAAACTAATATGCCTCATATAAGGGATTTAGTTAAATCTGGAGTTATTGCTAAAGCAGAAGATGGGTGGTCAATGAGACAAATTGCACTGCGTCATAATATTGACAAAAGTTCGGTGTGCAACATTTTAAGAAAGTGGAGAATAAACGGTACGATTAGTAGAAATCCTGGATCAGGGCGACGGAGGATATCAACTCAACAACAAGATTTGCAATTGGTAAATACTTTAGTAGAAAATCCATTTTACTCAGTTGTGCAGGCTGCTGAAGAAACGAGTTTTCCTGGATCGAGTAGTACTGGTCGCCGGCGAGGAAGAGAATCGGGGCTACGCTGTCATGCGGCAACACAAAAATACTTACTTAAAGCTGAACATAAAGAAGCTCGAGTAGGATTTGCGCTTGAATTTTTAGCGCATGATGTAAATTTTTGGAACAATGTAATCTTTACATACGAAAAAACTTTCCAGTCAACACACAGCGGTCGTATTCGTGTTTACCGCCCTCCGAATACTCGATTCGATGAGAAATATATATCTAACAATAATAATAGTGGTAGATTTTCCGTCAATATGTGAGCCTGGATATCGGCACGTGGTCCGGGTGTTTTGTGGCATATTGAAGAACGATTTAATAGTGAAACGTATATTAGGATTTTAGACAATATTATGCTCCCTTTTGTGTCACAATTATTTCCTAATAATGAGTTCATATTTCAACAAGACAATTGTTCCGTTCATACTGCTCATACCGTAACTAACTGGTTTCAAGATAACAACATCAATGTTCTTAACTAGCCCAGTCATAGCCCAGATCTTAACCCCGTGGAAGAAGTATGGGGACTACTCGTAAGAAGTATCCAAAAACGAAATGTGAGACCACGGAATGCCGAAGAATTACTGGAAATAGTAAATAATGCATGGCAAAATATTATTACTAATGATTATTGTATAAGGTTATTTAATTCTGTGCCAAACAGACTTATAGAATTATAATATATGATTTGCAGGAAACAACTACTCAGCGGGCAAATACCCCGACCTGCATTGAATTACACCTTACAAATCATTAAAGAATGGTAACCAATATCATTTGTCAACTCCCTGACCAGACATAGACCGGTTTCGAACTTATTAGTTCTCATCAGTATGCCATAGGTCATGGAGCAGACAAATGATAGTGGCCAACCTGCTAGTTTTATACAAACTATAGTAAATTGAGTAGTGGTGAGAGGTAAGTGAAACCTCTCAAATGGTCAATTGCTACTATACACCATAGATGTCTCTATGGGCGTATAGCGACTTGCGATTCTGCAAGTACCTGAGAGCGGCGACCTTTCAGTCCTAGGTGGACTTAACCTACTGTTATAATATATGATTTGCAGGAAACAACTACTCAGCGGGCAAATACCCCGACCTGCATTGAATTACACCTTACAAATCATTAAAGAATGGTAACCAATATCATTTGTCAACTCCCTGACCAGACATAGACCGGTTTCGAACTTATTAGTTCTCATCAGTATGCCATAGGTCATGGAGCAGACAAATGATAGTGGCCAACCTGCTAGTTTTATACAAACTATAGTAAATTGAGTAGTGGTGAGAGGTAAGTGAAACCTCTCAAATGGTCAATTGCTACTATACACCATAGATGTCTCTATGGGCGTATAGCGACTTGCGATTCTGCAAGTACCTGAGAGCGGCGACCTTTCAGTCCTAGGTGGACTTAACCTACTGTTATAATATATGATTTGCAGGAAACAACTACTCAGCGGGCAAATACCCCGACCTGCATTGAATTACACCTTACAAATCATTAAAGAATGGTAACCAATATCATTTGTCAACTCCCTGACCAGACATAGACCGGTTTCGAACTTATTAGTTCTCATCAGTATGCCATAGGTCATGGAGCAGACAAATGATAGTGGCCAACCTGCTAGTTGCATATATTATAACAGTAGGTTAAGTCCACCTAGGACTGAAAGGTCGCCGCTCTCAGGTACTTGCAGAATCGCAAGTCGCTATACGCCCATAGAGACATCTATGGTGTATAGTAGCAATTGACCATTTGAGAGGTTTCACTTACCTCTCACCACTACTCAATTTACTATAGTTTGTATAAAACTAGCAGGTTGGCCACTATCATTTGTCTGCTCCATGACCTATGGCATACTGATGAGAACTAATAAGTTCGAAACCGGTCTATGTCTGGTCAGGGAGTTGACAAATGATATTGGTTACCATTCTTTAATGATTTGTAAGGTGTAATTCAATGCAGGTCGGGGTATTTGCCCGCTGAGTAGTTGTTTCCTGCAAATCATATATTATAACAGTAGGTTAAGTCCACCTAGGACTGAAAGGTCGCCGCTCTCAGGTACTTGCAGAATCGCAAGTCGCTATACGCCCATAGAGACATCTATGGTGTATAGTAGCAATTGACCATTTGAGAGGTTTCACTTACCTCTCACCACTACTCAATTTACTATAGTTTGTATAAAACTAGCAGGTTGGCCACTATCATTTGTCTGCTCCATGACCTATGGCATACTGATGAGAACTAATAAGTTCGAAACCGGTCTATGTCTGGTCAGGGAGTTGACAAATGATATTGGTTACCATTCTTTAATGATTTGTAAGGTGTAATTCAATGCAGGTCGGGGTATTTGCCCGCTGAGTAGTTGTTTCCTGCAAATCATATATTATAACAGTAGGTTAAGTCCACCTAGGACTGAAAGGTCGCCGCTCTCAGGTACTTGCAGAATCGCAAGTCGCTATACGCCCATAGAGACATCTATGGTGTATAGTAGCAATTGACCATTTGAGAGGTTTCACTTACCTCTCACCACTACTCAATTTACTATAGTTTGTATAAAACTAGCAGGTTGGCCACTATCATTTGTCTGCTCCATGACCTATGGCATACTGATGAGAACTAATAAGTTCGAAACCGGTCTATGTCTGGTCAGGGAGTTGACAAATGATATTGGTTACCATTCTTTAATGATTTGTAAGGTGTAATTCAATGCAGGTCGGGGTATTTGCCCGCTGAGTAGTTGTTTCCTGCAAATCATATATTATAACAGTAGGTTAAGTCCACCTAGGACTGAAAGGTCGCCGCTCTCAGGTACTTGCAGAATCGCAAGTCGCTATACGCCCATAGAGACATCTATGGTGTATAGTAGCAATTGACCATTTGAGAGGTTTCACTTACCTCTCACCACTACTCAATTTACTATAGTTTGTATAAAACTAGCAGGTTGGCCACTATCATTTGTCTGCTCCATGACCTATGGCATACTGATGAGAACTAATAAGTTCGAAACCGGTCTATGTCTGGTCAGGGAGTTGACAAATGATATTGGTTACCATTCTTTAATGATTTGTAAGGTGTAATTCAATGCAGGTCGGGGTATTTGCCCGCTGAGTAGTTGTTTCCTGCAAATCATATATTATAACAGTAGGTTAAGTCCACCTAGGACTGAAAGGTCGCCGCTCTCAGGTACTTGCAGAATCGCAAGTCGCTATACGCCCATAGAGACATCTATGGTGTATAGTAGCAATTGACCATTTGAGAGGTTTCACTTACCTCTCACCACTAGACTTATAGAAGTTATAAATAGAAATGGTGCAATAACGAAATATTAATAGTTAGTTTCTTGTTAAGTAGAATATCATATGTCCTTTGATCCAGGATTTCTACTAATCGTACTGTTTATTCTCCACTTTCTTAAAATGTTACACAACAAATTTTTATTAATGTTATAACGCAGTGCAATTTGTCTCATTAACCATCCATCATTTACTATAGCAATAACTACAGCATTAAAATAAAAAATAAATTAAAAGTGATATCTGTTTTATTTCAGCTACTCATTACATATTCAAATAGGAACAGATTTACATTAGAAAAAAAAAGTTGTCCTATTTTTTTCTGCTCGCGACAGTACATGGCATTTGGAAGGTCAAAAATTTGTTTGAAACTTATTTACTTACGGATATATTTACTGCAATATTTTGAATTGCTACAGAATTATTCAAAATAAAAGAAGGTAATTATAAGAAACATTAGAATATTTAAAATAAGTGGCTGTCACAATAAAATTATATAGGAGCATGTTTTTATTGCGTTTTTAATTAACTGTTAATTAAAAACTCAACAACGCCATACTTACTGAAATGGTTTTCAGGCTTTTTATTATGACGTCTTTACACTTTTCAACTACACTCACACAATAAAGTCATATGAAAATTTCTATCACCAGTTCACTAGCAATTAATTAATATGGATGAGAAACATCTCCCAATTCTAGTCATGAAGAGAACCTGCTACTAATAACTTCAGTCCAATAAAACCAATGCGTTATAGAAACAAAAAGAGCAACATATTACACTAGAAAATAAATAAAATATATGAAATAAGTTGAAAGAAAATTCAGTTTTTACTGTTTGTAGTATATTCAGAATTCACCATCGTATGGAAAATGGATACAACATAAGAAGCAAATATTCCGAAGACAGACGAAATATATTTTATATTAAAATTTAATTACCTTAAGACAAAAACAAAATTTGCGGTTATAGTCCATTTAACGAGGTACAAAAAAGGCCAAAACATCAAAAGTTTGCAGGATCTTTTGCAATACATTTCCTCCCCCATTTTCTAGGGCGAGAAAAACGATGGTGATGGTTTCGAGTTTTAAAGCCCTTGTGTACTACCCCTATCAAGGAAAAACCACCCCAATTTCCAGCTTTTCGGTCTCGGGCTTGCGGCCCCCTCTTCAATGCTGTCGGTCCTAGGCATGCGGGAATTCGCCGGATTGGAGTTTTTATGGGAGTATCAGGTAAACTAACCATTGTTAAACCACAGTTGACCTTTAGAGTTATGTTATTTTCGGTCTTCGATTAAAAGTCGAAGATATTCGTTGAATTAAAATTTTGATCACATTTGGCACAATTTCCACAAAAAGATTATTACATTTATTGTTTACATATTATAGGAGGAGAGGTATGTAAAAATGCTCAAATAAGTTTATTACTCTCGTATCGAAAAAAATTTTTTCCCATAGACAGAAATTAAACGATAGGTAACTATGTAAATACATAACTCAGAGCGTTGTTTCCGCATATTTTTCTTTACGTATATACCCTATTACACAAATTGTTACATTGATAATTATCTGTTATCAGATAGTAAATGATCAAACATTTCGGATACATCCTTCAAATTGCTACGGGCATAAACTATTAAAAGGTGTTAGATCAAACAAAAACATACTTGGGCTGCTGTACGTAGCAGATCGTGGTCACTACCTAGCCCGGATAAGTGATGTAGCGTGCCCACAACAAAAATTTCATTAGCTCAGAAATCTCAGGGCTAATAAACTATTAGAAGTTTTTTGTTTATTTAACATAAAGTCGTTGAGGGATCCATTCTCAGTAATCGCAGAGAAAATAATGACACTTTCTCATAAAATGTACTGTATTACAGTATTTACAACTTATGGTTCTCTAATATGAACTTGGCTATATGTAGTTGTGTTTTGATAAATATGATACAAAATAAATAAAGGTAAATTCCCCTCGTGTAGCTACACTTGGTTTGTAAGCGTGAGGTTTTACTATAATAACTGTGGCAGTAATAGGTGACATTAGAGAACGCACTTAATTAATGAAAAATTAGTAAAATCTTCTTTTTAAATATATACAAACGTTAGTTAATAGAAAACAAAAACTGCTACGCAGAACCATCAGAGGTAGTTTTCAGGTAGAGAAAATAAAGGCACTTATCTAGATGGTACGATACTCAGACGTCAACAAGTGGTGAGGCTGCAGCAATACGGTGGTGACTTCGGGCCAGACAATGGTGGTGGGTTTATAAACTCCCTAAATCGTGGCATCTTTCAGCCTATACTAGAGTTTTCTAACCTAGTCCATGGAACGTTCTAACCTAGTCCGTGGACGTTTTGGCGTAGTCCGTGGACCCTAAAAATACATCCATTTAATTAGCAGGTAGGAAATGCAATTGAAATCAGATATGATTCACAAAAGAAATAATTTACCTCTCCTCAAGAGTTCAATACACATGAAATTCCGATAGAATGCTGCAGCTCAATTGACAGGGTCGAGTCCATCTCTCTAGCAAAGATACTGCCAAAGGAAAATGGTCAACCAGCCCGTACACATAAATCCCGCACATATTGCAGATTAAACTCCCTCCGTAACAACAAAATACTTTCATAACCAGAAACAATTTAAAACGGAGGAAATTTTATCGTTGCTGATAATCCATTACGACGATTTAAGTATTTCAAGTTTTAGAAATTATCGGAAGTGTACACGAAGCAAGTCACTTCTCCCGTTCTTCCTTGTCGTTTCCACAAGACGAAAGTCACGTGACCGTTTCTAGCCGTTGGAAAGCACGCGATCACCTTCTAGCAGACGGAAGTGAAATCTCTGCTACCCACGGCTCGCGGCTTAGCAATAACTGTGGCTAGCGGCTTAGCGATATGTGGCCCGCGAAACACAAATGTCTGATGCGGGTCGCGTATGCATTAAGCATCTAACAAAATTTTAAAATAAAACACTGATTTTTATCAATTATAGGGTTATGAACATTCTGAAATCTCATAATCCATACCGTTTGAAATTTAGCATTAAATTTTATTCGAAATAAAATTTTGAAAATTTTATATCGAATCAAATATGTAGATGCGATACATCATTGGATAGTGCTCATCTAGCCCTACAACTCTTGTCTAAAAGATTTTTTTTGCTGAAACGCATAGGAAATTTTTTTAAAAATGGCGGCGGTTCAAAGACTTCAAAAAATTCTCAACATTTCATTTCGAATCAAAGATGTACATGCGATACATCGTTGGATAGTACTCATCTAGACTTACAACTTTTGTCTAAAACATTTTTTGTTAAAATACATAGAAAAAAATTTAAAAAATATATTAGAGACCTAAAGCAGTATAAAACTTTGGTCTATCATAACACCAGTTCTAATAAACGAATCATCGTGCTTTAAGTTATTGCATTTGTTTATAAGCAAAAAAATTTGCCAAATTTTTAAACAATTTCCTAGGCTCTCCTAATTAACGGATTTTAATATCTCAAATGGATTTGAAAATTTGAGTGCACTTTTATATGTCCAAAAAATTTCAACGTTCTAATTGCTTTAATTTAGCCCCAGCAACATTTTGAAAATTTGCAAATTATTATGCAAAAACTAAAAGTTCGATTTTGATGAAATTTGATGGGAAGATTTACTATATTAAAAAATTTGTCTTCAGCCAAGTCCTACGTATGATATAAGTGTATGAAAAAAAATTGCACAAATAACTTGCTATTTCAAATTTATTTGCGATTTTTACTATTTTCGTAATAGTAAAAATGAATTTTTTGATTCTCAACCAACTGCATCTTATTTAAAATTTAATTATAAAACTTTTTCACTTCTATAACTTTTCTCTAAAAGCGATAGTTACTGAGAGATATGAAAAAATAGGAAAAAAAAAATGGTATTTTTAGGAATTTTTTCACATTTTGTAAATTAAGCTCACGTTTTCAAACTAGCGCATACTGAAATTATCATTTCTTATGATTTTTAGGAGTGATTAAGCCAAAAATCTGCCATACTACCCGATTCTTCCAACCCAAAACAAATACCGCCCGAGCTACTTACTTAAAAGACTTTTCTAGCTTTTCCAAAATTAGCGTGACGTAGTTTATGGACTTTAATTCATAGTTCCTAGACCTTAATTCTTCGTCCTTTTTCCTTATTTATTAGCTCTTAGTTTTTAGTCAATCGTCTTTAGTTCTTAGCCCTAGCCCTTGTCTCTTACTTCTGAGTTCTTATCTTTAGTCATTAGTCCTTAGTTTTAGTCTTTACCCTTACTTTCAATTATTAGTCCATAATCCTTGATACTTAACTCCTAATTTTTAGCCCTTAACCCTCAGCATTGAGTTCTTAGCCCTTCGCTCTTAACATTTGTTCTTAGTTCTACACACACAAAATATTTGAATATTACATTTGAATTCTTACGTAACGTACATTTCACCAATCATATTGGCAGCATCTGTAAGTAATGAAATCTATTCATACTAATATCTACTATAAAATTATGTGATACATGAAATGCGGAATTAAAATTAGGGAAATTATGGAGTTTTACAAAAGAAAATGTTTCGTCAATTTCTAAATTCGCAATGAAGTAGCGGATACAAAATTGGCATCGGGCATTCAATTTTACATAGACATCAAATTTTTGTTTTCATACGAGTTAACTCCTCTTTCCCTTATAAATGTCTCAAATGGACGTAAACAAATCTATTTCGTAAAGCACTTGCCTAATAACTCATACAAACTCACTGAAACTTAAAATTCATTTTATCAATCACCAGGAACGATATTCTCAATAACAGAGCTGTATTTTTTTTCAAGTACGCATAGACAATTATGCATCTGAGACTCGAAATCAGAAGTGGTACAGCAACCCGCCGTGTTGTATCTCATACAACCTCGTCTAGTCAACTGCTACTGTCAAAGAACGCACCAAAACCCTCGATAAACTTTTCGAAACTGTAACAAAATCCAAAATCGCATGAAAAACGTTCTTCACGTAAAAATGCCGTTGGAAGAGGATTTTATATTTTAAATCATATTTTCGCTCTACGGAGCGTTTTTTTTATGCAAAATTTCAGAAACTCATCAAGGAGTGTAATTTTAGAAAGTGTAGTAAATGTCGCTGCACGGGGACGTAATGTCGCCCCGATCACCAAAATTTAGAAAGTGTTATTAGCCGTTACTCGAGTCCGAGTATAAAAATGTTACAGTCGATAGATTGTGTACAATAAAAAACAAGTAAAAGGTGTAGTCTATTGTAATTCCCATTCATCTACGGTGCACACGAGTATGGCTATAGAGGCCAATTCGGGAGAGCACATGTCGACCGCAGTCAGGACAAACATAGACCTGGTTAGGACTTGGAGTCGGCCTTCTTGCAGCAACATTTCCTTGATAGCTGGCCACAACCCCTCGCCATTCGGTTCTGTCCGCTGCAAGTTGTTCCCATTGCTCGTCTGCAATACCGCAGGATTTTAGATTTTCATGGAGAGCGTCTTTGAACCTCTTTCGTTGACCGCCACGCCTTCTTCTACCGCTTAGCAATTCACCATAAAGTGCACATTTAGGAAGGCGGTTATCATGCATACGATGAACGTGACCTGCCCATCTTAGGCGTGCTCTTGAAATAAGCACCTCAATTGGAAGGCTGTTTGCTCTCCTGAGTACTTCCACGTTTGATATGTGATGGAACCAACGGATTTTCATCATACTTCTGAGGTGTCTTTGCTGAAAACGTTCTAATTCTTTCACATGACGACGGTAAGTGACCCAGCTTTCACATCCATATAGCAGTGTTGGAATGACAACTGCTCTGTAGACAGCCATTTTCGTTGACAAAGCAAGGTCATGGTTGTCAAATACTCTCTCTCTAAGTCCCCAGAGTGCTCTAGATGCAGCGTTAATTCTATTGCGAATCTCGCTGTCCATGTTTGCTTTGTCATTAACAACGTTGTCTAAGTAATTGAACTGATCCACCACTTCAAGGGAATTTCCGTTAAGTGTAATGTCTATTTGGTTCACTTGATGACGAGTTGACATAATCTTAGTCTTTCCAATGTTGATTTTAAGTCCCAAGAAATCATAGCTCTGGGCATACACATCTAAAAGTTCTTGAAGCTCTTCCGGTGTAGAGGCTAAAAGTGCACAGTCATCCGCGTACTGGAGATTACAAATGAATCGTGTGCGTGTCTTTGTGGAAGCTCTAAAGCGCCCTATGTTAAAGAGACCGCCATCAAAACGGTATCTGAGACCTATTCCTCTGACTGTCAGTTTGTTGTCAACAATAATTGTTAGAGCAGTGGTAAACAAATTAAAGAGTAGGGGTGCCAGGACACATCTCTGCCTAACTCCAGTGAGGGTTTGGAAAGGTTCGGTTGCCTCATTATTATACATAACCTTGGCGTTGTTGTTTGTATGTAGACTGCGACATACTTCCACAAATTTTCTAGGGATACCTAAGCGGAACATAATTTTCCAGAGCACCAGAGTCAAACGCCTTGGTTAAATCAATGAAGGCCATGTGAATTTCTCCTTGATGTTCGAGTGCTTTTTCTTGAAACTGTTTAAGTGTGAAGATTAAGTCCGATGTGCCTCGGTTTGGCCTAAAGCCACTCTGTGTTTCAGGAAGTAACTTTTCCATAACAGGTGTTAGTCTATTTGCCATCGCTTTAGTGAGTATCTTCCCTCCAACAGCCAGGAGTGATATACCCCTGTAATTTCCACAGTCCGCAGCGCTTCCTTTGTTTTTGAAGAGGTTGATTAAAAGTGTATCACGAAACTCCTGCGGAGCTTGACCACTTTCCCACACGACATCAAACAGTTTTTTGAGGTAGGGTATGAGCTCTGACGACACAACTTTAAAGATCTCAGCTGGGAGTGAGTCGACGCCGGGAGATTTGTTATTTTTTAGCTGCCCAATGGCGGTTAAGATCTCTTCCGTTGTTAGTGGTTTATCTAAGTCTTCGAAGGTGTCATATTGAGGGATAAGATTTGTAATATCGTGATCGGCTTGACCTTGCTGGTTAAGAATATTAGAGTAGTGTTCTTTCCATCGGGCTCTTATTTCCTGGTCTTCTTTGAGGAGATTTCCATTTAAATCTTTAATAGGGCACATATTTTTCCAACTGGGGCCGTACACTGCTTTTACTCCTTGAAAGAAATTCCTGTAGTCGTGTGAGTCGGCGTACCTTTGAATTTCTCTGGCCTTGCTTGCCCACCACTCGTTCTTTATTCTTCTGATTTCATACTTAGATTGGGTAAAAGCTTCTGCTTTTGGTGAGTCGTTGGGGTGGTTGATAGCGTTTTGGAAGGCAATATGTTTGCGGTCAAGAAGTTCTTGTATAAAAGCTTCATTATCATTGAACCAGTCCTCCTGCGTGCCAAGAATTTCCTCACTCGCACTTTTTAAACTGTCTTTAATTTGCGTCCAGGTAGTAGCGACATCTACAGAATTAGTTTCTTCTAGTGCACTCAAATTGTCTTGAACTTTTGCTTTAGCTCATCGACGGTTTGTTGGTCACGCAATTTACTAATACAGAGACGAGGTCTACGTTTTACTTGAGTTCTTCGGTGTTTGGGTCTCATAACAATTTTCATTTTAGAGACAACAGGACGATGATCGGTCCAACACTCGCTATCAATGCGCGCCTTTGTAATTTGTACGTCCTTGAGATGCTTCCTACGTACGATAACATAGTCCAGTAGATGCCAGTGACCTGATCTGGGGTGACGCCAGGTGCCTTTAAATTTATCCTTTTGTCGGAAAATGGTGTTTGTTATAACTAGATCATGTTCGGCGCATTTAGTTAGGAGTAGTTGACCGTTAGCGTTCATGTTGCCCAAACCGTTCTTGCCTATGATGCCTGGCCAGGTGTCTGCATCTCTCCCTACTCTAGCGTTAAAATCGCCAAGAATAACGAGTCGTTCCGTTTTAGGTATTCTACAGAGGGCTTCTTCCAGCTGTTGATAGAAGCTTTCCTTGGTTTCGTGACTTGCATACAGAGTGGGAGCGTAGGCGCTTATTAAATTTACCGCGTTGCCATCTGATAGCTCATAGCGTAGCAGCATTAGACGCTCGGATAGGCCTTGTGGTACTTGTGTTAAGTTGGATACAAGTTGATTCCGAACGGCAAATCCTACTCCATGTTGTCTTCTTGAATTGGTGGGAAGACCTTTCCAATAGAAGGTGTAGTACGTTTCTGTGAGAGAGCCTTCCTCCAAAAATCGAATTTCGCTGAGAGCTGCAATGTCAACATTGAGTCGGTGAAGTTCTCTATCTATTAGAGCAGTTCTTCTTTCAGGCCGATCGGTGCGAGTGCTGTCGTTCAAAGTACGAACATTCCAAGCACCGTAGATGAAAGAATTAGTTTTCTTGGATTTAACTTGTCGGTGTTTTTTCGACATTCGATGAGGTGTCCCTGTGGGCACCCTCCCCCGGAGATCCGATCGGGAGGGTATTTAACTCCGGATGATTTTGTCCCACTTGAACGCTCCATCATTTTTTTTTAAAGCCTTAATCGACTGAAAACGAAGCTGCATTTGAAGTTTTAGCTGGAGCAGGTATGCAACTGACCAGCTCGGTTGCGGAAGGCGAGTGGTGTGGTCCCATGGCACAGAAGGAGACTGCGACGATGGGGTAACCAAACGATTCCAAAAGCAACCTTTGTGTGCGGTGGGTTATTTTTACCGCACACTTCGTGAGAAGGTGGATGTGCTCACGGCAAAAGGTACGGGTTATTCCGCCCTTACTCGGTCGTTAGAGCCTCGTTAGTGAAAACAGGGTGCACCAAGTTCAAATTGAACTCATCAGGAAGGTGAGGCTAACAATTGAGTAGGAGAGGCTATAACTTGCGCTTCACTACCCCATTACACCCCCAAAGTGTTAGAAAGTGTAACAAAAATCGAAATTTCAAAATTAAAAACTCTTTTACGACTCCACGTTGTTAAGCACTGCAACTCATGCGTTGTGTTAAATATGAGGACAAGTTAATCCAGTCTCTAATCAAAGTATATCGAGAGTTTTAGCGAAAATAGCCTTTAGCGACAAGGGTCCCCTATCATTTCCTAGCAGTCGCTTTTGACGAGAAAATGATGGGTTTTAACGGGATTTGCCCTAAACCGGTTCCTCAGTGATTCGGTGTCGGAAAAGTATAGTTATCATATACTCATAGGTGCATGGGACCGCCTTGCCTGAACGTATGAAATTGTAATTGCAAAATATTATTCAAAGTCGTTGCGATTCAAGCATTTTTAAGCTCCGAGGAGCGATCAAAATTGATATTGAACTGAAAATACGTCAATAGACAGGCAAGCAAAAGCCCACCAAAAATTTTTAAACATTGAACTTTTCTTGAATCTTCTTGTGTAATCGTTGGCTATAAACCGCATATTGGATGGTAGTTGGTACATTATAAGTCGTCCGTTCCTCACCATGTATTGTACACGGGCCAGACTATAGTATGTCAATACATTTTCTTGAACGTTTTAATACATATTTTTTGAACTTTATCTTGTCCTTTTCTTGTGTTTTCAAAATTCCCTCCCAGGTTTAATTTTAAGAAAGTGTTAGTACTTACGACGTCCAATTGGTACCATCAGTGAAGCAGTTAAGCATAAACAAACAGTAAGTATAAATTTTGTATTATTCTCCGTCTGAAACAGTCATTTTGAACCCTTATTTGTGAACGTTAATATTCATTTTTGGAAAATATAGTAGAAGTCCTTCAGACGCAAAAAATGGATCATTCACACTACCAAGTCGGTATAACATGAAAAATTCCACTAAACATCCATATCCCCATCAGGATTGGAACCCGGGACTCTTTGATTGCAAGCCTAATACATAAGCGTTGAGCCACTGCACCGGTGATATTAATATGCGATTGTATCAGTAATCGATGACTTTCTTCAACAAATTTCATGTGAAACTTTTTCATTAATATCCAACACAAGGGGACAACACAAAGGATTTAATTAAATTCGATGAAAGAACCCTTCAAATTTACAACTAAATTTAAACAGGGAAGCGGTATCAGCGAAATCGTTTTAATAGTGTTTTCAGCCCAGACCTGGATTAGGCGACACATGAATAGAGAACGTGTTGAAACGTGGTGAAAAGATGGGAACTTGCGAGCAGCGGTCTATATTTGGTCATATTCGGTTTAGCCCTGTATTCTATACATGTCCTACCACGGCCTTTGAATAGAGAATCAGCTAGAATAAAAACACGGTCAATTCGTTTCTCGCCGTCGACGCTCCGGCTTGTCGATACTTCGGTGCCGACGTTAAAATGAAACAAAAGAGAAAAGAAAAACTCCAAACTTTTTCTATATAAATTGTTCATTTTTGGAAGGATTATGTTACATCGCGTGGAATATCCGCTCATTGTATAAGGATCTTAACCCAGTCAATCGATATTTAAGTAGTCTTTAATGACTTTTCATGTTTAATGAAGATCGATATCTCGTTATTTTTTTAACGTTTGCCGGAAATAAGTTGGTATATTTACGGAAAGCTTCCTGTTATTACTTTATTTGTTCTTTACTTACTACGAATACTGAGTTCAAAGTAAGGCACTAGTTTTTGGTAATATTTACAGATCTCCATCATAACCTTAATTTTTACTTCCACGTCCAGTGAATAGCAACGCAAAAAAAAATTGTTGAAATAGGCTTAAAATGTCATGAAACGTCGAGGTTTTAAATTTAAGCCATAAAAATTGCCTGTCTGTCTGTCGGTCTGTTTGTCTATAACATTTTTGTGTACACGTTTACTCTCGAACCGTTTGTGATATTGACTTGAAACTTGATACACTTATGTATTATAACGGATTATATTTTAATATAATTCAGTTGAAGGGTTCGGGGGTATATGGGGTAAAATAAGGGTAAATAAGGGTAAATAGGCAAAGCAAGCAGGCAAGAGTCCATAAAATTGCAATTTAGGGCATGTACGAAAAGTCAAGGTCTCAAAACTTTTTTTGGCATCAGCCACCTCCCACTATTACCTCAATACCACCCCCACACTATTATGAAAGGGAGTAAAAAAATTAAAATGTGATTTAGTGTGTATACAAGAACGAAATATCTCAAAAAAAATTTTTTGGCATTAGCCACCCTCTCTACCACCCCCATTGCCACCCCCACCCTATTATTAAAGGGAGTAAAAAATTAAAGTAGGATACATACATACTCGCTACAGTTCCATCCTATTGCTTCGAATTATATATCTAGTCCTTTAGTTAAGCTAAATGGAAAGAGCATTCAACAAGTAACGGAATTTAAATGATTAGGAATTTTCATTGATCTATCCCTCGATTGGAAATTTCATATAAATTTTCTTTGTAATAAGTGTGCCAGTACCTGTTTTGCGTTGAAAAGGTTATGCCAAATTTCCAGCTCCTACGTGGTAAAAATTTCCAATGTATTCCAATTTTGAATCTCGTTTGAGATACGGTATTATCTTTTGGGGGAACTCATCAATGTCAAATCGTGTATTTGTGTTGCAAAAAAGGACCATACGCTGTATGTTTGGACTCAAATACCGAGAGTCGTGCAAGTCCATATTTATTGAAAATAATATATTAACCTTACCATCACTGTATATTCTTGAAATATTAACTTTTGTTAAAAAGAATCTTGCTCATTTCAATTTTCAAAATGCTTTCCATAAATACCCTACGCGTCATGGTTTTGATTTGCAATATAATATACATCGAATGGAATTATATGAAGCCAATCCCTATTACGTGGGTATCACTTTGTATAATAAACTAGACAATGGTATAAAAACCATACCCAGTATCAAGAAGTCCACATATGCTGTTAAACAAATGCTACTAAAGAAAGCTTACTACTCTGTTAATGAATTTCTTTTGTCTTAAATTAATGTATCTTGTAATAATTAACCTATTTTTTCTCTAAATTTTTTTTTATTTCTATGTTTGTATTTCTATGTATTTTCTATCTACGTACATACATGCATGAATGCATGTAAGGATTCATTCATGGGTGTATGTATGTATATTTCTTCTGTTTCTTACTTATATCTGTTAATGTTTTTTGTATATGACTTGTCCTATATCATTTGTATGATCTCTTGGACTAATAAAGGATTATTTTTATTATTATTAGTGTGTTTACGAGAACCAAGGGCCTTTAAAATTTATATTGGCATTAGCCACCCCCTCTACCACCCCCATTGTCACCCCCACCCTATTACTAAATGGAGTAAAATATTACATTGGGATTTAGTGAATAAAAGACAAAATCTGGATGTGGAAGTAGTGATTCCTTGGGCAGCGGTTTATAAAGTGTGCTTCAGAGCGAAAAGTATGGGAATAAAATGTAGCTTATTTCTAATAAAAAAAAAATGTATACACTTTTAATGAAGTGCAGAATTATAAATCAGAAATATGAAGGACACACAGAATTTCTAAATTGAACACAAAATATAATCTACTATGTAGTTGATTTCATATAAAAATTTCATACATAGAACTGGAATGTAGTTATTTTTAATGTTTGAGATCGTTTTTAAATTAAGGCGGAAATACAGTAAGAAGAAAAAGCTTTATGTGAAAACTAGCGTCAGTAACGAAACATTATTTTTAAGATGTGGGTCGAGCGATCGTTTTCTTTGATGAGATACACATTTACTCTAGTCACGTAGCTGATATAAAGTGGAGAGATGAAAGTTGAAATATATGACTTAAATATTTCTAAAGAAAATAGATTAATATTGCAGTAAACGTAAAAGGCGACATGGATGGACTATCACTTGAAAACTGTAAATATGTATATTACATTTAAACATAAAATCTTGGAGACCATATAATATTGGCTTTTATAATAGTTAAGATTGTTGAATCCATGAAAATCAACAATATAATTTTACAGATTTTTCTAGACCACTTATACTATACCATGCTGTCTGGTCGATAGCCGGGTGGGTTAAGGCGCGAGGTGGCAATCGCGATTAATGACACGGACATCGCACCACCGGGTTCGAATCCTGGATCCGGCACTGTTGGAGGAAATGGTTGTATGTCCGCGTTTTTTCAATGTGTAATCCTCTTTCGCACAAGCTCTGACTTCTGGAATTGGGAGTTGTCTAATTTCTGTGGTGTTTATTATGCTAAAATATGCGATAAAAACGTATTTTCTCCTCAGAAGTAAATAAATGTACAATAAATTCTCTAAACGTTGCTTCATTGAGGCATTCTTGAAACCTCAATATCAGAATCAGAAATGAAGAACAGATTGTACTTTTTGCGTAATTAAATGACGTAAATCATGTAAATGACAGAGCTAAAACGTAACCGAAGAACACTTTTCAGTAAATACACTTTGTTTCCCTGAATTTGTCTTTCAAAAAATATATTGAAATGTTCTCGAAAACGGTTGGAGTTATCAAGTTCTACCAAGTGTACCTTTTATACGTAGAAATGACGCCATCATCAGATTTTCTGATCAGAAGTATCACAACGTTTCGTCAAAAAGAAATATGAAAAAAATTCATCATCAGGTACAGGTCCTGCGGCGCCCTCTATGATCTAATGTGATGTAATACATAAATTATTGTTTCTTAAAACAAAAAAAATCCTCTAGCAAATTTGGCGAAGATCAGTCAAAATACTGTTGAGTTATTGCAAAAAAACGAAAGAATAATTTGAACTTAGACACCTTGTATCTTTTTCTACAGCAACATTTTACTAAATCATAATTGGTTATATCCTCATATTTTGGCCTAAATAATCTACCCCTGAACTATGGCCTATTATTAATGGTCCACCCTGTATACCAGATGTTACCGATTTTCCGACCACCTTTTTAGCCAAGTTTCACCAACTATAACTTTCGCTTGCCCTATATTTCATACTTCTTGCACCATTAAATCTTTCCTGTTCACCCTCTTCCTTTCTGTTTGTTTCCTTTTCGTAGCGTTTGTTTTTCTTGTTTTCTTTTTGTAAATTTTTTTCTCTAAATTCGTTTCCATTAAAATTCCAAAAAAATCGTAATTTTTCTTGATGTCCAAATCTGTAAGTCACAGTTTAGGCCAGCCTATGCACAGCCTGGTGTTACACACCTCTCGGAAGGCTCCTCGTTCAAACTTAGGTTCTAGCGTCAACTACGAAATTAAAAAGTGTTTTTGTGCCAAAGTTTTTTTTTAAATATGTAGGCTAAGTTTTATTAAATCATTTTTTTGGTTAGATATTTATCAATTATATTACCTATTTTTATTTCGTTTACAAAAGGTGCTTAGGTTAAGCTTTATTAGACTTGTTCCACCCGACCTTGCAATCCACCACCGTGTTTGCGCGGTGGTTGCACGATCGGCCACGGGGCAGGCCCTGGCTAGGTAACTGTTTGTAAAATTTAATTTTTTAGTAAATTCATATTGAATTGAACGAAATTGGGATAATTTAAGTTATTTTGTATCTTCAGTTTCAGAAGTCAAGAAAAATTTAATAAAACTAACTGATACCGCGTTGTTTAAATCAAAATTGTTTTATTCTCAAGAGTACTGCACATTTTGTATCTAAATGAAACACTTATCAATAAAAATTGTCATTTTCTCAACAAATGAATATGATTGCGTTGTTTCAGTATACCTTCACATAAAACACCAATAAAAAATAGGAACACTATTTTATTATCTGAAGGAAATAGCGTGTGCTTTCGCTGCTTTATTTAGCACTTTACACTGCGAGAATAGTACTACCTCAGTTTTATTGAAATAGTATCAGCAATAAAATGTTATATCCATAAAACAAGTTTATGCAGTTGTAATAATACATGCTACATTTCAGAATATATGGAGGTGAATTCCATCTATATGTAATTTTATGTGTTTTTTAAAATCTCATCACGTTTAAAATTCTATTTTATTTCTTCGTGTACGTTACATCAAATAATGTTAGCATAGTTAACTACGCAAACGTTCGACTTTTGTGTTAATTATATAAAGTTAAAGTGATTGGTACGGTTGTGAGCAAAAAAAATAGGACAAGTCTTATAACCGTATTTTGCTAAAATCTAGTTCTGTACATCTAACTTTAATTTTTGTGACATTATCAGTTAGTTGTTATAATTTATTGCAAGTATGCAAAAAACTAATATGCCTCATATAAGCAATTTAGTTAAATCTGGAGTTATTGCTAAAGCAGAAGATGAATGGTCAATGAGACAAATTGCACTGCGTTATAATATTGACAAAAATTCGGTGTGTTTTAAGAAAGTGGAGAATAAACGGTACGATTAGTAGAAATCCTGGATCAGGGCGACGAAGAATATCAACTCAACAACCAGATTTGCAATTGGTAAATGCTTTAGTAGAAAATCCATTTTACTCAGTTATTCAGGCTGCTGAAGAAACGAATTTTCCTGGATCGAATAGTACTGGTCGCCGGCGAGTAAGAGAATCGGAGCTACGCTGTCATGCAGCAGCACAGAAATACTTACTTAAACCTGAACATAAGGAAGCTCGAGTAGGGTTAGCGCTTGAATTTTTAGCGCATGATCTAAATTTTTGAAACAATGTAATTTTTACAGATGAAAAAACTGTCCAGTCAGTCGTATTCGTATTTACCGCCCTCAGAATACTTGATTCGATGAGAAATATATATATATATATATATATATATATATATATATATATTTTTCTGCTCACGATAGTGCAAATGCAAAGTCCAAAATTTAATGTTTAGAATATTAGAAATTACGAATTTCCCCCCCGCTTGCTTGCGAATAACTTAAGAGTGAATTATCTCAGAAATCACTGTTTAAAATCACCATATTTCAAAATTGTAGTTCAAATAGTTTTCAAGATATCGTTTGACCAAAACTTTGTGTATATTTACATTTGAATAAGAATGTTTATTTTGATGATTTGCCATTATTTATTTGTTTAAATGAGTGATTAATTTAAGCATGGATTAAGGTATAAAATGTTGCTTTGACATTAATTTAAAAAATTAATAAATGAAACAAGGTTGTGTAAATTGACGTTATTTCCATGACAAATGTAATTAACAAGAGCGACACCTATTATTAGGCATTTAAATATTTTTTTAAAATTATATATTTTATACAGTATATAGCGTATAAAATTTAAAAACATTACATGCTCTAATTGCATCATTGGTCATAAAACTCGTTCGAAATAACAAAAAATGCATCACTAAACTATTATAAATCTCTGGGATATCATCTAACGATGCAGTTAAATCTCCTACTTTTAAACTATATGGATCAACACCATTAATATAACTAACTTCTAAATACAATTTGGTGGCTTCTAAAATGAAGTGTATAGATCAAACTTCAGTTCAGTTCAGTTCAACAAATCACGAAACGTGTTAGTAAAAAATTATATAAAAAATATTTAAAAGAAAGCTTTTATTTAAATGCTCTAAGAAATGGTGCGTGATGTTTGTCGCCGAAGATTCAACACGTCCATTTGTAACATAGGATCCCTGTTTAAGTTTTGTAAATATTTTTTCAGATTCAGATAGTTATAATATAATTATATTTGTTCGATTCTTTCTTATTTTATTGTTAAAAACTACTTGTACTATTTCAGGGCAATAGTTTGTTAGGCCGATTAATACAGTGATAAGTTGGCAACACTTGCATTAGAAAACAGAAAAAGTCATATCCACGGGATTATTAACCGAGGGTATAACTTGAATTAAACTAAGCTGATAAGTGAAAAGGCCAGGCCTAAGTGTTGCCCCATACTTCTGGGACACCTCATGTAAATGAAAATTGCCCGCTGTATGTCTTCGGATATATATAATAATAAATCGTCTGTATTTATGTTTCTGTCTTGGCGAAGTTCAGCCAGCATATGTTCTACCACTTAACCGAGACAATTTACAAATATTTTAAGTAATTTCTAAATATATAATAATTAAATAGTATTTACTCTAAAATTAACTCATACACTGATGAGAAAAGTTTGTAAAAAAAGAACATAACAAGAAATATAGTGTCTAAATATGTTAAGATCACTGTTCGACAAGAAATAATTTCATTGAAGGTTAATTTTTATGTGGTTTTAAGATTATTTAAGGGATAATTATAAATGGCTACTGCTTAATAAGAGAACGACCTTTGAAACATTGCAGTGGAATGTCGAGGACGATATTTCTTAGTTCTCTTTAATCTACATTAACTCTTGGCACTAGTTTAAAAACCGCTGCCCAAGGAATCACTACTTCCATGTCCAGATTTTGTATCCAAGTCTTATACACACTAAATTCCAATGGAATATTTTACTGCCTTTAATAATAGGGTGGGGGTGGTAGAGGAGGTGACTAATGTCAAAATAAATTTTAAAGGCCCTTGGTTCTAGTGCACAGACTAAATTCCAATTTAATTTTTTACTCCCTTTAATAATAAGGTGGGGGTGACAACGGGGGTGGTAGAGGGGATGAAAAATTTTAGAGGCCCTTGGTTTTCATATACACACTAATTCCCAATTTAATTTTTTACTGTGAGGGGGATGGTAGAGGGGGTAGGTAACATAAAAAAAATGTTTTGAGACGTTTCGTTCTGGTATACACAGCAAATCAAACTTAATTTTTTTACTCCCTTTCATAACAGTATGGGGATGGTATTAGGGGTGGTACTGGGGGTGATAGTGCGGGTGGTTGATGCCAAAAAAAAATTTGAGACCTTGAATTTTCGTAGATGCCCTAAATTGCAATTTTATGGACTCTTAACCTACTTGCTTTTCCTGTTTACCCTTAAATACCCCATTTACCCCATAAGCCTTCAACGGAATTAGATCAAAATATACTCTAGGCCCATTTAACGAGGTCCCGAACATCAAAAGTTTGTAGGATCTTTTGAAATACATTTCCCCCCTGTTTTCGAGGGTGAGAAAAAAGAATGGTGATGTTTCGAGTCCTGAAACTATGCGTTCTACCCCTATCAAGGAAAAACCACTCCAATTTCCGGCTTCTCGGTCTTGGGTTTGCGAGGGGTCGTCGGATCGTTTTTTTTTGGGGGGGGGGGAATAATAATAAATTCAGTTAATTTACATTGGATTGCTCCGCAGCGACCACCGGGGGTTGAACCTACCCCCGCCCCTAATAGCAATATCTCAAAAAATAAGAAAATACGGACTCGGCAAAGCTTTTATGGGTTCTCGAGGGCACGGATCGTCATGCAGGTGCTATTTTCTACCCTACACTCCCGCAACCACCCCCAACGTGTAAGAACCACCCCCTCTTCCAGGCTGTCTGTCTTATAGGCATGCGGGGATTCGTCGGATCGGGGATTTTATGGGAATATCAGGGAAACGAACCATTACTAAACCACAGTTGACCTAAGCAACCCCCGGGAGTTGAAACTACCCTGCTCGCAACACCGAAATCACTCGTGGGTTTCCGAGAGCGGGAATCACGATGGTAGTGTTATTTTTCACCTTACCCTCCCGCGACTACCCCCAATGTATAAAAATACCCTTATATATAACTGCAAATATAGTTTATAGAGAAAGGGGTACCTCATTGGGGGTAGTTGCGGGAGGCTAGAGTGAAAAATAACACCAGCATCGTGCCTTCGAATAACCGTGAGTCATTTTGGTGTTGCAAGTAGGGTAGTTTCAATCCCCGGGGGTTGCTTAGGTCAACTGTAGTTTAGCAATGGTTAGTTTCCCTGATATTCATATAAAAACCCCGATTCGACGAATTCCCGCATGCCTAGAAACGACAAAAAAAATATTTTTTTTTGCGTTACTATACTTCCACTGGATGTGGAAGTAAAAATAAATATTCTGGAATTTGATTTTTTAAAACGTGTTATAAGTAAAGAAGTCTAGATGTGCAATTCTACGGTTATGCATTTTTAACCACCCTATTTCTAATAAATATCTGCTTATATGATCTGTATGACGTAAACCAAAAATAAAATTAATGCATAAATTTTGTATTTGTTGCATTCTAGTGGAAGATTTTAGATCTAGACAAGGGCCATAACAAGGTCACAATAATTAAACAGATATAAAATAATGGAATCACTTAACATAATTTTAGTTTTTCATGGAGACAGTGCCTGTTAGCATATAGACTTTTAAGTAAACAATATGATTTTCTAATCAGGGAATTTATATAGCTAACAAACCTAAGGTGGACATCAATATTTAAGCCTAAAAATGTAAGTTCATCTTTGTATTCCAGTTTTCCTTGTCCATCCACAAATAATGAAATGTCGTTTATGGCCCTCTGTCGGTCTTTGGCTGTACCAAATACAATAGCTGACAATTTATTAGGGTTAGTAGAGAGGCAGTGGTTTTTTGAAGTACTTACCAAAGTAGCGATTTCTTCATTTAGTAGATCAACTGTAATCTTAAGATGTTCAGTGTTAGAAGTACAGCATAATTGAGTAGCATCTGCGTACAAATGTGGCGTAAAGTATTCTAACGTAGTGCAAAATATCTTGGGTTGGTCATGGATGACCGACTAAGTTGGGGTGGTCATACTGAACATATAGAAAAAAAATTGTACCAATGGTTGGTGCACTGCAGGGAATACTTGAATCAGTGATCTGATACCTCTTTGGGGAACTTGTGGCATAACGCTACTTAATAGAGTTCAAAGGCTGCAAAATGAAGTTGTAAAATCTTTGTTCAATATACACTATAGATGTCCAACCGAATTAGTTTACAAACAAACAGGTCTGTTGAAGGTAGCACCTTAAAATGTAACACTGAAATAAATTTTGTAAATCAAGTTCACACTCATAATACTAGGAATCAAACTAAAATATTTCTAGAAAATCTAAAAATTAAGATAGGCTTAAATAATCCTATGGCTCAGTGTACGAAAATATATAATACCCTACCAGAAACAATAACAGGAAGCCACAATATATTGTATTCAAAAAAGAATAAAAAAATTATAAAATGTAAATCTCGAATAGGCCAAATTATCTGATTATCAAATGTTGTTATACAAATCTGTCAATTATTTAGTATGTAAAAGTTGTATTTTTAAATAGGTTCCAAGAATAGTTTGTTTAAATAATGTTTTTACGTATAATGTCACGTGATATATAATACATGTTGTGCCTATCTTGGTACGTTTTGTTTGTAGACCTATGTTTTTAGATATTATAGATAATTGTATATTGTACATTATGTACAAGTATAGATTATAAACAACAACGGGGCAAAAATTGACCCTTGAGGGGCACCATACATCATATTTCCATTGTTTGAGATGTGGTCATTTATAATCACAGCCAATGCCTTCTATTGGTGGGAAATAATTTTATTAGATTTGTTACAGTTTGTCAAAACCGTAATATTTGAGTTTGGTACATAGTATAGCATTTTATGGTTCATAGTATCAAATGCTTCACTGTAATCCAGAGAAAGAAGTATCGTGATTTTGCCGTTAGCCAATATCGTCGGTTATTTTTGGGAAAGCACTAATTGTGCTATGAGTCTGTCAAAAGCCAGATTAGCTGGTGGGTATAATTTAATTATTTTGTATATAGTTATATATTTGATTATATACCAGCTTTTCCAGAACTTTCGACAAAGCAACAGAGGTAATGAAAAAGTCTTTAATTTTGTTACAACCGCTAAGGCAGCTATAGCGAGCAATCCCCGCCATATCACATAGAAATATTTTATTAATCCGCGACAATAGTGTGTGGTCTTGTAATTGATTTTGATTACATCCAATAATTCAGTGAATAATGTATTATGTTACAATATATATTATACGCGTTGTTAGTTCTCACTTATAAAAGCTTCCAATGCCCCACAGAAACTGATAATGAATAAGCCGCCACGGCATGCCGCTTGGTAAATACGATATTTTATTTAAAACTTATCCTACAATCTATACTAACAATTTCTAAGCCCGAGATTTTCCTGGTGATAAATTTCAACTATAAATATAAAACTATAAGTTCTAACGATATATCACAGAAGTATCGCGTGTCGCGGCAGTATTTTGTAGAGATTTTCTGAATACAAAGTTCCAAGTTGTGTTATAACTTCTCCAAGGGCATCTCACGTCTTAGGATAGATGGACACTATGATGTATTAAGCAAGACCAGACAAAGAACAAGTCTTGAGCTTTGAATGTAACGATTCATCTTAGTGACCACGACTGTCTCCATTTCAAACAACTCCCTATTTACTGTAAGACTGGAGATTGTTAATTCGCCTGCATTTCTTGGGGTTTGCAGTGTCTCATCCAAATCCCCTGATAACTTCTTGATGGATACCCATTTTAGACGGTTAGATCTATTCCGGGGAGAAAATAGTTCCTAAAACTCATTGCACTGAAATTGCCACTTGCCAGATATATATTTATGATGCATGTAAAACTAAGGAACCGTGTTATATCGTGTTCTGCTTTAGAGCACGTAAAATCAAACAAATGTAATTCTTATTTATAGTTATAGGCTGGGGCCGTTACGGATTTCTAATGCTGAAAAAAAAAATTAATAGCAGGCAACGGCTGGCTGGAATATGTAGTTGAGATCATAAACAATGAAAAAAAAAACTTTGGAACTTGAGGTGAAGGGAAGTAGTGAAATGGGGTGATATTTAAGGGACGAAAACCGTTTTTCGTGATTTGTGGCGAAACGTGACCTCCTAGAGAAAAGTGTTTCATACAAAAGTTGTAGATAATAAAAAAATTTAAAAGTTATGTTTTATATATTTTTCGACATAACCTTAAAGTTTGCAAGAAAATAACGAAGAACCGATTTTTCTGTTTTTATTTTTTTTCTCGCGTGAAAATTATTTAATTTAAATGAAACTTTGTGAAAGTACGTAATTATTTGCATATGATAAGCATGAATTTTTTCAATTATGGGAAATAAATATTTTTCGAGATTTTACCATTTTTCCGAAAAAACACCCCTATCTTTTTGATGATTTTGATGTTCTACTAGCGCTCATTTTTTTCGTCGAGATGTCTACTTTCAAATGGTATGTCGTTAGTGATTTATTGTCATTTAGTAGCTTAAAATTAAGAAAAACCGAAAAAAAAATTTTTCGAATCTCGAATTTGTCGATTTTTTTCATTATTTTCAATTTTTTAGCATATTTATGTTAATAATTCATAATATTTTAATGAAAAAACTTACTTTGGTATAAAATAACTAAAGTTGAATGAATTTAGTTATTGGAAACCACGCTAAAATTGAATACAAACAAAAAAATACTGTTACGTATTCAAACAAAAAAAAAAAATTACAAAATTTGAAATTTCTCAACATACAGGTATTTGAGATGCCCGCCCAAAACGACTGAAGGTTGGGGGTAGAGAGGGGTAGGACAAAGTGAGCTTGCACAAGAGCAGCAGAGCTCGTTCTGTTGTAGTAGTAAATCTCTATTCGTCTAGTTGTGTAAAAGTATGTTTTCAGTTTGTGATGCGTGCTTTGTAAACGTAAACGTAAATAAATTACAGTCCGAGGGCTTTTTGTGTAAACGAGCTCCTGAAGATGCCGACGCACTGATTGCTAATACTGCGATCCAATTAGCTAAACAAGATGATAAAACTGTAATAATCGTGGATCAAGACATCGATTTACTAGTTCTTTTACACCAATTAAATTCGAATGGGCTGGATATTTATTTTCACAAACCAGGCTCAAGCAATGTCAAAGATTCATTTTATACATCCCATTATTTTAAACACGAACCATACACAAGTGTAATAGCGTTTCTTCATGCTTTCCCTGGGTGTGATACAACTTCAAGTTTTGCTGGAAAAGGGAAAAAAGCAATAGTAAGATCTTTATTGGACATAAAAAATGTATTAAACCTAGCCAGTGTTTATTATCAAGACCACATAACCATAGCAAAAAATGGATCTCAACTTACAGCTAGTATTTACAAAAGTAAGAAAATTTATAACTCATTAAATCAATTACGATTTGAGCTGTATCAGCAAGCTACAAACAAATCCACTTTTAAATTCGAAAAACTCCCTCCAACTGAAGAAGCACAACATTCCTACAGAGTCTATTACCAATTGCAAAATTGGTTGGGTAATTTTGACAACGATCAGGACAACAAAAAAGTAAAGGACTGGGGCTGGAACGAAAATGTAGGAAGACTCGTGCTGAAATACATCTCTGACAGTTCCGACTTGATTCCCAGAAAGTTGTTAAAAAGCGGTAGCTGAACTTGAGAAAGTGGATGCAATAATCAAAGGTGTGGCTGCAGAAAACACGGCTTAAAATGTACCAATCTATGCAATACATGCACTGAGAACTGTTCAAATAGAGACAGAGAAATATTTGTAGATTTAAGTGATTCTGAAGATATTGATGAAGAGCCTGCAAAGAATAATGACATCGAAATTGAAGAGGCTGAAAATGATTTTGAAGGCAATATAGAATTTGAGAGTTTAATCGATGAAGAAAACGAACCACAACAAAAAAGGCCTAAAATTGATTAGATTTTAACAATTATTTTATTGATTTTTCTTTTTATAAGCTATACACAACCAATATTAATAAAGTAAATATTTGCAAATAAAGTAAAGAATTCGTAGCCAATATAAATAAATTGTATGTTGTATTTTATCATATGTATTTAGGATAATTTAATATGCATATAAAGTTTTCGAAACTGTAGTTTGTGAAAATTAATAAAGTACTATTGATTTCCACGTAAATGTTAAGTTTAATGAAGTTTTCCCTACCTTTCCGTGATGAAATTCATTCAACTTTATTTATTTTATACCAAAGTAAGTTTTTTCATTAAAATATTATGAATTATTATACATAAATATGCAAAAAAATTGAAAATAATGAAAAAATCGACAAATTCGAGATTCGAAAATTTTTTTTTCGGTTTTTCTTAATTTTAAGCTGCTAGATGACAATAAATCACTAACATCGACGTACCATTTGAAAGTAGACATCTCGACGAAAAAAATGAGCACTAGTAGAACATCAAAATCCAAAAAAAAAATCAATAAAGTTGTTCGCCGAAAATAGGGGTGTTTTTTCGGAAAAATGGTAAAATATCGAAAAATATTTATTTCACATAATTGAAAAAATTCATGCTTATTATATGCAAACAAATACGTACCTTCACAAAGTTTCAATTAAATTAAGTAATTTTCACGCGAGAAAAAAAATAAAAGCAGAGAAATCGGTTTTTCGTTATTTTCTCGAAAAATATATAAAATAAAAGTCTTAGATTTTTTTATTATCTACAACTTTTGTATGAAACACTTTTCTCTAGGAGGTCATGTTTCGCCACAAATCACAAAAAACGGTTTTCATCCCTTAAATAGCACCCCATTTCACTACTTCCCTTCATCTCTTCATCTCAAGTTCCAAAGTTTCTTTTTTCATTTTTTATGACCTCAACTATATATTCCAGCCGGCCGTTGCCTGCTATTAATTTTTTCATCTCAAAAAGGTAACGGCCCCAGCCTATTAGTATGCTTGGGGATCTATTATTATATTGATAAACAAGAGACAGATTTTATAATATAGTTTATTTTAGAAAATAATAGCAAGGCATTACACGGTATCTATAAAATTATTCTTGACAAATCATAAGAACAAAAAATAATCAGAGTTAATAAATAATGAGTACAAGAAGTCTGTAAATGATGCATGTTTGATTGAATACTTAACATTCCACCTCAATCCAATCAATTTTTTTTTTATACATTTATTTAACGTCGGCCTATTTCCGCTACTGAGGCCTAACACCGACGCCTGTAGACGAGCTACCCCCAACCAGGAATTTTGCCGAACCTCTTCCCTTAAGAAGAGTAGGGATCTTTTACTTGCCTAACATTTAATAGACAAGGGACCGACGGCTTTACATCCCCTCTGAAGGATGGTATATCTCCTATACAACCCTCGCCTAAGGTTGTATAGCTTCCGCGCATACACTGATACACAAGCCGCTGGAAGATGTGTGAGGCGAGAACGCGGTTTCCGTTGGAATGGTCACCAATCCAAGTACTAACTGCGCCTGTCGTTGCTTTACATCGCATACCGAAGTATGTACATAGTAAAGACGCACCTACGCTCGCCCCCCAAATAAAAAAATTAAAATGTGATTTAGTGTGTATACAAGAACGAAAAGTCTCAAAAAAATTTGCTGGCATTAGCATGCTTCTTGCTTCCATTAGAAAGTTCCCGAAACAGTACTAGTGGGTCTTCTTTAAAGTCTACATTAGGTATAATTCAAGTATTTCCACAAATTCCGAAATAGAATGTTCTGGAAGTTTTCTCGAAATGTCACAAATACAGTTCAAATTGGTCAAGGCATGTACTTTCTATGGAAACATTAGATACAAAACATTTTTATTTAAGAAATATTTGTACATGTCTAGCGTTATAATTAAAATCCTTAGTTAACAAAAAATATTGAAGACGCTAACACTCAAGCATATAACGATGCCATTTTGTAACACGACTTTTTTTTAATAACTCATAAAACAACGATTCAAACAATATATTAGTTATTCTCGAAATTAGTGCAATTAGTAACTCTTTCCTATTTTTAGACGCTGCTCATCTCATGACAGGCCCATCAGTCATTATTCCGAGTTTCAATTATGATATGTGTTAATTACTTTATAAACAGCTTTTGTTTATGTCTACCCGGCTTCAACTTGTTAATGAGTTTAAATTCTTTAAGATTTTCTAGTTAGTATTACCACATGTGGTTATTATAAATATTAATACAGTTTATCTTAATGAGCATTTCATGGTGGGAAAAGTATAAGGGGTTTACGATCGGAACCGAGGTTATTTAATAATTTTGTTTCTACCGGAGTACAGTTTGCGACCGGGGAATCATCCCGGAGCTTTACGACTAAATTTTAATACATTTTTATTGTTCGGATATTATGCTAATCTCTCATGAATTTATGGAGGATTTCCAATGAAATTAACTGAATTTTATTGTTTTAGAAAAACCTTATCTTATATTAGATATAATAAATAATCCAAAATATATTTATAATACAATATAGATGAATGTTTTCATAGCATAGGTACAGTAAATTCCATCCTTTGTAGTATCTTATTTTTTATTTTTTGTTTATAAAGAGTTATCACACTATGGCCCAAACATTTTTTTAGAATATCGAGAAATACTTATGAAAATGTTACGGATATGTTGAACAGCATGGAAGGAAGCGTTTACAGAACAAATATATATATTTTATTTTTTTGTATGCATCGTTAGCAGGTTTCATAAAACCGCTCTTATTACATTTCAGAAACTACTAATGCAATTTTTTTAACTTTGGTGATTGGCACCTGCCCCCAATTATAACATAATGATGTAGTAAAATTTGTGGATCATCATTTTGTAAATATTTCACTGAAATTGGACAAAACTTGCAAATAAAATAGAGATAGGGAAGAAAATTCAACTAGAACAGTACTTTGAAATTCTATATACTTATCACACACTAAAGAAAAAGAAGTAGCGAATATTATATTACGAATGAATTAAAGTAAAAAGAATCTCCAGGAATGGATACAATTAGGGCAGATGCTATAAAAAATATAGCTGTGGATATAGTGAAACCCACTACGTATATCATAAACAGTTCCTTGAATTCAGGAATCTTCTCTATTACACTTAAAATTGTTATTATAAAACCATTATATAAATCCGATGACAAACAGCTTGTCAGAAATTACAGACCCACATCCATGTTGTCTAATCTGGCGAAAATTTTCGAAAAAGTATAGAATAGTTGAATTTATAAACAAATATATAATGTAATTGCAGACAAGTAATATGGGTTCAGACAAGTTAGGTCGACACAGGGTGCTATAGCGGACTTCACAACAAAGATTTATAAAGCTATGAACAAAAATGAGCCTTATGTATTTTTGTCGATCTAACAAAAGCATTCGATACCGTGAGTCACTCAGATTTACTGAACACTCTAGAATACATTGGGTTTCGGGGGACTGCATATGATATCATGAAAAGCTACCTAGTAGATTGCGAGCAATGTGTATTGATTGATGACGTTTTCAACACATAAAAAAAATGTGCGTTATGGGGTTCCACGGTGCACGGTGTTAGGTCCCATCTTATTTACTTTAAATGTAAATGATCTTTTCAGTCTGAAGGTGTCTGGAGATATAGCCAGTTTTGCTGACGACGCAAAAATCTTTTACAAAAATACTTTTTGGATGAGCTTGAAAACTGATGTGGAAAAAGATTTTGGAACTATGTAAATTTATTTAAATTAAAATTACTTACCATAAATGTAAAAAACACATTTCCTGCCATTTTCTTGTTATCCCGGTACATTGCCTCAATTTGACAAACTCCAGATAAAATGTGATGATGAACAAATGAAAATAACTTCTGTAAAACACCTTAAATACATAAGTAGAAGAATTTATTCGTACTTAAAAATGTTTTCTTAACCGCCTCTCAAGTTACCGAAGTAACCCCCTGGAAGATCTCAAGGGTCTTGTGCTAGGCAAAGAGAAACGAGGCCCTACAGTTTAATGTGGACTCCGAACCACTCTTGGGGCAATTTTTTTAATGAAAAATTGTTTCGCCTTGCGAGAATCGAACCCACTTCGCTAGGCAACTCAGTTTGCTAGCCAGCTTTAACACACTGAGCTACCATTCCCCATAAGGTGGAACTTCCAAATAAATAATTTCATAACGAAGTTACGTTGTCTTTTGTCAAAATTTAGTTAGTACAAAAAATTATATATACTTCTCTCTAGTACAATTTGACCTTATTCATGGAATTATTGCTTTGGGAGGTGTAACGAATTTTAACTTACAAACAAATTACAAACAATACAAAAATGGATTCTTAAAATAATTTATGGTAAATGTAGGTCTTATTCAAGCAATGATTTATACAGCGAAAGTAGTGTTTCTGATATGACAGCTCTTCTGTCAAAACTTGCTAATACAACAGCATAACGAGAAGTTAAACTTACAGTGTATTGAACATAGCTATAGCACACGATATAAAGAAAACTCCAACATTATTCCTCGAAGACGGAAGACAATTGGACAAAGATGTCATGTCTATCTGGCCCCAAAGATATACACAAATATAAAAAACCGCTGCCCAAGGAATTACTACTTCCACATCCAGATTTTGTATCCAAATCTTATGCACATTAAATCCTAATGTAATATTTTATTCCCTTTAATAATAGAGCGGGAGCGGTAGAGGGGGTGGCTAATGTAAAAAAAAATTTGGAAGGTCCTTGGTTCTCGATACACACTAAATCCCAATTTAATTTTTTATTCCCTTAAACAATAGGGTGGGGGTGGTAGAGGGGGTAACTAATGCCAAAATAAATTTTACAGGCCCTTGGTTCAATACCCATTTTAATTTTTTACTCTCTTTAATAATAGGGTGGGAGTGGCAATGGAGGGTGGTAGAGGAGATGGCTAACGCCAAAAATTTTTTTCTGACGTTTCGTTTTTTTACACACACTAAATCACATTTTATTTTTTTTACTCCCTTTCACAATAGTGTGGGGGTGGTATTGAGGTTGAAAGGGGGAGGGGGGGGGTAGTTGGCTGATGTAAAAAAAAATTGAGACCTTGACTTTTCGCACATGCCCTAAATTGCAATTTTATGGACTCTTGCCTGCTTGCTTTGCCTATTTACCATTATTTACCCCATTTACCCCGAACCCCCAACGGAATTAGCTCAAAATATAATCTAGTTCCAGATCTGGTTATAACACATAAGTGTACCAAATTTCAAGTCAATATCATAAAGTTACAGACCGACCGATAGACATTTTAAGCCTATTTCAACAATTTCAATTAAAATTTCTTTTTTTTGCGTTACTATACTTTCACTGGACGTGGAAGTAAAACTTAAATCTTGACTATTTTGGGTACTAAAACACTCGTGGTAAAGGTTCATCAGGCCAGGTTAGTCTTTGTTCTTCGTAATGGTAATCTGTATCTGGGCTCTCCATTTTCACAAAACTATCTCTAAAATGGTAAAAAATATAATATATGTGCAACATATTATACCCCGATAACAAATTGGCGGATTCTGAAAAATTTGAAAAGCGTGTTTGGGAGGTAGGTTTTTAATCAATCTGTTGGTCTAATAGTTGGATATTCTTTATCAGCACCTTTAAAAACTCGTTTCGTTATACTCGGCTCAGAGATCATTGAGATAGAGGCCAACAGAGAAATGTTTCAATGTGAAAAAAATTTGTTGTTAAAATTGAAAAAATCTTTATTTTAATTTTTGATAGATTTATCTAAATTTGAAAAATAATTAAATAACTTTTGTTTTTATTGCCTAGGTCTGTATTTGTTACAACATTATAATTTCTGCAGTAAAAGAAATATAATTCATGTTTCAAACCCAAATCAAACCAATACAATGTTCTGAACAAAAAATGAAGAATATTTCTTTTTAATTGGGGCAACCATTCTTCAAATACCTATAAATAATTGTCTGTATTTGTTACAATATTTGAATTAATTTAATTAGTGATCATTCAATCGGTCTTAGGGGATTCTAATCCGGGATCCCAGAAAAATTAGATCAATTTAGTTGTTACGTATGTGTTCTGAGATAAGTTGACAATAAAAAAAAAAGGAATTTTAGGAAACGAATTTACGTAAGACAAATGTTGTATATATTAACAAAAACACGATCCCACGCACGTTATCAGCTATCAGTTTAATGCTCACAACGACATCCATTATATTTAATGCATCGTCAACGGAACTTTGTATATTACAGTTCAAGAGTGGAATGAGTCTCTGTAATGTTCAAATTATAGACATAACGAAAATGTAAAACCCTTAGGCGCTTAATTACTATTTCTAATTTTATGCTGCCATGTTGTTCCACGGTTAAGATGTCACAAATTGATGGAGGAACTGAAAGAACTCCTGAATTGTTTATTTTCTTAAGGTATTCTTAATTTCACTTTAACAATATAATTAGTGACAAATGCTTCTTAATTTTAGACTGACGAGTGAAATAGATTTGTTACCCACGTTTTTACTGATTACTGTACTGTTACCACACTCGTTAATAAGGATATTTTTATTATGAAACAAAGTAAAAATAAGACCGATAATTCAAACTTAAAGCAATTTAAAAGAAAATTCTATGTCTGTACGACAAGATGTAAATGTGTCTGTTGTATTCCTAAAGATAAATAAGAATTTGGTCAAAGGTGTTGAATTTACCTGAGACCTATTACACATTATCCAACATTTCGAACTCTATTAAGCAAATTAATTCTGCTGATTTGCTGAAAAAGTATATAAAAACGTATATACAAATTTTGGCTTATTCATGTTTTATACGTAACTTCTCAAATCGTTAGTTTAGTTCCATATACATTCAATAGAATATAAACTACAGTAAAGTTCTATTCTAACCTGATTTTAGCTTTGAATGTTCATTTACAGTTTTAACACCTTTTAAAGTAGATTTAAACGTGCATTAATCTTTCATGTAGATTCTCAATTCCTCACTTGTAATGGTTAAATTAAACACTTGACTGACTATAACTATTAACTAAAGAAACTATATACGCTTTGTCAACGTCTGTAGCTAGCATTTCTCCCATTTGCCTTTTTGTTTTAGCTGACTAAATACCAGTACACCTACACGTTGAAAATTCTTCATAGACCACCAGATTTCCCGTCAAATAATTTTTTAGCTGATCGTGAATTATCCCTCAGTATTGTTTCTCCACTATTATATAATTTGTACTGGAGATTTAAATATTTATTGTCCAGATTTAAATGACAATTCATCATAAAAACTCAATGACCTACTAGAGTGTTTTGATCTGAACCAGATTAGATGAACCTACGTTATAGTGTAAGTTAATTGACGTTATTTGCTGCTCACATAATATTCCAATAAAAAACATTTATGTGTCAGATGCGTCCTCTATATTTTCCGATTGGCCTTGTGTCCTGTATCATGCGCAGAGAGAAGTATGAATGTGAACATTTCCAATATACTTTTCGAGATTATAAATGTAAGTCATACTAAACTAAATAGTACTGTTATTAATATAAAAATTTAAAAAATTAAGAAAAAGATGAAAGTTTTGAAAAAAATCAAAAAAACCGATATTTTTTAATTTTTTTGAGGTTATCGAGAGGATAGTCTCCACCGTCAATAAGTACATAAAAACCTACAATAAAAGAAATCGTACAATGATTTGCCCCAGCAGTACAGCGTTCCCAATTTTTGAAATAAAATGTGTTTCTTAGGAATCCTAGGTTATGTATCATCTTGAAATTTGGTACGCGTTTCCATAATCACAAGCTACATTATTTTAATAAAATTGGTTCGTTCCCTGGAGAGTTACAGACAAATATGGCTTAATGTAAATGTTGTGCTACGATGGTTGATGACTCAAAGGCAGTTACCTGTCTGATATGTAAACGTATATATAATTATTAGTGTGTCAATTTAACAGATGCAGATATCAAATAAAGCCTTGAGATCCAAGAAATTTCTAAAATGGAATTGCGAAACTTGTTCTGTATTCTACAGTGATATTTGTTCACTAAAAAGTACGATAGCTGGTCTGCAACAAGAAATTATAGACTTAAAATATCAAGTAAATGATGTAAATAAATCGCAATCTAACCTGTCCCCTGATAAATGTTGACGCAATTATTAATGAAGTGAATGATACACGCTTGCGTGCAAACAACACTATTGTTTTTAATCTCCCTACTGACACTGATGAAAATAAATAATTAAATTTTTTTTATCAGATCTGGTAGAGAATTTTGGGACCTTTAATTTAAAAAAAAGAAAGTTCAGTTTTGTTGACGTGAACTCGAAATATTTAACTGTTTGCATTTTGGTCAATTGCTAATTATCAAATAATGCATATTTTGAGCTAAAACTTGGACTGTATCTTTTTGAAACCTATTCATTTTATGTGATAAATTCAAAAAAAAATTAAGTTTTATAGAAACTTATTTACAGGCATGATAATGTAAGTATTGTTAATTGAGCTAAAAAGTGATTTAGTTGCAAAATGCAATAACTTCCTTGTTTCTTAAAATTCGGAAAACTTTTTTTAAAAATGTTATTTTTTCTATAGCAATACGACGAGAAACTTAGTTCTCTCGATTCAATTGCTCCTGTGGCCAATGCAGTGTATGTATTGGATGCCGGATTTTTGCTACATAGAGTTGTTTGAGATGACCATAAACGTTTAAGCTTTACTTATGGTGAAGTTATTAATAAGTATATTGATTATCTGAATAACCATTATAAAAAATACTTGAAATATGCTTTTAGAGGGCGGAATATTAAACATAATATTTTTAGTCGCAAACTCCACTATAAAATCCTTATTTTACTATAAGGAACGTAACCAGACTGCAACCAACAGCTACTCTCCGGGCTATGTGCCCCGCCGAGCGCTGAATTACAAGTTACAAGCCTGGCGCGTTAAGTGTAATAATTGCATATTACCATCAAAACGCTAATGCCTCGATTGCAACAAACGCCAGCCGAAAGATTGATCCTACTTAATGGAGCTTTGTCAAAGGATTCTCGTGCCGGTCGTCACATGCCTACCTTGCACTGACGAGAGCCAACAGCTCGAAACTGCAGTCTGTAAGTGGTGTGTGACAACTGACAAGAGAGCTCCTTTAAGTAGGATCAATCTTTCGACTGGTGTTTGTTGCAATCGAAGCATTAGTGTTTTGATGGTAATATGCAATTATTACACTTAACGCGCCAGACTTGTAACTTGTAATTCAGCGCTCGGCGGGACACATAGCCCGGAGAGTAGCTGTTGGTTGCAGTCTGATTACGTTACTTATAGTAAAATAAGGATTTTATAGAGGAGTTTGCGACTAAAAATATTATGTTTGATATTCCGCCCTCTAAAAGCACATTTGAACTATGCTAAGCCCAGTCAGGCTATTTATTTTTTCGATTGCAACAGACACTGGACCGCTATATGGCGCCTGCTGACTATTTTACATGTCGCTATTGTAAAAATACCGGGATATATCAAGTAGTCAAATGATCCTCGTTCCGGTCGTCACATGCCTACCTTGCACTGACGAGAGCCAACAGCTCGAAACTGCAGTCTGCAAGTGGTGTGTGACGACTGGCAAGAGAGCTCCTTTAAGTAGGATCAATCTTTCGGCTGGTGTTTGTTGCAATCGAAGCATTAGCGTTTTGATGGTAATATGCAATTATTACACTTAACGCGCCAGACTTGTAACTTGTAATTCAGCGCTCGGCGGGGCACATAGTCCGGAGAGTAGCTGTTGGTTGTAGTCTGGTTACGTTACTTATAGTAAAATAAGGATTTTATAGGGGAGTTTGCGACTAAAAATATTATGTTTATTATAAAAAATGTACAATAGTATTTGATGGTTATTCAAATGAATATAAAAGCACAAAAAATACGGAAAGACTGCGGAGACTAGGAAAAAATTGTTGCCCAGGTATAGATTTTTCTAAATCTACTTGTGTAACTATAGCTCAGAAACAATTCTTAAGTAATAGTAACAATGTATTAAATTATTAGTAGCAGAACTTGAAAGAGCGAAAATTAAAACTAAAGTATCAAAAAAGATGCTGATGCAGATATTGTGAATATAGCAGTATTAAAAAACAAGGATATGAAAATTTAATAATTGTAGGTGAAGATATTGATTTTTTGGTTTTATTAACACATTTTGGATCGGTAGTAAATGAGGATATTTATTTTTTAAACCTAAAATGGGCCGAGTTAAGAATAAATATTTCACTCAAAGAAGTTTTATGTATCCTGAACTGACGAAAAATATCCTGTTTTGACACGATTTTTCAGGATGCGATATGATGAATGTTTTGTGTGATGAGGGTAAAAAAAATTGCAGATATTTTAATAAAATATCCTAACTCCAGAAAGAAGCCGATTTTTTTTTATGATCGGCCAGCAAACAAATTTAGACTTTTCTCCACAGGTCAAAACCTTTAAATAGTTTAAATTTCCCGATTTCCGAGAGTTTCTCAATCTCTTATTCGTAGAAATGAGCCAAATTGATAAAAGGATTACGGTAGTTGGTCATTAAATCGTTTAAAAGTGGAGCTGAGAAAAAGACGTGATTTGGTTGAAAGGTATATAATTATACATTTATGAACTTGTTCATTTTTTTTGTTTATAAATCCTCTTCTATTCTAGTTAGTACACTTGAAGTAGAGCACTTTGGTACACAGCAACAAGTTTTCATTTTACATCCTCAATTCAATTGAAAATAATAATAATAATAATAATAATAATAATAATAATAATAATAATAATAATTTATAAGCAGGAGGGGCTGACTTCCATCTATCAAGCCTTTGGTGAGTAGCGCCACCACTTACTCCAGCTGGGGTGCAAAACCGAACCGGCAGCCCTAGTGCACCCGGGAGGGGAAAGCGTCTTCCCCTCTGGTGTCGGTCGTGGGTCTGCTGGGCTAACCACCCACAGACCCTAAACTTTGGTTCCGGCAGGCCGAAGACAGGGCCCCCACGATCGACCCCGTGCGGATAGGGGTCAAGGGCAAGGTGGTGGGGCCCAACCGGACGGACCGCCCGTTGACGAAATTGGCAATGTCCAAGGACGCTTTGAGTGGACAGATGAACTGAGAGATGAACTTCTGCATTGCTATGAAAGCAGTGAGCCCGCGCGGAGGGGATACATGGCGCGGATGCATGCTCTGTGGTGTGAGAGGCTACCAGAGCATAGCGCCTTCACGCCACAAAATCTGCGTGACTATGTATCCCACCTTCGTAGTAGGGGCTACGTGAGGGCTGCTCCTGGACCGGTGAATGAGGTGGCCGAAGAGCCGCCACAATCACCGGTTGAGGACGTAGCACTCCTCGTTCCGCCAATACCAGAGGGCCTCAGTACCAGAAGGGGGTTACACCATCTGAAAACCCCCGGGCCACAAGACCTGGCCAGAGTGGACGCTGAACTTCGTACAGCGCTACCAGAAGAGGCTGACATCTGGCACATAAATTGTGCCGTGTATGCCGCTGCTCAACGCTCTTCTCAGGTGGAGAGGCGAAATACCTCTTCCCCACAGGAGAGAGCGCAGCGGCGCATACAAAAGATGGAAGCCAAGATCCGGTCGGCGAGGCAACACGCATCCCGTATCCAATGTGTGATGGACTATATGGCGGCCAACAGGCCGTTCACGCCTAAAGTGCGTCGATTAGCCGCCAACCTAAGACGCGTCCATCACACACTCAATGAGGCAGTGCTGCGAACCACCAAACAGCACTGTCTCGACAGGATACGGATGCTAGTGACTTGTAAAAAGTCACTAGTGAGGCGGGCGAGAGGGCTTGCGGAAAATAAACTGTTCCGCGAGAAGCCCTCGCGCCTTTTCCAACCGCCTCCGCGTGTTGTAGACAATCCGCCGACTGCAGATCAGGTGGAGAACTTCTGGAAAACGCTATACGAGGAGAGGCTTCCACTCAACCGAGATTCTCCTGCCCTTGCACACTTTGAAGCCTTTTGTCAAAGGCTTCAGCAACCACAGGAAGTGTGCGAACCAATAACCCCAGAAGAGGTTCGTAGGGCTCTTGAGGGCTCTAAGAACTTTGCTGCTCCAGGTCCCGATGGGATAAATAACTTTTGGTGGAAAAAGTTATCGAGCACCCACCACCATTTGGCCAGAATTTTTAATTCCTGGTTAAATGGGGAGCAGCAAATCCCTTCTTGGGTTGTTGAGGGGCGGACAGTGCTGATCCCCAAGAACGGAGATTTGTCCAACCCAAAGAACTACAGACCGATAACCTGTCTAAACGCATGCTACAAGGTGTTTACACGCATTTTGTACATGCGGGTGCTCCACGCAGTTGAACCGGTTTACGAACGGATATATGAGCAACGAGGGTCGAAGAGAGGTGTCGCTGGCTGCAAGGAAAACCTGCTGATCGACAGATGTGTCACGCAGGACTCCATGCAGTATAAGCGGAACCTCTCTATGGCCTGGATCGACTACCGCAAGGCATTTGACATGACATCGCATGAGCTCATTGTTCACTTGCTCCGATGTCTTGTGGTACCAGGCCCCGTAGTGAGATGTATTGAAGAACTGATGCCGCTCTGGAGGACTCGTTTTACCATAACATCGGGTAACGATAGAGTCCAAACAGAGTCGGTAACATTCAGAAGAGGAGTATTTCAGGGAGATTCCCTCAGCCCCCTTCTCTTTTGCATCTCACTACTGCCATTATCCGTCTCGCTCCGGAAAACCCGTGGCTACAACTGCGGTACCCCCGGCGACAGGAGGCATAAGGTCACCCATCTATTTTATATGGATGACCTTAAACTTTATGCCTCTGGAGAGAGGGATCTCCAGCAGTCCCTTAGGGTGGTACAGGAGTACACGCAGGCTGTCGGTATGCAGTTCGGGTTGGACAAATGCGCACTGATCCATCTCAAGAGAGGACGATGCGGTGACTACGGAGAGGACGCGCAGCTCGTGGACGGAAGCATCTTACACCATCTAGATGCCGGAGAGTCGTACACTTACTTGGGTGTCGAGCAACGCTCCACCCAAGAAGTGAGTGTAGTGAAAAACGCTCTCCGCGGCAAGTATCAGCACCTACTCCGACAGATCTGGTCTTCAGAACTGTCGGGGAAGAACAAGGTGTCTGCTACAAATATGCTTGCCGTTCCGATCCTTCTCTACTCTTTCGGAGTAGTGAAGTGGACTAGAGAAGAGCTGCGTCAACTCGATGTAGTAACCCGCAAGAAGATGCATCTCAATAGGAGCTTGCATCCTAAATCGTCCGTTCCACGGTTATATCTCCCACGACATCGGGGAGGCCGTGGACTCTTGAGCTTGGAGAGTCTCCATAGCAGGATGGTTCTGGATGGAGCATGTAAGGTCATCAGGAGTTCGGATCCCCTCCTCTGCATGGTCCGAGACCATGAAAATGCAGAGGTAGGAGCTTTTCTCTTTAAGGCAGCACGCAGAGCAGCCGATGAACTTGGTCTCATCTTCGACGTCGAGCGGGTAAACCCCGACTCTGTCACCGAGTTGGAACCCGTTCGACTAAAAGCCCACATTAGAGCTGCAGAACACAACATCCTTCTGCAGCTCCATAAGGATAAGCCATTGCACGGGATCTTCTATAAAAATATAGAAGACCTCGGCTTATCCGAAAGGCTGACCTTCGCCTTCTTAAGGTCAGCTGGGCTGAAGTCTGAGACCGAGGGATTCATAATGGCTTGCCAGGATGGTGTATTTAACACTCTCGTCTATCGACGTCGTGTCATGGGTATGGAGGTCCCTGATGTCAGCTGCAGGGCCTGCCGCAGGGCGCCGGAGACTGTAATGCACTTACTGTCGGCTTGCCCGACTTACGCAGTCTCGGCCTATATTCATAGACACAACGCAGCATTACGAGTGCTTTACTATCATCTAAGGCACTCGTATGGGATAGACGAAACACCAGTGCTGCCTTACGTTCCGGGGGATATTGAGTCCGTTGTGGGGAATGAGAAGTGCCTAATTTATTGGAACTACTCGTTTCCCACCGTCAGGCAAATACAAGCCAACAAGCCTGACATAGTACTCCTCGACCACCAACTCAAGACAATGTATGTCGTGGAATTCTCAGCTCCCGCTGAGAGCAACATTGTCTTGAAAGAGGAGGAAAAACGGACAAAATATCGAGATTTGCTCTTCGAACTCCGCAGGCTTTATCCAGGCCATTCTGTTAAAATAGTGGTACTGATTATAGGAGCCCTCGGTGGAATGAGACAGACGCTGCTTTCAGAACTAAAGATCATACCGGCATGCCGAGATTCGGCAGAGATCTTAGCCGGCAGAATGCAGAAGGCTGTCATCCTCGGTTCATTACGTCTACTCAGGGCACACGATTCGCGGACCCGGTAGTCACTCACCCCACGGGCGTGGGGAGTGGCTATTGGTATTACCAGCTCCCCTCTGTGAGGGTCGGAGCCACAGAGTAGGGTGACTGGTTTTTTGTAAAAAAAAAAAAAAAAAAAAAAAAAATAATAATAATAAATAAGCAGGAGGGGCTAACTTCCATCTATTAAGCCTTTGGTGAGTAGCGCCACCACTTACTCCAGCTAGGGGTGCAAAACCGAACCGGCAGCCCTAGTGCACCCGGGAGGGGAAAGCATCTTCCCCTCTGGTGTCGGTCGTGGGCCTGCAGGGCTAACCACCCACAGGCTCTAACCTTTGGTTCCGGCAGGCCGAAGACTGGGCCCCCACGATCGACCCCGTTCGGATAGGGGTCAAGGGCAAGGTGGTGGGGCCCAACCGGATAGACCGCCCGATGACGACGTACGCAATGAACAAGGACGCTTTGAGTGGACAGATGAACTGAGGGATGAGCTTCTGCATTGTTATGAAAGCAGTGAGCCCGCGCGGAGAGGGTACATGGCGCGGATGCATGCTCTGTGGTGTGAGAGGCTACCAGAGCATAGCGCCTTCACGCCACAAAATCTGCGTGACTATGTATCCCACCTTCGTAGTAGGGGCTACGTGAGGGCTGCTCCTGGGCCGGTGAATGAGGTGGCCGAAGAGCCGCCACATTCACCGGTTGAGGACGTGGCTCTCCTCGTTCCGCCAATTCCAGAGGGCCTCAGTACCAGAAGGGGGTTACACCGTCTGAAAACCCCCGGGCCACAAGACCTGGCCAGAGTGGACGCTGAACTTCGTACAGCGCTACCAGAAGAGGCTGACATCTGGCACATAAATTGTGCCGTGTATGCCGCTGCTCAACGCTCGTCTCAGGTGGAGAGGCGAAATACCTCTTCCCCACAGGAGAGAGCGCAGCGGCGCATACAAAAGATGGAAGCCAAGATCCAGTCGGCGAGGCAACACGCATCCCGTATCCAATGTGTGATGGACTATACGGCGGCCAACAGACCGTTCACGCCTAAAGTGCGTCGATTAGCCGCCAACTTAAGACGCGTCCATCACACACTCAATGAGGCAGTGCTGCGAACCACCAAACAGCACTGTCTCGACAGGATACGGATGCTAGTGACTTGCAAAAAGTCATTAGTGAGGCGGGCGAGGGGGCTTGCGGAAAATAAACTGTTCCGCGAAAAGCCCTCGCGCCTTTTCCAACCGCCTCCGCGTGTTGTAGAAAATCCGCCGACTGCAGATCAGGTGGAGAACTTCTGGAAAACGCTGTACGAGGAGAGGCTTCCACTCAACCGAGATTCTCCTGCCCTTGCACACTTTGAAGCCTTTTGTCAAAGGCTTCAGCAACCACAGGAAGTGTGCGAACCAATAACCCCAGAAGAGGTTCGTAGGGCTCTTGAGGGCTCTAAGAACTTTGCTGCTCCAGGTCCCGATGGGATAAATAACTTTTGGTGGAAAAAGTTATCGAGCACCCACCACCATTTGGCCAGAATTTTTAATTCCTGGTTGAATGGGGAGCAGCAAATCCCTTCTTGGGTTGTTGAGGGGCGGACAGTGCTGATCCCCAAGAACGGAGATTTGTCCAACCCAAAGAACTACAGACCGATAACCTGTCTAAACGCATGCTACAAGGTGTTTACACGCATTTTGTACATGCGGGTGCTCCACGCAGTTGAACCGGTTTACGAACGGATATATGAGCAACGAGGGTCGAAGAGAGGTGTCGCTGGCTGCAAGGACAACCTGCTGATCGATAGATGTGTCACGCAGGACTCCATGCAGTATAAGCGGAACCTCTCTATGGCCTGGATCGACTACCGCAAGGCATTTGACATGACATCGCATGAGCTCATTGTTCACTTGCTCCGATGTCTTGTGGTACCAGGCCCCGTAGTGAGATGTATTGAAGAACTGATGCCGCTCTGGAGGACTCGCTTTACCATTACATCGGGTAACGATAGAGTCCAAACAGAGTCAGTAACATTCAGAAGAGGAGTATTTCAGGGAGATTCCCTCAGCCCCCTTCTCTTTTGCATCTCACTACTGCCATTATCCGTCTCGCTCCGGAAAACCCGTGGCTACAACTGCGGTACCCCCGGCGACAGGAGGCATAAGGTCACCCATCTATTTTATATGGATGACCTTAAACTTTATGCCTCTGGAGAGAAGGATCTCCAGCAGTCCCTTAGGGTGGTACAGGAGTACACGCAGGCTGTCGGTATGCAGTTCGGGTTGGACAAATGCGCACTGATCCATCTCAAGAGAGGACGATGCGGTGACTACGGAGAGGACGCGCAGCTCGTGGACGGAAGCATCTTACACCATCTAGATGCCGGAGAGTCGTACACTTACTTGGGTGTCGAGCAACGCTCCACCCAAGAAGTGAGTGTAGTGAAAAACGCTCTCCGCGGCAAGTATCAGCACCTACTCCGACAGATCTGGTCTTCAGAACTGTCGGGGAAGAACAAGGTGTCTGCTACAAATATGCTTGCCGTTCCGATCCTTCTCTACTCTTTCGGAGTAGTGAAGTGGACTAGAGAAGAGCTGCGTCAACTCGATGTAGTAACCCGCAAGAAGATGCATCTCAATAGGAGCTTGCATCCTAAATCGTCCGTTCCACGGTTATATCTCCCACGACATCGGGGAGGCCGTGGACTCTTGAGCTTGGAGAGTCTCCATAGCAGGATGGTTCTGGATGGAGCATGTAAGGTCATCAGGAGTTCGGATCCCCTCCTCTGCATGGTCCGAGACCATGAAAATGCAGAGGTAGGAGCTTTTCTCTTTAAGGCAGCACGGAGAGCAGCCGATGAACTTGGTCTCATCTTCGACGTCGAGCGGGTAAACCCGTTCGACTAAAAGCCCACATTAGAGCTGCAGAACACAACATCCTTCTGCAGCTCCATAAGGATAAGCCATTGCACGGGATCTTCTATAAAAATATAGAAGACCTCGGCTTATCCGAAAGGCTGACCTTCGCCTTCTTAAGGTCAGCTGGGCTGAAGTCTGAGACCGAGGGATTCATAATGGCTTGCCAGGATGGTGTATTTAACACTCTCGTCTATCGACGTCGTGTCATGGGTATGGAGGTCCCTGATGTCAGCTGCAGGGCCTGCCGCAGGGCGCCGGAGACTGTAATGCACTTACTGTCGGCTAGCCCGACATACGCAGTCTCGGCCTATATTCATAGACACAACGCAGCATTACGAGTGCTTTACTATCATCTAAGGCACTCGTATGGGATAGACGAAACACCAGTGCTGCCTTACGTTCCGGGGGATATCGAGTCCGTTGTGGGGAATGAGAAGTACCTAATCTATTGGAACTACTCGTTTCCCACCGTCAGGCAAATACAAGCCAACAAGCCTGACATAGTACTCCTCGACCACCAACTCAAGACAATGTATGTCGTGGAATTCTCGGCTCCCGCTGAGAGCAACATTGTCTTGAAAGAGGAGGAAAAACGGACAAAATATCGAGATTTGCTCTTCGAACTCCGCAGGCTTTATCCAGGCCACTCTGTTAAAATAGTGGTACTGATTATAGGAGCCCTCGGTGGAATGAGACAGACGCTGCTTTCAGAACTAAAGATCATACCGGCATGCCGAGATTCGGCAGAGATCTTAGCCGGCAGAATGCAGAAGGCTGTCATCCTCGGATCATTGCGTCTACTTAGGGCACACGATTCTCGGACCCGGTAGTCACTCACCCCACGGGCGTGGGGAGTGGCTATTGGTATTACCAGCTCCCCTCTGTGAGGGTCGGAGCCACAGAGTAGGGTGACTGGTTTTTTGTAAAAAAAAAAAAAAATAATAATAACACCACAGGTAATTACGACCCCCTTTATCCCGGAAGGCTCTAGAAGAGCCTTGTGTGGGAGGGGGCTACACATTTAGAGACAAGGGACACACACCCAATATCCGCGTATAGTGAAAAAATCCCTCTCACAGTACTTTTCACTGCCACGGCCGGGGATCGAACCCGGAACTTTTAGGTGAGAGGCAAGTACGCTCACCTCTCGACCACCAATCATAACTATTAACATTAAAATATCACAGTTTTTAAAATCACTCACGAACCACACCACCACAACTCAAACGGTGCCTTCCGCGTTTTTTTTTTACATCATAATTAACTTTGTTTATTCAAAGACATATTTTTTCATATTGACATCGACGGACAAACAACCGAGTACAGCTGGTGCACTCTGGCGGATAAAATAGAAGAGAATGTTCCCCATTAATTATATTATATAATATGCCTATTATATTATATGCCTATTATAATGAGAAAACAACCAATACCACAAGAAAGTCATAAAATTCTCGCTTGTCAATGTAAAGCCGGCTGTAAAGACCTGAGATGTCGATTCAGGAAGTTCGGACTACAATGTACAAGTTTGTGTGAATATTATGGAAGCATTCATTGCAGGAATTGTACAGAATGCACTGTAGTCACTGAAGAAGGAAATCGTGAAGTTGAAGAAGACGATATAGAAGAATCAGACACAGATTCAAGCTGTACCGATATATCAGAATCGGAACCCGAAAGCCTGATCTTCCTATTCAAATTCGTAATGAAGAAGAAAATGGTGATAAAATTTTATTTGAAACAGCTTCAGAGAGAGAAACTGAATTGTACACGTTACCAAGCAAGAAATATAAGATATATTAATTAGGATTTTGTACATTTGTAAGAATAAAAATGTTTATTTTTAAATAATAAAATGTTTTTCCATATTATTAATCCTCGCCTTTAAAACTTTTTCTAATAAGTATTTATATTACAATATTTACAATTTTCTTTTTTAAATAAAACTTAAAACATTACATTTAGAAGACAATAAAAAAAAAATTATACAGGTTTATACGTTAACAATCATTGGTACATGTGTACATATGAATTTGGAAATAAAAATACTCATTTTCATTATTAACAAAAAAACTAAGTTGATGATCGATCGCATTGCGAGGGAAAAACTAACATATTTTTTAAAAAAGGGATTTTATTGCATTTTGCAGCCAAGCTCTATGAAAAAATTAAAAAAATAGCAAATTTTAAATAAAAAAAAATAAGTTTCTCATCGTATAGCTAGGGAAAAAATAACGTTCGAATTCCGAATTTTAAGGAACAAGGAAGTTATTGCATTTTGCAACTAAGCTTCATGAAAAAATAGAGAAAATCACTATTTAGCTCAATTAACAATAATTTCATTGTAATGCTTGTAAATAAGATTCTATAAAACTTAACAATTTATCACATGAAATGAATAGGTTTTAAAATGATACAGTCCAAATTTCAACTCAAAATATCCATTTGTTAATTATTGACAATTGGCCAAAATGCAAAAAGTTAAATCTCGAGTTCATGTTAACAAAAATGAAGTTTCTTTTTTTTAAAATTGAAGGTCCCAAAATTCTCTACCAGATCTGATAAAAAAAAATTTACTTTTTTTTCAAAATGGCCGAAAAAATGCAATTCTTGTTATTTGAGTTACAAATAAATGTTAAAAAGGTAACCAAAATTACATTAAAAAATTCTTTTTAATTGCATTCGAAAGCTGGTATTGAGATCTATATATTGAAAAAAAGTTTCATTTTGGACTTAATGGCATAAAATGGCGGGCATTTCAAATTTTAGATAACAAATGCAATTTTGCCCAACGGGTTCAATGTTTTGACACCAACTTTTCAGGGTCTTTTTCCTACATCAAATAGTATATTTTTTGAAAGTTTGATGCAAATTGGTCTGGTTGATGGCCTTGGGCACTAAAATTTAAAAAATACTGTTTTTTTCTCGTTTTTTCAGCTTTTTAGGTTATGTACGTAATTCAGAGACTTGAAACCAAGAGGATTTATTGGCAATTTTATTATGAAGAGGCTGGTTTTTAGTTTGCTCCAATCCGACTTATAGAACCGGAATTATTCACAGCTCGAAAAACATTAATTGTTTATAGAAACAAGGTTTTCGAGGTCCAAAACTTAGGAATATACTCCGGGTGATACCCAAAACAGGATAAAATCATAATCTTGCTGTTTCCAGACAATACCTATCTCTTCGTTTTCTTGGCCTTTTTTTACTGCACTATATATTTATTTCAGTAAAGTAACTTGAACTTCTCGCCTAAGCTATGTTCATTTAAACTTCTCTTCAATTTGAATGAAATAATCTGTGCACGTCTCTGACAAAGGGATGAAAGTGGATGGTTATATTATTTTACCAAACTTAATGCAAGTGTATTTAAATTAATCCACTACAAGTTAAAGTAAAAACGCCTTGCTTATCTCAACAAGCTTTATACAAAAAAAAATAACAGCAAATTGCACACAAGTCCAAGTTCCGTTGTTCAGATATAATATAATAACTTTGTAGGTGGATAAAATCACGCACACTCGTTAGTTGGTTTCTTCTGTGTAATCGATATGACTGCTTTTTGATATTTGTTTCGCTGGCTTAGGTGCAGTAGAAAAGTCAATATTTGTATTTCAAAGAAAAATATAATATAAAATTTATATTACATTTTTTAGAGGCAATAAATCACAAGGGTGAGGTTAGTTGGTTCATATTAACTTTATATTTACACACTTACTAGACACCAAAATGGGTTTGTTTAGGGAGTCCGCGCGTGATTTATCTCATACCTTTTATCATTGTACTATTAAGCCTCGATAATTTATGTATTCGAGTAGGCGCAAAAAACGAAGGGTAAATAATTTTTGTTTGTTTCGGGGTAAATAAATTACGAAATAAAAAATTGGTTACACACGGGTAGTAGATTAATTTTCACATATTACAGGAGAAGCCAGTGGGTGTTGAAACTCACATATTGAAATTTTACCAAATTTAAAGTTTACTTGTACAAGCCAAGTAATTAATTAATTTGTTGTACTAAATTAATTTGGAAATTCTTTCAGATTTTTTTTTTCGGAATTTTGCCATGAGTGTAATTTACTCCGACTGATAAAGTATTTCAGTCAGTCCAATAAAATTATTAAATGGATTCTAATGATTATTGACATACACAAACGTTCTGTTAGAGGGATGGAACATGGATACCCCCTGTTTTCGAGAGCGCTAAATACGATGGATTTTTAATGCTCCCACCCCTCAACGTCACCCCTAAACTCAAAAAACTTCGCGTTATTTTCCATCGTAGGCGTACTGATCCGTTTTTTGGGCAGAATTCGGGTAGGCCACATACAATTTAACCATACGGATTGAAACTGCCCGCTCCCCTATAGAATATCCCCCCCAAAAGATCAAACTGCATGAAAATTTGTTTCTCCACGTTTTCGAGGGTGCTCAATACGATGGCAATATTCATTTCTCCCTCACCTTCCACTAACCACACCTAAAACCACCCCCTTTTCATATTTTATGACACTGTTCATGTGGGGACTCGTTGGATCGTGGTTTTTAAGTGCATTTCGATATTGTAAAGTGAGTTGAGTGACGAGACATTCCACCACCACGGAGTTGAAACTACCACCACCCCTAACATTGAAATCTATCGAAAAATATAAAATAGATGAAAATGTTTTCTCCCTGATTTCTAGGGCGCTAAACACGATGTCAATACTATTTCATTCCGCACTCTTCATCAACCACCCTCAAATCCCCAAAACCACTTCTTTTTCACATTTAGAGGGACTGGGCATTCGAGCACTTTTTGGATCGGATTTTATTTTGGAACTGGCCATATTCTATGGAAATAAGCTGTGAGAGTTTATATATGAACGGTATGTACACATAGCAGGGGTGGTATGTGGACGGTGGGGGAGAAATGAATATTACCATCGTGTTTAGCACCCCCGAAAACGGGGATAAACAAATTTTCATGCATTTTGATTTTTTGGGGATATTTTAATATTAGGGGAGGGGGTAGTTTCAACCCCGGAAGTGGATAAGATGTATGGTTAAATTTTATGCAGTCTACCCGAATTCTGCCCAAAAAACGTATCCGTATGACTACGATGAAAAATAGCGCGAAGTAGGGGTGGTTTTTTGAGTTTAGGGGCGACATTGAGGGGTGGGAGCCTTAAAAATCCACCGTATTTAGCGCTCTCGAAAACGGGGGTATCCATATTTCATCCCTCATGATTAAATTTCATACGGCCGAATCCTGCCCAAATAACCGATCCGCATACCTACGATGGGAAAGAACGCGAAATAGGGAGTTTAGAGGTGTAATTGCTGAGGGGTGGGGGTCTAAAAAATGTCTATCATATTCAGCGCACTCAAAAACTGGAGGGTGCCCATGTTTCATCCCTCCCACAGAATTTTTGGGATTTTTAAAACTTGTTCACATGGGCTATTAAGATACATTCGTGAATCTCAATAACTGCAATTTCTAAGTAAAATTTCTCATTACTACTACTACTTATAGAAATATGCCTGAAATTTTAGTTTACTGAAGTTTTCGTACTTTTCGTCTAAAACTAAATAAAGTTGCGTAATTGACCACCATCCAATATTCTGCACTGATTTACATCCTATTAATCTATTGACAATTTTGTCCAAAAATTTAGAAAAAAACGAAATGATAAAGTTGATTAAATATAACGGGACCTTAGGATGAATGAATTGTATAACAGCCTGTTAAAATTAAATATAGATACACCTTTCAATATATTATCTCTGCTCTGCCTAAATAAAACGGAGATTCTGCATTGCCTAATATCATTCCTATATAAAAGTGGCATAAAAATTTAGGTTTAGAGTTTTTAATCCCTTGTTTAACCTCATGTAATCCATCCGTGGCCTTACCTGTGATGTTTTTTTTTTAAATGCCTTGACAGGGCCCTAGGCGAGAAGTGTGTGTCCCTGTTATTCCTTATCGTTTTCATCTAGTTATTATTCACGTTAGAATTAGGGTTAGATCTTTAGCCGCTTATAAATTTAACTGTGTATCTGGCTGTATGGACTATATCCTAATGCCATTTAAAAAAAAAAAAAAAAGACCTTAGGATGGGCCACGGTGAGGTTTAATGGGGAGTAGGCTGATTAAAGCCCTGAAATCGAACCAGCCCTTAGAATTCAAACTTATCCTGATAGTTTATCCTTCTGACGTATTCTCTTGACTATTTTTTCCGCACCATTTTTCTCTTGATCATGTTTTCTATTGAAAATGGCTCCCAAATGTGAGTAGATTTTCCAGCATTATTTGTGGTCGAGGATTCAACGTCCTTTTTTTAAAGTGATTACTAAGAGGCTGAATTTTCGTGAGTGGCTTCGTTTTGACGAATTGGAATTGGTTGGAAGGATGGTCAATAAAAATTATTGAACCACAGCACTTAGGCCCTATTGGGCCCCTTGTACATCCTCCCTGTAGGCAGACCCTTGTCTAGGCCTCCAAACCTAATAGGTAGTGATGCTGGCTAGGGGCATCTCCTTTATATCGGCCAAGGTAGGCCAACGTTCTCCCAAAATGGATTCTCTGATTGATGAGACGGCAGAACATTCACAGAGTACATGTTGAACCATCTCATCTTCTTGTTCACAACCTCTATAGAGAGGTGTTTCACTTAATCTCATATTATGTACATGTTTCCTTAACGGACAGTGTCCAGTTTGGATTCTCGTTATAAAACGTAAGTTCCTTCTGGACATTGCCAGGTAGTCCATTGCTGTACTCTTGTTGGGATATTTTACAGCTGTCTGTTTCATCCCACAGCTTCTTAAATTCATTGTGGGTGTTCCCTTTAATTATTTGTGTTATCGCCGTGATCGGTAACAGACTGGCCGGACCTGCTGCCTTCTTGGTCAGTCTGTCGGCTACTTTATTGTCACTACACTGTGCATGTCTTTTCACCCAGCATACCAGTATGCTATTCATGCTGGAAGTATCCACATGTGCTTGGTGACATTCCCATGCTGCTTCTCAGGGCTAGTAATGATTGTCTACAATCTATATAGATTCTGATTGTTTTGACCGTAGTTTGCTTACGGACAATCTCTTTTGCGGCTATGGTTATATCCGCCAGTTCCGTCTGTACTATGCTGTCTCGCCCATCCATAGCCCATTTATATTGGATTTGCAGACTTCTGGATTATATTCCACATCCTGCCCCATTGCTCTTTTTTGATCCATCTGTGAAGATGTTGACCACACCTTCGTCAGCAGCCTCGTTCTCACTATTCGTCTATATTATGTAGGATTTGTCAAAGACAAACCGGGGAGAAATACCATCTGTGTACGCCTGTAGAAGAGGTGTCTTCCTGACGGCCTCATTCCACAGGCTACTTCTGGCCTCTCCACAGCCTACATTTGGTTGTATGCCACCGGATTTGAGGCGTATCATTGGTGTCAGACCCACTTCTCCTAGATATATATCTAGTGATGGCAGACATAGTGATGAATCTTTCAGCTTTTCTCTCTGCGAAGATTATCGGAAAAATTCTACGCAACTGCTAAACGTGTTGATCGTAGAACTGATACTTTCATGGGGTGGACTGGAAAACCCTGCCCGAAATTTGTAGGACAATGTGACCATTCGATCCCAAAAATAATAATTAAACAAAAAAACAGGGAGCTGCGCTTGTCCTACAAAAGTGACGGATTGCGTGTTCTCCATATGTAAGAATAACGAGGATTGAAATTTCATTACTAATGGGCTGACTATTGTTTAATTAATATTTTTGAAATAGAATGGTCAAATTGTCCTTCAAATTTCTGGCAGAGGCTTTTGCAATCTTATGCCATGAATGTGTCAGTTTCACGATCAACATGTTTAGGGGCTGTGAGAACTTTGCATACCTCTACCAATAATTTTTGCAAAGAGAAAAGTTGGAAGATTCATCAAAACGAAGCTGCTCACGAAAATTCAGTCTCTTAGTCATTTTTTTAAAAAAGGGGCGCTAGACACTACTATTAGCAAGAACCGAACTTTCCATTTCAACTTTCCAAAACACTAAAAAGCATATTTCAACCGCCTCGCGGATCTTTACGGGTAAAGCTCTTCACGGTTTTCGGTAAATCAGGATAACAACAAACCGAGCTTTGTTGGAGCTTTTCTTTATTTAATTATTTTAATTATCCAAATGGCGTAAGCAATTTAAAACTAATTTGATATTGTATACTAATGACAAAAGTTCTTCAACTTCCAAGTTTACCATCAATTTATTTTATAATACGTAGGCGTTCACAATACGTATGCTCAAACTTTTTCCAATTTACGAAATATGATTAAAAAGACACTTATTATATATTAATTTACTTAATAGCATTTGATATAATGTAAAGAGGGAAATTAATTTTATTTATATTGAAATTATACGCTTTCCTAATGTAGTATCGTTAAACTAATCGCTTTTTAATTAACAAATTGAATATAATTATTAGAGCTTAGAATAAGATACATTTTATTAATTGTTCACAGTTCAACATCGAATTTCTTTTTATTGTTTATTGATTTCTGAACAATTATTTAAAAGACAAATTTAATCTAGAAAGTTACATTAAATGTTCAAAATTGTTTCCATAGCTGCTCTGATCGCACATTTTGTTACAAAGATCAGCCATATCTTCAATGGGTTCTTCATAAACAGTACTTTTTAAATAATCCTACGAAAATCTAATGGGGTTAGATCAGGTGATCGAGCTAGACAACGCCATTACTACCGATCCATCTTGCTCGAAATGTACAAAGTAAATAATTCAGAATATTTTGGGTATTATGCGGTGGCGCACCATATTGTTGAAATCAAATATTAGGTAACTCGATTGGAACGTTGTTTAATAAATGAGGCAAATCATTTTCTAAAAAATCTAAATACCACTGAACATTTAACGTGCTATGAAAAAGATGTGGTCCTATTAATAATAATAATAATAATAATTTATTGATCACGATAAATACATATTGTACATGTGACAAGTCAGAAAAGGAAGATAGAGATATAGTTAATTAAATAAATAATTATTCGCTTAACCCAAAAAAGTGGTTTTTGAAAAATGTCTGTATGTGTGTGTGTGTGTGTGTGTTTGTATATATGTGTATGAGTGTTAGCACGATAGCGCTGAAACTACTGAACGGATTTGAATAAAACTTTGCATGTGCGTTTCTTTAGTGCCCAAAAAGATCTGAAAAGGTTTTGGTTGAGATCGGATTACGTTTAGCACCGTTTTGACGCAACAAGTTGGTTATTTTATAATTACTTTCAATTTGCAATGGAACCATTGAAAAGCAGTTAACGTTTTGATTTCAACGATATATCACACTTCTACCCTTTCGATTTGGTTTCCGTGAAAAAAATTAAAAACAAAGCAAATATGAAGCATCGTCAATTCACGTGTGAGGGATTCTTCGCTGCTCTAGAAGTAGAACGGATTACGTTTAGTGCCGTTTTTAAGAATTAAACTACAAATATCCCTCTAAAATCTAGTAAAATTACTGAAATGCTAATGTTTCATTTAAGAAAGAGAGCCGGGAGCGATCGGATTGCAATGAGCAAATTTTGACGATTGTCATCGTTTGTCATCCGATAACGTTGGTGTCATGTCATGTTAATAAGATTTCGGCATATTTGTAACTTTTAGTGACTGCACCAGTGGATTGCCACAAACTTTGAAGGTAGATGTAACAATATCAATATCATATGCTTTCTGTACCTTCGTTGGTGAATTTATTATAGATTATCACTTTACCAATTTTCAGTTTGTTGCTTTACAAATCTGTAGTATTTAGGATAACTAGACTGTCTTAGTCGTTCAAGTGGTGTTAAAGTTGTTAATATCCTAATAGTATATTATTCAACGGGCGATAATGTAGGTAATAACTCGCATAGATGAAATTTGCAGCACGAGAGGCGAGTGCTGTAAATTCATTAAGTTGAGGGTTTTTTAGTGCCTCAGAAGATCTGAAAAGGATTTGGATGAGATCGGATTACGGTTAGTGCCATTTTGTCACAAAATTTAATGCTCCTTTCAGCTTCAAAGATCCACCGAGTGGGGAGGTTCCAGCCGCTTCCAGTAGCTGCCGATTTTTTACTCTTAAGTTGTTTCTTTAAGTTATCCTTAGTGTCTTTTGTGACTATATATTGATTTTTGCTACCTTTAGTCTTATAAATTATTGATTAATTGATTTTCTTAGATTAAATTTTGGAGTTTTGTCCATATTAAGCAAGTTGCTTTCCTTTCCACTTGAGTTTTAGAACTCTGTTTTCGAAGCACTATTATGTCACTATGAATAAGTTTGTTAGAGTTTTATATTAGAGAACTTAGAACACTTTACAATTTGTTTATAGCATTTCGTAAGTAGAAATGTCTCTTTTTATTCTTTTTAGTCTTATACTATTTACGAATATTGAACAATTATTAACTAAATCTACCACTTTCTTTTTCAACTGCTTTATAAGTCCCATGGGACATCAAAGTACATGTCAGTATATACTTCGTAAACATAAATTTGTACATACCTCTTTTGCTTATCTTAATTGTAATATTGTATCCACTTAAAATAATTTACAAACCAATATTTATGTAGTTGAAATGTGCTTTTAGAGGGCGGAATATTAAACATAATATTTTTAGTCGCAAACTCCTCTATAAATCCTTATTTTACTATAAGGAAAGTAACCAGACTGCAACCAATATTAATTATTAATATTTATGTAACTTATATACTGCCCACCGTATGTTAAGTGTAAGAATAGCCATAAGCTAAAGCATGTTGTGGGTAGTCAAACCCTAGTAAATGCTTCATTGTTCTTTTACTTCCACGTCCAGTGGAAGTATAGTAACGCAAAAAAATATTTAATTTTGTGTTGAAATAGGCTTAACATGTCATAAAACGTCGAGGTTTTAAATTTGAGCGAAAAAAAATTTCTGTTTCGGTGTGTCTGTCGGTCGGTCTGTCTGTAACTTTTTTGTGCGCACGTTTACTCTGGAACCGTTTATGATATTGACTTGAAATTTAGTACACTTATGTATTATAACGAGATCTAGAACTAGATTGTATTTTGATCTAATTCCGTTGAAGGATTCTGGGGTAAATAAGGGTAAGTAGGCAAGGCAAGCAGGTAAGAGTCCATAAAATTGCAATTTAGGGCATGTACGAAAAGTCAAGGTCTCAATTTTTTTTTTTTGCATCAGCCTCCTCCACTATTACGCAAAGGGAGAAAAAAAAAATGTGATTTAGTGTGTAATGTGTATACAAGAACGAAACGTTTCAACAAAGTTTTTTAGCTACCCCCTCTACCACCCCTACCCTATTATTAAAGAGAGTAAAAAATTAAATTGGGATTTAGTGTGTGTACGAAAACCAAGGGCCTCTAAAACTTATTTTGGCATTGGCTACCCCTCTACCACCCCCATCCCATTGTTTAAGGGAATAAAAAATTAAATTGGGATTTAATGTGTATACGAGAACCAAGGGCCTTTAAAATTTTTTTGACATTATCCAACCCCTCTACCATCCCCATTACCAACCCCACCCTATTATTAAAGGGAGTAAAATATTACATTGGGATTTAGTGTGTATAAGACTTGGATAAAATCTGGATGTGGATGAAGTTATTTCTTGGACAGCGGTTTTTGAAAATGTGTTTTTCATCTCAAATTATTACTCTGTAATGTAATTCCACTGAACGTGGAAGTATAGTAACACAAAAAAAAATTTTTCTTTTCTGTTGAAATAGGCTTAAAATATCATGAAACGTCGACATTTTAAATTTGAACGAAAAAAAAAATTCCTGTCTGTCTGTCCGTCTATCTGTATGTAACTTTTTTGTGCGCAAGTTTACTCTAGAACCATTTATGATATTGAGTTGAATGAATTTGGTACACTTATGTACTGTAACGAGATCTGGAACTAGATTATATTTTGATCTAATTCCGTTGAAGGGTTTGGCGGTAAATGGGGTAATTGAGGTAATAAAGGTAAATAGGTAAAACAAGCAAGTAAGAGTCCATAAAATTGCAATTTAGGTCAGGTGCGAAAAGTTAAGGTCTCAAAGGGAAAGGCAGCAAACAAAGTTAAAATATGATTTAGTGTATATACAAAAAGGAAACGTCTAAAATTTTTTTTTAGCGTTAGCTACCCCCATTGCTACCCCCACCCTATTATTAAAGGGGGTAAGAAAAATTAAAATGTGATTTAGTGTGTATACAAGAACGAAACGTCAAAAAACTTGGATACAAAATCTCGATGTGGATGTGGTGATTCCTTGAGCAGCGGTTTTTTCTATAATTTATTGAAAAAAAAAAATAAAGTCGATGGATATTACTATTATTCTTACATTTTTCCTTAGGATGCGTTTTGGCTTTTCAGAACTGCCGTAATTTTTCAAGTTTTTACTTAAACTTGCAAAAGTTCAAATGTGCTTGTAGAGGGCGGAATATTCTGGCCTTGGAGGTTGGCTTGGGTCTTCCTGGGAAACGCGTTCCGTAAGTATCTATGGCGTCTGCTTATTTTTATTACATTCACCATAAATAATCATCATATTGTACTTATCTTCATTAATGTGAATGACCATTTTGATAGTGATTAGAATAATAAACGAATTTACAGTATGTTCATATTATAAAAAAATCGTAGAATTGAGGCATTGAACTTTTGCATGCGTCTATTTTAAAGGTTCCTGAGATCGATTACTTTATTTGCATCTCAACGTCACCTTATCTCAATGAGGAGATAAGCCTTTTACAGAATTCAAATATCTCATTTGGTCATCCAGAAAATGACCTCGGGAGTTTGAAGTGAGACACCCTGTATAATACAATAAAATGTATATATCTCGACGACTTATGATGGAAACAACATAGTTTAAGAAATAAGGAAGTTTCAATAGAGATTATGGATTTTTTGGCTCGAAATTGTCCAACTTCATTATTGACTTGCGTTGTAACGTTTCTTTGTCGTTACTGATTCATTATGTTATGACTGGCGGCGTTTTCCATGAATAAATAAAGACTGTATACGAAATGTTTCAGTTAGCCACTAACGGAACACACAAATTATTTATAAATTCTTTATGAAAACTATTTGTTTACGTAATTATATGCAATGGCGTACGCGAAAACTGTTGGGGTTGGGAATTTATAGTGTAGGTAACAGCAAATAGAAAATGTAACATATTGATCCACATGATTCCTTAATATGTACTAATAATGCACTTCAAGTATAGATACACCTTAAAATCAAGGTAAATTTTTTTGTCTGTATAGATATTCTGCATATATAGGGTGATCCAATAGTGCGTCAAACTCCAATATCGAAATCGTTAGAAAATTATTTTTTATGGAAGTGGTATAGTGTCAAATAGGGCACATTTTAAAAATATTTTGAAATATACAGAGTGACTCGCTACAGCGGAGCATCTTCGAGGTATTTTTTTTTTTAATGGAACACCCTATACATTTCTACATTTATGAATTCGGCGTAAAATTACATTTACAACGACCTAAAGATTTTTTGCTTTATCGTGGCGTTGCCGAGTTATTCGAAAAAATATGAAAATTTAGATGCGAACAAGGTTTAACAAATTAATTCGGTGTATATGTGTGTATTAATTAAGAAGATTTATTTTTCAATTATGTAGACAAGGGATGTACAACAACGACACAACCACCAAATATTGTTTATAATTATACACGGTGTATTTTATACTAGTGCTAATTCAGGGCATTTCAAATTGAATTTTATCAATTTTTACAAATAAATAAAACACTGTATATTATTGTGTTTCTGAATTAGCATGTTAATTCTCTACGATTTTTGTGAATAATATCCTATAATCGATAGTTCCAGAGATATTTTTACTTTTTCACTTAAATTATGATACTTTTCATTTCGAACTAATCTAGTAGCCATGATTTTCACAAAGGCATCCGAAGGGTAAAGATCTATATACTATCAGATAGCCAGGCAGCACTAAAGGCTCTAAGGTCCTATACCTTTGAATCTAAAATTGCCTGGGAATGTAGACAATCCCTGAAGCAACTGGCTAATAACAACAATGTTACCTTGATGTGGGGGGTGCCAGGGCATGCGGGAGTACAAGGAAATGAACTAGCTGATAGCCTTGCAAAAAAGGAGCTGAAGCACCGTTCATTGGACCCGAACCGTTTTGTGGCCTAGCCAAGGGACATATAGCGGAGGAGATCCAAGAAGGGGAAAAGGGTCAGAAAAAGTCCTACTGGAGAAATACTCCAGGCCAAAGACAAGCGAAAAAGTTTATAACTTATTCGACAAAGAATGCCACAAGGCTTCTCGAACTGGAAAAGTCCGAACTAAGACTAATCACAGGCCTTTTAACTGGCCACTGCCCCTTGAGATACCATCTCAAGAATATGGGCAAGGCGGTAGATAATAAATGCAGCTATTGCGATACTGCAATTGAAACTGCGGAGCACATATTTTGTGAATGCAAGGTGTTAGTCCGCACTAGGCTAAAATTCCTAGAACAGGTGGAATTAACGCCGGAAGACATAGGGAAATTAGCTTCCAGGAAAATCACAACCTTTGTAAAAAGTCTGGGAATCTTGGGATAACCACTATATGTAGGTTAAATCACAAAAGATCTTTTAGATCGAAGTGAAGTAAGGCTGTTCGAAGCTAAACGACCCCGTAAACCAATCGACAATCTACATGATTTTGACATAAACTGAGAATAATTGAAAGTAGTATTCAATTTTTTTCTGGGTGCATCTTGGTTGCCTCAGTAGTATTTTTTCACAGTTTTATTAAATCACATTTGAGTCTATCTTTAAAATTTATAAATAATCGATTAATAGACAAAGAAATTGACAAATAATAGAAAATGAAAATATGGTATTAGGTAATACAAAAATTGGCACTATGTTAAACATTCAAAGTTATTTTGAACCTAATTTAATGAAATAAATATTACTGAGTGTTTATGGAACTGTTCAAAGTGGCCTCCCAGTACGTCTATGCATTTCTGTAGACGATTTTCGAATAGTCTACCGACATTTCGTAAAATATCTATAGCGATTTCCTGGAAAACTTTCATTATTCTTTCTTCCATATTTTCTTTTGTAGTTATAGGAGCTTTGTACACTTGCTCCTTAACATAGCTCTATAAAAAGAAGTCTATTTTGGTCAAATGGGGCGTCTGGCAGGCCAACTATGGGGCCCTCCTCTTCTTATCGAATCATTTGGAAAAGCAGTGTGGTGCACAGGTAGTAACACATTCTCTTCCTAATATCGTTGGGGATATCCTCCAGTAATTCTCCCAAGCTGTCTTGCAAAAATTCCAAATAAATTTGACCATTTACACGTCCATCAAAAAATGTGGTCACATAATGCTCAACAACTTCCCCCAAAACATTCAATGACCATATTGTTTGGCTATTTGTTCGTGATATGTAAGGATTGGCTGTGTCGTAATAATGAAAATTATGATTATTATTATGCCCATTTCTATAAAACGTTGCTTCATCGGCAAACATAACAAAACCAAAAAAATTTCTTTGTTGTTCTATTTTTTGTTTTGCCCATTGAAAAAATTGTATTCGGTTCTCATAATCCCTATCAATCAGTTCCTGCATTAGTTGAACGTGGTAGGGATGGAATTTGTTGGTTTTTTTTTGTAGGACTCGATGGTCTGAAGATCGGGTTATATCGTTTTCTCTTGCCAATTCTCTTATACTACGTTGAGGATTTTCAATCAAGCTCAAAAGTATGACTTTCATTTTGTCATTTAGTAGATTTCTTGTTCGTTTCTTTTCTCATATTCCACTTTTCCTGTATTGTCAAATCGTTCCATCAACCTCTCAAATGATTTTTAGAGGGCTGTCTTCTTTCCGAATATCGCTCCTTATAAATTCGAGTTGATAGCAAACAATTTTTAACACGCTTTTATTAGCTTCAGCTGTATGTTTGTTTAAACATAATATTTTTAGTCGCAAACTCCTCTATAAATCCTTATTTTACTATAAGGAAAATAACCAGACTGCAACCAAAGTTACAAGTCTGGCGCGTTTAGTGTAATAATTGCATATTACCATCAAAACGCTAATGCTTCGATTGCAACAAACACCAGCCGAAAGACTGATCCTACTTAAAGGAGCACTCTTGCCAGTCGTCACACACCACTTGCAGACTGCAGTTTCGAGCTGTTGGCTCTCGTCAGTGCAAGGTAGGCATGCGACGACCGGCACGAGAATCCTTTGACTACTTAGTACATCCCGCTATTTCTACAATAGCGACATGTAAAATAGCCAGCAGGCGCCATCCAGCGGTCCAGTGTCCGTTGCAATCGAAAAATAAATAGCCTGACTTGGCTTATCATAGTTCAAATGTGCTTTTAGAGGGCGGAATATTAAACATAATATTTTTAGTCGCAAACTCCTCTATAAATCCTTATTTTATTATAAGGAAAATAACCAGACTGCAACCAAAGTTACAAGTCTGGCGCGTTAAGTGTAATAATTGCATATTACCATCAAAACGCTAATGCTTCGATTGCAACAAACACCAGCCGAAAGACTTATCCTACTTAAAGGAGCTCTCTTGCCAGTCGTCACACACCACTTGCAGACTGCAGTTTCGAGTTGTTGGCTCTCGTCAGTGCAAGGTAGGCATGCGACGACCGGCACGAGAATCCTTTGACTACTTAGTACATCTCGCTATTTCTACAATATCTAGCAATAGAGAGCTACTTTAAGTAGGATCAGTCTTTCAACTGGTGTTTGTTGCAATCGAAGCATTAGCGTTTTGATGGTAATATGGTAATATTTGCGACTAAAAATATTATGTTTAATATTCCGCCCTCTAAAAGCACATTTGAACTATGTATGTTTGTTTGTTTGTAACGGAATCTTTCAACGTGATTCTCACCCACTTCAAAACGTCAGATTAAACTGAAACTTTGCTCACTTATCAAGGACCGATGAAAGTACAATAAATTGACAACTTTGTCCTAATGTCCTCACCAGGATCATCAGAATAAAATAAAGATTTAAAAAATGGCTAATCTATTGTCGATATTTTGCAGGAGGCGTGGCTTTTATTAATATATATTTTATTACAAACGGTCAACCCTCCCAGAGGTCTGATAGAAAGGTAAGGCTCTTATACAACAGGGTGTGGCTGGTTCCCTGATGTTGAGGTTTAGTCACTTCTTGCCATTCATCCTTTGGCACGTTACTCATCAATATATTGGATTGGGTGAATTTTAGAATTAACATCATGAACACCGATACATATAGAAACCAGCTGATACTCGCCTGCTTTTTGAAACCGCTGAGTATCCGCTAGTAGTACATAATTAATATTACATCATAATGTATGTATTAAAGTTGGAACTAGCGTTTAACAATTGCAGATACGTTACAAATAATTAAAAAAGAGAAGATTGGCGAAAAAAATATATAGTTTAAAAAACTAAAAAACACGCTTTAATAGCAAACTGAACTAAAAAGTAAAAAATAATGTTTAAATATTGAGATTTTGTCCAACAGCGATAGAAAGTCCAATATACAGAGTGTTCCATTTGAAAAAAAATGAGAAAATACACTTTGAAATGTCTTGAATTAGCGCTAGTATAAAATACATCCTGTATAAGTATAATCAATATTTGGTGACTGTGTCATTGTAGTACATCCCTTGCCTACATAATTGCAAAATAAATCTTTTAATTAATAGTAATACACACAAAGTGAGTTAATTTGTTAAAACTTGTTCCCACGAAAATTTCCATATTTTTTTAATAACTCGGCAACGCCACGTCAAAAGCAAAAATCTGGAGGTCGTTGGGAAAGTAATTTTACGCTTAGTTCATAAATGTAACAATATGTAGGGTGTTCCATTAAAAAAATGGCCTTGAAGATGCTCCGCTGTAGCGAGTCATCCTGAATATTTTAAAACATTTTTAAAATGTGTACCTATTGACACTATACCACTTAAAATAAAAAAATAATTTTCCAAATCTTCCGATAAAGTCGATCTTGGACTTTAACGCACTATTGGAACACCTTGTACATGGTATTATATATTATACAGAAATTTATAAAATATTTCACTTACCTTTAACATTATTTTAGGGATTTCAAGCAAGTACAAAATGACTATACTTATGAGTTTTATTATTGCTGCTTAGAATATCTACATTTAAATATTCATCCTGCAAGGATGGGAAAAGATTTGAGTATGTTGACGGACAGTAAAAATCAAATATAAATTAAATAATTTTATTTAAATTACGTCTCAAATAAGCATATTATATAATACTATTTACATATAGTGCTTTGGGATTCTGATGAAAATATACTTTCAAATTATATACACTTTATGTACATTTAATCATAATTAAGTTAGGAATCATAATTTCGGAACAAAACAACGCCAGACGAACCATCATAATTTTAATGGAATAAATGTGATATTTTAGTTCTTGATGCTACGTACAGTATTGTTTTATTCCAGTAAAGTACTTAAGTCTATCAATATCGTTGTGGATGATGAATTTTTGCTAAGTTTAAAAATATAACAACGTTTTACAGAAATCACAACCTTATTAGAAGAACTGCATCAAATGATCCAACCTACAGGTACTACGCATCTTTTTAGGCCTGACTATAAGCGTTACCAATAACTGCAAGTCATGACTACTCACTACTTAGTAGTATAACGACCTTTCATATTGTGTTTTTAATAAATTCATTACATCTTATTCATTTTTTACATCTAGTAACAACAACAGCCAGACCTCTGCAGTACATTTAACCACTGAACTTAACTTAACAAAACCCGTTTGGACAATATTCACATGCGATGTAAAGAGAATTAAGTTACTATTTACAATTTTTTACACCTATAATAGTAAGCTCATTAAGCGCAGTAATTCAAAAAACATTGATATACCAAGATCGAATATAAAGTTTAATTTTAAATTCGTTATAAATAGTCAGTCCTTTTTATAAATTAATAACAATTAACTATAAACAGTATCCATTCCTAATGGAATTATTTAGAATTATTCACAAAAATATCACAATCACAGCCACCTTTAGTATACTAGGGTGGGCCGACATTCTATCCTCCTGTTGCCGTTGGTTCGCCTCGTCCTTTGGTTGTACCTCGGCAAACTGGAAAGAAAAGAAATGTCAATAAATATTGTCTTTTTATGGTATTTTAGATAATATATAAATAGATCTTTATTATCATCTAAAAAGGTGATAATATTATTGATAATTTTCTCAATCAATTTTGAAAGACTCCTCAACAGCAGTATTTGACGATAATTATCCTTATTGGTAGGGTAATTTTGTATATGAAGATAATTTATTCGTAGTTTTTAAGGAATCGGAAAAATCTCTTGTTTTGTTAATTAAGAAAATCAAAGGTGTTATGTAAAACTGTCTAAAACCAGAAGGATTTTTATGCTGTAATAATTAAGAATCATTCCGTCCTTATAACAGGAGAGAATTACACTAAATAAGATTAAATGTATTGATAAAACATAGGTAAAACATTCTATTTAAGTGCATTTAGATATGCAAAACAGTATATAAACTAAGACGGACTTATCAACAGTAAATTAAGACAATGGAGCGAAACAGTGGTAACACATTTTATTTACATTATTACTATGCACATATTTTCTAATGCATGCTACAATTTTTTGCTTCGTAATCAGAATATTGAAATAGTGGTTCCAATAATGCCTAACAATTTCTTATAAAAGTATATACTAGACTATACTAGACCGCTAGCTGAAATTTTGATATATTAATAGTAATAAACAGCTTTACTAGGAAAATGTAAATGTATATATATAAGCACATTACATAAAGTGATTCACAAGGCGAAGTTTAGCCGTGTCTCTTCTTACACTTAACCTTTTAAATCACTTACCACTAATTATGTAATAAAAAGAAACATAAGACATGCATTACAATACAATGACTTGGTAATGTACATATATGTATAAAATATATTATACCTACACAAAAATTTTGAAAGTTTGAAAGTGATATAATAATAATAATAATAAATAAAAAGGAGAAAATACGTATAAATAATTGAATACAGGCCTAACTAGAGTTTCACAAAGCTTTCTACATTACTTTTTTTTATACATTTATTTAACGTTGGCCTATTTCCGCTACTGAGGCCTAACACCGACGCCTGTAGACGAGCTACCCCCAACCAGGAATTTTGCCGAACCTCTTCCCTTAAGAAGAGTAGGGATCTTCTACTTGCCTAACATTTAATAGACAAGGGACCGACGACTTTACATCCCCTTCGAATGATGGTATATCCCCTATGCAACCCTCGCCTAAGGTTGTATAGCTTCCGCGCATACACTGATATACAAGCCGCTGGAAGATGTGTGAGGCGAGGATGCGGTCTTCGTTGTTTTTGCGTTACTTAAAATTCAAAATATGCCTATTAGCATACAGTACTTTTCGTTGGAAATAAAATGTTTGTAAAAGAATCTTCATATGTTGTATAAAACGTAATTTTCTATCTGTTATTACCCCTAGGTATTTGGAATTATTTGAAAACCAAAGATTCTCTCGATTGATTTTCAATTGAATGTATGTTTTTAAATGATGTAGATTATTTTCAGAACAGAATAGAATAACAAATGTTTTGTTTGGGTTTTAGACTACAAGTCCATACATTTCAACTTTCTGAGAAAGGATTGGCGCTTTTATGGAGGACCTCTATACATTAGTATAACTGCGGATACTCTTTCCATAATTGCTCCATGTTGCTTTCTTGCTTATTATTTTGTTTTTGTTACCTGAATTTACTTTATTCTTCTTAATTGTGTTAATGTTTTATCATCATAAAAATTTGAACAATTTATTGAATTTTATCGTTTCATTTAATCATACTTCTCCACGGCAGGTATAGGCTTGTTAAAAAAAATTATAGGTTTAAAAAAAATGATTTTATAATACTAACGTAGTACCAATGAATAAATATGGCATGTGATATATCGTTGAAAAGGGAGGAAAATACTCTATTTAATAGCGCCATTTCCCGCCCGTTTCAAAATAATTTTTTGAACAACCTGAAGAGTAAATCTCAAAATACAAAAATTAGATAAAACCTCGTTGAAACACTCTGTTTTGCAAAAAATTTTCGCCTTAGAATTTTTCTCGTGTCTCTTCAAATCACGGAGATATTTGGCCTAGACATTTTCTGCATTTTAGATATTTTCCACCATAACTCTTTAAGTAGGCCATGGATTTCAAATGTCTTTAAACCATTTTGTAGGTTGTATAAATCGGCACAATATATTTTTTTGTATGACCGATATTAAGTGAGATATTCTCGAGTGCCTTGATAAAATGGACAGCCTGTATAGTTTATTTTAAAACTTTCCGCAAAACATTTAGCAATCAATGCATGACCACACTGGAATTTATTTCAGTTCTAAATAAGAGGATTAGACACATATGTGTATGCTTTTTGCAATCCCTTGTAAAGGCACGACCTTTCTCTAGAGATGCATAAGGCGCATTAATAAATTTGTCAGACTACAACAAAAAACTTGTCGGACGTCTGTCTAAAATTTAATTAAAGGGGTTAAAACATTTTTTGTGACATCCGTAACTTGCTTTCTAGGGTTAGTTACAACTGTATAAAGAAAACAATTGTGTTTCATACAATACCGGCTAGCAAGTAATCAAAATTCGACACACGCATAAACTTTGCACGCAGCTGCGTTAATTGGAGCCTTTATTTTATATAGCAATTCGTGATTCTGAAACGAATGAATATACTCTGACTTCTATAACATCCAACAATTCCGTCGTTAGGTTAACAATGATCCCTCCTTGCTCCTTAATATGCGGAACTTGGGGTCCGAATTTATGAGAAATTTAATTAGACCAGGTTATAATTAAAGTTTCAAACTATACGAAGGCAATTATAATCCGCATATACCTCTAGGTTATTGTTTTTATTTCTAATAATCGTTTCAGTTCCAGTGAACAATGGGAACTTATTGCAACTATGGAAACTCCAGTGTATGGCCTCCTTTCGCTGACTACAGATATTCTACAATGAGCGTTACTTTAGAACAAAAGAGAACTTTATAAGTAACAAGTAGGTAATTTATATCTTCCATTTGCGCACATTAATATTTCACCATAGATTACAATTCTTAATTTTCTAGTTACAGAAACTGCGTATTAGTGCGTATCTTCTATTGCCTCACAAAATACGAAAGCTATTTAGAAATGAGTAAAAATTGCTGTCGAGTATGACTCACTTGGAGGAACAGGGACTCACTTGTCACTACCGGCGGATCTAACAATAGAAGTAATTAAAAAGAGATGGTCCCTCATCGAAACTCATACCTCTATGACATTAGATTTCTTTATTTATTTATTTACTTTCTGAATAGACAACAATTGTTTTGTGGCGGTCAATTCTACACATAAATATATGGCCTTGGTATAGGTAATTACACGTCTCCTGTTTGTTCAGATATAGTCATGTCAGAACTACAAAATACCTGTTTAGCGCATTTATCTTTTGAGGTACACTTTTTCAAAAGGTATGTTGATGACATAGTTAATTACAGTCGTATCAGAAGATAAGTGTGAAAAACTACTTAGTGGGTTTAATGACTTTCACTCAAAAATACAGTTCATTATTGAAAAAGGAAGCGACGATAAAATACATTTTCTGGATATAGAAATAATCAAAGGCAATAATAATATTCTCATTACAGGTTCCACAAACCTACACTATCTGAAAAGTTTCTTAATTTTAACTCTGAATACGCTCTTAAACATAAAATTAACATTATAAATAACATAAAATATAGAACGCAAAAACTATCAGATGAGAGATTCCATTATAAAAATATAGAATTAATAAAAAAAATTCTACACAAAAATAATTATCCATTAAGTTTAACCAACAAAATTCTTAGTAATAACAAACAAAAAAACTCTAATAATAACCAAGAAAACAACAAACAATATTAAAAAATTCCCTATGTGAAAAACCTTTCGGAGAAACTTAATCGAACACTTACAAAAAGTGGTTCGACCATTGCATATGCAAGTAAAAACACTATTGGTAAAAAAAAAATTACTAGATTACAAGACAAAACACCTAAAGACCTAGCGTCTAATGTCGTATACGAAATTTTGTGTTTATAATGTAATGGTGTATACATAGGAACCACAGGCAGACATTTTAAAAAACGACTTTCTGAATATATAGCTGACTGCAAAAAATTCCATATAAAAAAATCCAACACAGCTGGTTGAACTCTTTATAGAAAAGGGACACATTTGCATTTAATGATGCTAAAATAATAGCAAAAAATAATAATTACAAGAAGAGAATGTATAATGAAATCATTTGTATTCAGAAGAATCCTAACAGTACCCAAGCAATACCAAATGGTTTAATAAACGTTTTGATTTCGTTTATACGACTGGTGTATATAATGTTTATTGCAACCTATATTCAACGTTCGAATGTCCGCACTACAAACGTATATATTTGTCTTATCATATATTAAATATAGAAGTTTTAAAAAACGTATATATATGATACATCATATTCTAAATATATATGTCTTAAGAAAACGTTATATTGTTGTCACATCATATACGAGATATATACTTTTATGTGGAACCTCAAATAAACGTATTCCATATACGTCGATAATACGTATGACGTAAAGGTTTTTCTCACGGTTACGAAAAACCTTTTCTCCAGTTGCTTGTATACGTGTAATAAACCTATATAATCCACTGTAATTCATACATACATAGGGTATCCCTGTATGGAATATCTAACACTTACAAACTTTTTTATTTTAAATTTTTTGAGAAAGTCATTTTTTATAGCGTTGCTTCAGCTTATCAAACTTTTTTTGGCAATGCCAAAATTTAGGTAATATATTCAGAGAATATAAATATCTGACTTCACGTAAGGTGAACATATTTCAAATTAAAAATATAGAAGTTTCAAAGCCTCATAAAGCTGGTGAACCATAATAGTTAAAAGGAAATTTAGATATAATCGTAAATTATAATTAATTTTTTTTCTTTTGAAAATTTGAACTATTTCTGAAGAACTTAGTTTTTCTCAAAAAATTTAGAATAAAAAGATAAAAAATATCGAGAGATTTTTTAAAGGGAAGCCATCCTTGTTTCTTTGTTAATGAATATACGCTATCAGTTCTTTAGACCTTTTTTTATATTGTTTTATAAACTAAGAGCTTATTTAATCAACGATTAAATAGTTTCCATCACTTTATTTTTACCTTAACTTTCAAAATTTAAATGAGAAATTCTGTTATACAGTATTATAGACTAATCGATTTCAAATAACTTTGCAAGTTAAATCATATCTTAAATCAGAAATCATTTGCCACTTATGATAAAATTGTTAATATATATTGCTGCATAACAATAATAAGATGACACTGAAACAAGTTAATTTCTAAGTACCTTATTTTGTAAAATACATTAATTTTTCTTTAATTATAACAAGGAAATTGGAATTAAAGTTTTTTTTGATTTGCGATACATTTCCCTTTGCAAAATTATTTAGAATTGATCGGTCTACACCACTATAAAAAAGATAGAAGGTACCCGTTTTTAAATTCGAAAGTTAACATTATAATGATCTCCAATTTTTTTAAAAGTACATATTTTAAACCTCCTACCTATATATAACTACTGATATCAAGGAAAAATAATTCAATTGTATATATGTATGCAGATAGTAATTTTTTAAAAATATTTATTATTTAGTACTAGCTTTTTTATATTATATTAAGCTTTACCTATTCTGCGGGATTGGCTAAATACGTAAAACTATTTTATCATTTACTATTTCACCCTTGGGGACCTAGGATGTTTGACAACGATAGCAAAACACAACATTGTTCATTACTCTTTACTAAAGTCCAAAAATAGAGTATTTATTATTATTATTGTAACTATAGAGGCTTTTGACAAGCTTCAACCAATCTTGAATCGTCCCTCTAATTTTATTGTCACCCACTACAAAAGTTACATAATATGTAACGTGATTTTAAAAAGTTAATGACAAAAGAAATTTTAATCTAACCAAGTGTTTATACTTTTTCTATGTAGTTTTATGTTTCATACCCTTTTTGAAATTTATTGAATGTGCCTATTTGTATTTTAATGTATTATAGTTATATTTTAGTTTTAATTGTCTTTAAGTATAAACAACAATTGTTAAATTTTATGTGTATCTACATTTATACATTTCTCTTTTAGTATCCTGAAGAAGTTAATAAATTTAACGAAACATCGACAAGTTAAAAAAGGAAATTTTGTTCGTTTTCATTATGATCCGAAAACCCACCTTAAAATACGTTATTATAATATTCATATTGGATCACAAAAAACATTCAAGTTATTTATTTATATCAATGATAAACTTATTATTATGAAATTAAATTGATGAATAAAGCCGCAACTACACAAAAATTAAAATTACCGAATATTCATCAGAGTGAGTCAGTCAAACTGAATTTTCTGAACATGATTTAGCTGTGGAAGCTATAATAGGACGTTGTTACTATAATTTGGAAAAGGTATCGAAATAAATTTAACCTATTTTCACTTTGACAAGGCTGGATTAAATCGAACCTGCTTTTGAGTTAGTGACAAGAACTACAAGAAGGCATAATGTAGTTAAAAATGAACTTTCTGACGTCGGCTTCAGTTTAAACACAAGTCTACTTCTTTTATTCTTATAATTGGCATTTCCTTTATTAATATTCCTACGAAAAACTCCTTTCATCCTACGCAGAACGACTTGACACTATTTGAAAAATAATTATTTAATTATACGTTGTGTCAGCTATAGGAAAACGAAACTTCAGGAAGCAATTTATTTTGACGCCAAATTTTATCACGATATCCATTTAGACTGTTTTCACGTCCACTGCGTCGACGACTGACTGCTTGCCCCGTTTTTTTACTAAACAATAAAAACAGATTCGTTCCTCTTAAAACAAATAATTTACCGTTTCCTTCCGGCCACTTCTCTAACAAACCAATAATATTTTGTCCGCTGTATTTGTCTGGTTATAAGTGTTCAATGTCCTTTAGACCGGGGTGGGTAAATCATAGGGGAAGGCCGTCCGGTTCGCGACGCAGTTAAATTCCCCATACAATGCAATTTTGACCACATCCATTATGGGTTATTGTATGGGGTGTTGGGTAAATGCAGGCTCACCGATACGTATCATTGACTCATACAAAAGGGAATTTTTGATTTCAGAGCTGATAACGGAGATACGAATCTAGTTCGTTAGTTACGCCATATGGGAAATTATAACTCATACTGGTGCCACGCACTACGAAATTTTTCTTTGTGTACTATAACGATGTTATCGACGTTTTACGATTATTCAGCGCGGGTTTTATTCGATTTTAAAATTAGCATACTAAATGGGATTATAACATCCTATGTGAATAGGGGTATGTTTAAGTTAATCCTTTTGTATTTAAAAGTCTCGCCCTTTTAATAGAGCTGTAACTCAAGATAAATATGATAAGTAGCTACAAAAATTCATATAATCGGATTAGTATAAGTGTAACTGAATGGGTACATTAAAATGATGCCCAGTTTAAACTCAATTAAAATGGCGATAAATTTCTTTATTATACCTTCTTTAAAATAATAATAATAAATGGTCTTTATTTTATACTCGTCGAAGTCCAGGTCACCCTGTTCTACTTAACCGAGTTTAGAAAATACAAAATAAAATAAACTAATAATACAGTTTGTCACAATATGCAGTATAGTATAACAGTAGGTACTGAAATTACAATAATAAATTAAACAGAAATTCGTAAAATTAAATAATAATATATATAGTGTAATAATTGCATATTACCATCAATTCTTCGATTGCAACAAACACCAGACGAAAGACTGATCCTACCTAAAGGAGCTCTCGTGCCAGTTTAAGTAGGATCAGTCTTTCGGCTGGTGTTTGTTGCAATCGAAGCATTAGCGTTTTGATGGTAATATGCAAATATCACACATAACGCGCCAGGCTTGTAACTCGTAATTCGGCGCTCGGCGGGGCACATAGCCCGGAGAGTAGCTGTTGGTTGCAGTCTGGTTACGTTCCTTGTAGTAAAATAAGGATTTCGTAGAGGAGTTTGCGACTAAAAATATTATGTTTTAATATTCCGCCCTCTAGAAGCACATTTGAACTATGCTAAGCCCAGTCAGGCTATTTCTTTTTCGATTGAAACAGACACTGGACCGCTAGATGGCGCCTGATGACTATTTTACATGTCGCTAACCCAAAGATACCGAAATGTACTAAATGGTCAAGTGATCCTCATGTCGATCGTCACATGCCTACCTTGCACTGACGAGAGCCAACAGCTCGAAACTGCAGTCTGCAAGTGGTGTGTGACGACTGTGTGTGTGTGACGACTGGCACGAGAGCTCCTTTAAGTAGGATCAGTCCTTCGGCTGGTGTTTGTTGCAATCGAAGCATTAGCGTTTTGATGGTAATATGCAAATATTACACATAACGCGCCAGGTTTGTAACTTGTAATTCGGCGCTCGGCGGGGCACATAGCCCGGAGAGTAGCTGTTGGTTGCAGTCTGGTTACGTTTCTTATAGTAAAATGACGATTTTATAGAGGAGTTTGCGACAAAAATATTATGTTTTAATAAAATATCATACTTAGATGTTTTAAAACGTTGATGGCTATAACTTTTAAAATCAGCTGGTACAGCTGGTACAGTAATTAAATGAACGCCTGAAAAAGGTAGTTCGGTGTCTAGGGATATTTAAATGATGATTAGCATTATGAGACAAGTGACGAAAATTATTTTTTTTTCAACAGTAATTCGGCCATTCGGTCATTGATTTTATTGCTTACATGATCACGCTTACATAATTCAACCTAATACAGCTATTCTGAATTTTTTGTAACCTGTCAGCTGTTTTAACAATACGATATACCCATAATTTAATAATGACAGCACCAAAGCATCAGATAATTTCTTTTTTAACCCTCTATTCAAAAAGGTTTTATTTCTGTACAAGTGCCTCAACGCAAGGTAACATTTTCGTGAGACTTTATTAACATGCTGACGATATCTGAGTATATTGTCAATAGTTAGACCTAAACTTCTGACACTAGTTGCAACAGGTAATCGTATGCCAGCCAAGGTGATATTTAAGTTATTAGCAGCCCATTTAGAATAATTTCCGATGTATATCATGACTGACTTTTGCAGGTTTAAAATCAGACTATTACGCACACAGTAGGTCTGTAATTTTTTTAAAGCCGAAGGAAGCTTAAATTGAGCCTCTAATGCATCATCTTTTTGTAAAAGACAAACACCAGTGTCATCAGCATATTGATGACTATAAGAGTACTAAAATTGACTTCAAATGTCAGAAGTATATAAGATAAACAGAAGAGGTTCAATGATAGAACCCTGTGGGACACAACAACGCTGATGACATTGTACTGTCTAAGATTACACTCTGGGTACGATTAGCAAAGTAATTTTTGATAATTTTTAAAGCAGAAGTATGGAATCCATAGTATTTTAACTTAGCACACAGAAGATCATGATTAAGAATGTCAAAAGCTTTGCTGTCGTCAAGTAACACTAAAGCAGTTGTGTTTCTATATAAGAAAGTTACGAGGATAAAAAGGAAAGACTTATATCTAATAATGAAGGTTGATTGGTCAGAAATATGACATTTCCACTACCATAGCGTAAACGTTCTAAACTAGAAAATGCAGAAGAAGTGAAATAAAAAACTAATGGCTATGGATTGATATATGCTGCCTCGTGGCTTTTGAGCTTGAACACTATTGCAATATTTGGAATTGAAGTGGAGAATAGTAGATATTCGGTAAGGGCATGTGAAGATTCGAATATTATTTCATAAATTTACAGATATGTGACAAAATGTCAATAGTCAACAGCACAGAAAAAACTTTCCAAGGTACTAGGTATACTATATCGTGTCCAATAACTTTCCCTTTACAGAAGACATCGACCATTATTCGAAAATATTTTGGATATATTAAGCAAAACATTGTCTTTCACTTATTTAGACATTAGTTTTGTTACTAATAATCTTTTAACTTAAATTAATTGATGTTCATTAGGTATGATTTGATCATATTGCAACTTACATGATCAAAATTTGAGGCATTAAGTTTTTCCAGTAAGGCAGAATATGACACACAATCCAAAGTTTTCTGAAAGTCGCAGAACGTAGCCCCAACATAGTCGCCATGTCGTTCATCACATCAAAGTCAATTTCTATATACAGATTTACTTCTTTATTTGATCTGTGATGATTTATGATGTCCTAATATGTTTTTGGACAATTTCTTTTTTTGTTAATGTAACCAGAATAATAATTTATTTTTGCTACTTTAATTTGTCTCTTTTGAATCTTTCGAAAATCTATTAATTATTGGTCAATTTGAGGGTCACAAAAACTTTGATTGGATTCAAATAGCATGCGCAGATATTTAGCATTTCGTCTAATTTCTGGTTAAATCAAATATTTATGGGTTTGCCAATTATTTTATTGACTTGTTAACTATTTTTCCAGCTATTGGTAAAGACAAATAAAGAACAACTACATGCACTATTGGCCAGGAAATAAATGAGCAATTATCACCTGAGCATCGATGGAATCGCACTTTTACCTACATTGTGGGACATATTCATACAAATACCTCAACTACTCACAAAACAAATAAGGTTATTGATCAAATGACTGGTCTGTTCTTAATAATGGAAACAACCTTGAAGACACTTGCGAACGTTATTTTGAAACATTTTATGACATATTTGAAGCTTATGTACCGAAATTTAGGTTTACTTTTACTGTTATTAAAGATATCGAGCTGAAAGCTAGGAAACTGAAAGAGTATAAAATAACGGCGATGTAACTTGTTATAATGATTTTAGATATCTTAGAAGAAAAATCAAAAACGATATTGACAACTATAGAAACTATGTTATAACTGCTGAAAATAATATAAAGAATACTCCTACTAAATTCTGGATATTTTTTTCCAAAGGGGTTCGAAATGAAGTGCATGAATCTGTTGACATTTTAAATGAATTTGCTGATTTTTTTAGTGATCCTTTCGCGCCTAGTAGTCATCTCCCTGATAATTTACTTACACATAACAATTTCGACAATACACATTTGGAAATTCAAAGAGGATAATGTACTAAAAGCTTTAAATAAAATAAATAATAAAATGACAGCCGGTTCCAGATGGTCTGTCCGTGTTTCTACTAAAAGATTGCGTCCGTATTTTTGCTTCACCATTGACAATTGTTTTTAATTTAATTATTAAATATAGCTGCTGTCCAGATGTAAGGAAACGTTCTAGGGTGTGTCCAATGTTTAAGAAAGGCGACAAATCTAATATTTCCAACTTTCGGATTATACCTAAAATACGCAACTTTGCCAAGGTCCTTGAGAATCTGTTGCATGAAGTCATATATTCTCAAGTACATAACCAAATTTCAATTCATCAGTATGGTTTTATGCGGGAGCGTTCTACGACAACAAATTTGCTTTGTTTGACTTAATATGTTTCAGAATAAATAGATGACCAAACTTAAGCTGATATTATTTATACGGATTTTTCCAAGGCATTCAACAGACTTGACCATTTTATGTTGCTTATAAAACTTGGCGATATCGGGCTCTCTCATAGTTTAGTGTCCCTATTACATTCCTATCTGTCAAATAGGACTCAATACGTGGCATTTAACGGTTTCAAGTCTGCCGAATACATGGCTACTTCTGGGGTACCGCAAGGGTCTGTTCTTAGACCATTCTTTTTATTATATTCATCAATGATATTTGTGTATACTGTGGCAGATGTACAAATGGAGGAGAATTATTGTACTAAGAATGGTCAAGTAGACAATTTTTTTATTATTATTTTAATAACATCTAAACATAAAAACAGTTTATAAACTATGTTTAAATGGTTAAATATTGCCACAATTGTTCGGGCTATTTTATTGGCTATGACGTAATAGCGTAATTAGCAGAGAAACGAGCGCTAGTGGAAGGGGGAAGCCAACAAAGTTGTGTAAAACGTATGTGCGGTGCTGTCGGCGTTATATTAAATGCACGTGCATGTTACGTTATTACGTCAGAGACAACAACTGCTTTGTTTTAAACCCACTCTAATCTTAAGCATATTCATTTTACAATAAAACCAATAATAGTCGGTATAATTACCTTGTAATATATATCTATATATTGAAGCTGAATTGAGAGTTATTTTTGCACCATCTACATCTACACCTGTAACTAAAGTTGAATAGCGAGAGATCTAGAGACACTATTTTTTAATTAGACTTCACAGCTATTATATTTGTCTAATATTTATATTTGTAATGAATACCTTGCTATAACGTCCTGTCCTGTAGTTGGGTAGTGACTCGTTGGACAGAGTAAATAAATAAGAATAAAAACTCGTAGTAGTATATTATTACTTATACGTATCAATCGTATTTTTCTATTTCCTTTCCTAAATCTCAAGCTTTTAAAACATAACATTCCCTTTATGTTTATAAATTTTTTCTCATAAAGAGTGGATGTGTCCATATTTCATATTTTTTCTAAGAAAAGTTCCGTGCACTGATGAACACGCAAAAGAAGCTCATTATTGATTTTGTTTACATTCAGAGTTCTGAAATTAGGGCGAAGGTGAAACAACTGACTCGGAAAATGGTACAGAGCAACAAAGCAGAGACTGCTCACCTCTTTTGTGAATTTATTTTCTAAAATTTTACACGGTATTTAAATTCCTTCATACTTCTTGCTTATTATTTTATGAAAACGAGTTAATTAAAATAGTTAAATGTAAATATTTAGTCGTAATTAACATTTCCCATGCAGTCTGAATAACAAAACAGCAGTGTATTCGCTAGATATTTTGAATAAAATTATTGCATTTATACGAATGTTTCCTGGTGAGAACGCTCCACATTTAGAAGCAGCTTCGGTGTTTTAGATAACACAATGAGACCGGGCACGTATAACTAGTTTTAAAACTCCCCAACGTAGTTTTTATACTACCCTAATCAACAAAGAAAAAGATAATCTTGTTAAAATAACTTAAATGGCTATAACAAAAACATGTAGCAAACACCTCTAAAATCCCAGCCACCAGCTGACGTATAAATACATAGAGCTTGTGGACGAAATCTCGCATCCCCTATTTCAGTGTAAATATGGGTTGAAGGGTCGGAACACATTTTGGTATTAATTCGCTTTTGTCTCTGTGTACCAGCATACGAGCCTCTCATTATAGGCGATTGTTTGGGCCAATTTCATTGGCGTTCGTCGGGCTTGGTGCGCAGGGCGATTTGTTTGTAATGTGCAGTGTATAATTAATGAGAAAATTAAATATAGAAATGTTTACGGTCCCCGAAACGAGTTTCGCTTTATACAGTTGTTTTCTAAATAAAAATGAAATTGAACTATATTTGTTTATGGACTGAACATACCGGCGTTGTTAGAGCTTTTGAATCTTTTGAAGAAAACTGCAGGTCGAGATATCAATTTTTAATGTCTGATTACAATGAAATCAAAACGAATATAGAATATTACAATATACATATAAATTATCTTTTAAAAATAAGCTTTTATTGAAATTAACTAAAAGAGAATATTATTTTTTCCTTCTTAGCACTTCAATAAAATCTTGCTTTTTAATGTGTTTTTTACGTGAATTATAAATTTTGGTAATAAATGTATGATGTTGATTACGATTTTGTTTATAACAGCTTTATTAATATTTTTTTGCTTATAACTTAATTAAAAATAATGTCATAGCAGTTGTAATTTATAATACGGGATTGTTGATTATGATTTTAAACTATAGTATTTGAATATAATTGCCACCAAAACCCTACACACAGTCATTCCAATCAATATCGATCGTTCTATTCCTAATATTGATATGGTTGGCGTGAAAATTGCTTTACGAAGTAACTATTTATATATTATTATTATTAGCCGTTACTCGAGTCCGAGTATAAAAAATGTTACAGTCGATAAATTGTGTACAATAAGAAACAAGTAAAAGGTGTAGTCTATTGTAATTCCCATTCATCTACGGTGCACACGACTATGGCTATAGAGGCCAATTTGGGAGAGCACATGTCGACCGCAGTCAGGACAAACATAGACCTGGTTAGGTCTTGGATTCGGCCTTCTTGCAGCAACATTTCCTTGATAGCTGGCCACAACCTCTCGCCATTCGGTTCTGTCCGCTGCAAGTTGTTCCCATTGCTCGTCTGCAATACCGCAGGATTTTAGATTTATTATATTACTGTTTATACAGACCACCAAATCTTGGCGTGTAAAGTTATGAAACCTTATTTGATGAAGTGGCGAACCTTGAATTTATTATCGGTGAAGAAAAAGTTATTATTGTAGGTGACTTCAATACCTGAATATGTTAATTCTCTTACTAATAACTATAACAGCTATAACATCTCTATCCTATATATTTTTTGTGAATTCTCAAATCTTGTCCAGTATAATAGAATAGTAAATAAAACCAACCGTATCTTAGACTTAATCCTTAGCAATTATAAAATAGAAGTAAATAATTCTACTGACCACTTACTTCCTGAGGACGTTCACCATATTATTACAAATATTACAAATACAACAAAAACAAAATAAGAATTCTGTTAATTCTTCTCCCATGTATAATTTTAGATAATCTAATTTCTATAATGTCTAGGAGGACTTAACTAATATTCATTTTGCTAGTATTAATCAATGTAAAAATGCGAATGAGGCATGATATATTTTATTATTTTACTCTATCCTGGACTCTTCAGTGATAGCGTCCCAAAAACTATAGCTAAATCTAATTGACACCCACCCTGGTTTAATGGTAATATCATTCGTGATATAAAGACAAAATCAAAGCACTCGCGCAACTTTAAACGCAGATGAATTAAACTAATTTAAAACTCTAAGAGCAAATATCAAAATCGATATTGATAATGCACACAAAGAATATCTTATCGATATTAAGAACCAAATTAGGTCCAATCCAAATAACTTCTGGACATATGTAAATAGAAGAAAAAATGTATCCAATATTCCTAACGTTATGATCTATAATGACTCCATATTAAACGAACCACAAGTAATAGTTGACGCATTTGCTAATTACTTTCAAGAGTCATATTCCACATTTACAAACTTTTCTGACACTAACAATTTATGCATTCTCTATATTACCGAAAATGACGTACTCATGGCACTTAAGAAAAGTAAACCCAAAAACGCTACAGGTACGGTGGCATCAGGTGTTCCCCAAGGTACTGTGCTTGGGCCTTTGCTGTTTCCATTTTTATAAATGATATTGTTATTGGCTTACATTGTAAAACATTACTTTACGCCGCTGACCTAAAAGTTTTTACATCTATCACTAATGTAGAAGACTGCGCTGATTTGCAAAACGATCTTGTACAACTATGGCTTTTTGGCTTCATATATTTTAAGTTCGAAAATAATGTCATTACAATTATAATTTGTAATGTAAGACTGTTCATTATCATTTTAAAACGTAGTATTTAAATATGTTGTAAAGACTAAAGTTAAAATAAAAAAAATTGCATGACTAAAATTGAGAAATTAACTAATATTTTAAAATGTCTTTAAATATTGGACGTCAAAATTTGTAATGCATAATGATAATTATGATTTTATATATAATTCATTAATATTTTTAGATTTTATTCAAGTTTGCAAAAGAAAACAGTTTTTTAATAGCAATGTGTTGAATATTTCGGCTTATATTTAAGTTTGAAAACGAACAGTTATCATTTGTAATATAGTATTGTCGACTATCATTTTAAAATATAGTATTTAACTCTTTTAAAGTTGAAATAAAAAAAAATGTTTTGCCAAAGTTAAGAAATTAACTCATAGTTTAAAGAACAGTGTTGAAATGTTTTTCATCAAAATTTGTAATATATGTTGCTGATTGGTAATCTATGATATTAATTATTATATTATTTGTAAAGACTTCATAATTTTTTCAGCTTATATTTATGTTTGAAAAATAATGTCATTGCTGCAAAATCTGTTCATATTTTCTTAGAAAACTATAAAGTCTAAAATAAAAAATTTCACAATCCCGCCCGCGTAAAAGTCGAACTAAGATGAAATAAATTGATTACCTTAATTCACAATTAACATTAACGCTGGTCATAGTGTAGAAATTATTTTACTTTGCTCCTTTATCAACTACCAATTTCTATTTTTATCGTTAATAGATTTTGTGTAAGAAATTATGTAATTAACATGTAGCTTTTCCATATACAGGAGTATGAATATTTATTTCCACTTTACATATTTATATACGCCTCGTGAGTGTAACACTTATAGAAGGCTCAATCAACGGATATCTTAATGTGAATATATTAAACTTGTAATATTTGCATTTACCTTTTAAAAAGCATATTACAAAATAATATATCATTTGTGAGAATGATTAAAATAATCATAATAAATAAACCAAACTGTACTACTTATACATACTAGTCCAGCAGTGCTTGTTGCTTTAAAACTTAGTTTTGTAGGATATAACGCTTTCCGAAAATTAGAGAATATGCACTACAAAAAACCGAGGTTTTTTTACTACTACCAAAAACTGCTGAGCAGGCAAAAAGCCATTCAGTGTAGGTTGCAGAACCACATGGTATGAGCACTAAAAATTATTTAGTTTTAAGGATTATAAAATTAGTTAATTAGGAAGTGGATGGATGGATGGATTTTACACAGTAGTATAGCTGGCTGCAACACCACTGTGTAGAGAATGTTTGGCCTCCGAAAACTAGTTCGATTAGCCACAGAAATTTGTATTTTATCTAAGGTTATTTATTATTTATGATAAAGCAGTCACTAATTCCAATAATGTAGTGTCTTATATCATACAATGCGACCGTATCTCTATGATTATAAATATTTAATTGTCGGTATCTTAAATAATATTGTTTTCTATATATATATATACATATAGACATGTTGCAAAACCCTTTATATTTTTTTTTTATTTTTTTTTTTATTTTTTATTTACTAAATATATACACACCTATGTACACTTACTTATATCTAATTAGGAAGTGCTAGTGAGAATCGTTTAAACATACAAGTGTGACTTTTAAGGTTTTGCAACCTATCAGATTCGAATGGACTTCGTTACACTCATTAAGTCTTGTTTCCGTCCACCGTAATGGGGTCTAGCTCTTCAACGGTAGTAGCTATAATTATCAAATCTACGTAGACCACGTACCACCCCGCATTGCGTGCGACCTACGTATGTAAGAAAATCGAAAAAAAATGTGTTTATTATTAGTGTATACTGCTACTGCACCGGCGTGGGTTTTTCTCCACTTTCCCATCATCACCCACCAGTCACCCCTGTCCCACTATCTTGCCCTACATTTCCTTACTTTCATGGCGATTTTCCCCCATGTTCGTCTATCTTCCCATTATCTTTCTTGATCTTCCCATCACAATCTCACACTTTCGCAATTGATTCCCTCACTTTCCCATCATCCACCTTCATTTTCTCCAATTTCCCACACTTTCCTACCATTCTATCATATGTCTAATTTACCTAGTGTCTTCCCCTGCCTTCCGTCCACCTTCATCTACTTTCCAGCCATCATCTCAAATTGCCACTATCTTCTACTATTTTACCAGCACCTTATTCCACTTTTCCATGATCTCACGTTGTCCTCGCCCACCATCTTCCCCTGCATTCAATATAAAATAGCCTGTTCTCTGAGTTGGACGACGTCTATTGGTATGTAAAATTCTATCAAAATATGCCATTTTCGAGTTATGATGGAATAAGTAATCAGACTGACAACAAAGAATTTCAAGCCTTGATGTCATTTAGCAAACCTGAACAACTTTTCAGAATTTTTACCTACTTCTTGGCTATCAGTATGTCATATTTTTTGGATAAAACTTAAATATTGATAAAAATTTTGGAAATGCCCCCTTTAGCTTAAACAACCAAACCTTGACTCCTTGAACCTTCCTAAAGCTGAGGATTTAACAGTAAAAAGTCTTCGACGTGAAGGTTTTTACATTTGCCAAGATACATGTCAAAAATTTTTTATTTTTGGAGGTCGTGCCCATAGAACATACAGGTTTTTGTTGAAGTGATCAAAATTTACAATTTATCAAAACCTGGTGTCGCATAAGACTGGTTTGGAGTCTTTTATTTTGAGGTTATATGAAACCGATGTTCTACAATTCAAAATATGAAAGATAACTTCATTTTAAAGACGCATAGAATAGAATACGTTTATCAATCCAATTGATAATAAATTATGACATAGAACAAGTTAATTAAACACAAATAGTAGCTAACTCTTTTACATTAAACTATTTACTTATATACAGTCTCTCACACACATTCACTAAACTACCAAAAGTAGTTAATAGCAAGTAATTGTTATTTGTACTATTCGCTAACAAATGTTACAAATAACAAACTTTAATTAGTATAATTTGGAAAAACTTCCACAGGATGAAATGTACTTACTACAAGGAATGATTTTAAAGTTGACAGATTTTTTTTACATTTACAATATTTCTTATATTTGCACTTTATTTATTATTTTTATTATATTTTCAAGACATCATAAATGAAAGAATGAATCTAAACCATCGAATTAAAGAAAACTATGAAATAGAAGAAGTAGTTCAGTATCTGACTGAGATAAAACAAGATGCAGCGTGGAAAGCTACGCCTATAAACAACAAAACCATCCCGCAAAGTCATAACATACCACTACGTATTAGAGAAATCTTAATGGAAAAAAGAAGAGCACGTGGAAAATGGCAAAGGACAAGAAATCCACAAGATAAAAATCGACTAAACAGGCTAACTCATCAACTTCACATAGCCATCCAAAAAAACAGAAATGACACATTTAACCATTATATTTCTAATCTATCTCCAGAAGATCACTCGATATGGAAAGCCACTAAGAAATTTAAAAGGCCAATAATAGCTATCCCACCCATAAGGAAACCTGACGAAAACTGGGCACGCACGGACAAAGAAAAAGTGAACACCTTTGCAGAACACCTTGCAAAAGTATTCACCCCGCAACAAGATATTAATATCGACGATGCCAATATCGAGAACTACCTGGATGTTCCATGTCAGTTGCCACTACCTGTGAAGTCCTTTTCACCAGCAGAAGTCCGCAGACAAATAAATCAAACGAATACACATAAAGCACCTGGCTCCGATTTAATAGCTGGAGAAGTACTGAAACACCTCCCTCGTAAAGCAATTGTACTTTTAACAACCATATACAATAGTATGTTGAGACTCTGTTACTATCCCATACAGTGGAAATATGCACAAGTCATGATGATTGCTAAGTCCGGAAAACCGCCTAATGAACCCACGTCATATCGACCGATTAGTCTTCTACCGTTATTGTCCAAGATATTTGAAAGACTTCTCCTTACCAGAATAGAAAAAATAGTACCTTTGAATGACCTAATTCCTCAACATCAATTCGGATTTAGGAAAAATCATTCCACAGTCAACAAAATCAAGGAAAGTCTGGAAGGAAAAGAAATGTGTGTCTCCGTTTTACTGGACGTGCAGCAGGCATAAAGTATGGCATCAGGGACTTTTATACAAGTTGAAAATGCATATGCCAAATCAAATATACCTCCTACTGAAATCCTATCTAACTGACCGACATTTCCAAGTTAAAACTGAGAATACATTATCGGAGCTGCACCACATAAAAGCAGGAGTACCGCAGGGCAGCGTTCTTGAGCCATTTCTATATTTGCTTTTTACTTCTGATATCCCATTATCAGATACTACTACAATAGCTACCTTTGCAGATGATACGGCAATCTTATCATCAGATTTAGATCCAGAGAGAGCATCCGACAATTTACAAAACCACCTTAATTCACTGCAGGACTGGCTGAAAAAATGGAAAATCAAAGTTAATAGTGGGAAATTCACTCAAGTAACCTTCACGACAAAACGAAGTACATGCCCTCAAGTTTCCATAAATAATGCACCGATACCTGTAAGATCTGAAGTCAGATACCTCGGACTTCACCTTGACCAAAAGCTGACATGAAAAACTCATATTAAATTTAAAGAAGCACAACTAAACTTAAAAGTAAGGAACATGTATTGGCTAATGGGAAAAAAGTCGCAATTATCTGCAGAAAACAAACTACTTTTATACAAGATCATACTAAAACCAATTTGGACCTATGGCATAGAACTCTGGGGTTGCAGCAAACCATCTAATACCAAAATACTACAAATCTTTCAGTCCAAAATGCTTCGCATGATAGCTAACGCTCCATGGTATGTCTCTAACCATACCCTCCACGAAGACCTTGGAGTTCCTTATATAAATGGTGTAATTAACATATATGCCACTAAATATAGAGACCGTATTTCCGACCACAACAGTGGTCAGTGATCAACTAGTCAGTGAATTAGCCAACCAGCCTTTAGTGAATAGACGATTAAAAAGACAATGGCCAGAAGACCTAGTTAGGTAAAGCTTGGCCAACCATCACTGGATGGTACCCATTTCAAGATCAGCAGCGCATACAAAATATTTACTTATTACTCTGTATTATAATAAGAGTAGATTGTAAATCAGCAATAAAAGTTAATAAAAAAAAAATTTGAGCAGAACCATTTGTTAATTTATCACTTCTGATAATGGTAATATCGTCAACGAAAGCACCATAGAATGTTGACAAATAGTTATATGTCATTTGTGTAAAGAATAAACAATAGAGGTCCCGAAACATTACCCTGTGGCGCGCCTACTTCGACCGGCAACTCCTCAGATTTAGCAATGAGAAAATTTACATACTGTTTCCTGTTGTTTAAGTATGATCTCAAGTGTGTATTACATAAACCTCGTATACCATAACATTCATTATTATGTCCTTGACTAAGTTTTTATACATCAAGTCCAAAATGCTTAATAATGATGTTATTGTTGACCGATGCATTCTAAAACCATGCTGATTTGGAGATAATATTTTGCCAGATTCTAGGAATGTTTTTATGCTTACGCTTTTCGAATATTTTGGAGAATACTGATAGTATTGCTATCGGTCGATAATTACAATTTTTTTTGAGATCACTTTTTTTATTTAGAGGAATAACTTTAGATAATTTTAATAAGCTAGGGTAAGTGCCTTCCTTAAAGCATTGGTTGATGATATGAGCTAGTGGTTCGGCTATCTGACGGGTACAGAGTTTTATTATTTTAGTAGAAGTACCATCAGGGCCCAATGAATTTGAATCTTTTAAATTATTTATGGTCTCATAGAAATCTGTCAATCAAAATGGGCGACATGTGGAGTACTTATTATAATTTTTTCTGTTCAATTATTTGAAGAAACCTCTAATTTTTTAACTTTCTTAAATTTTGTGCTTATTGCTTTATAAATCGAAAATAGTTGCAAATAGCCATTGAGATGTGCCTACGCACTGTTGCCTCACCCTGTATACTAAAATATTTCTAAAGTATGATTGTAGTTATTACATTATTAGTCATTATTATTTTTTGTGTAAGGTTAATCTAATTTTTTTGTTATGTATATTAGACATAATCGTGTTGTAAGTAGCTATGTTTTGTTAATAAACGTACGTAGACATCGGTCTACACTATCTTGAATTTAAAATTAAACTTCTCTTTGAATTTAGGTGGTCCATATTATTATAAAATTGTTTCAAATACATTCATAAATTATCCAAAATTACGTACGCCACTGTTAAGGGATAAATAACAACTCGAATGTGTCAGAATGATACATTTCAAGGGCTCATATTGTGCACTGGTTCATGAGTGTTTATGGCTCGTATAAACGAATGACACCCCGAATGGTAAAAATTTATGGCCGTTTCCAATTGCACTTATTGAAAGAAATCTCATAAACTTATTCAAAACCGCAAGCGAACCATACGACCACTCATTTAATCAATCCCGTACACTTTAAACTTTTCCAATCACTGAAATTAATAGCTCGAACCCTTAAATAGTTTATCTTTAGGCCGAGGGTACTAAATGTCTTCCATAAGGCAAAAGGGGGCACAATAAATAACTTTAATGACCTTGGTCTGATTCTAAAAAGCACTAACAAACTTGTTTTCATTTTATTTTAGTAGATGTCAAAACGGAATATTAGTTGTCTATTTTTTAAATGGTCCAGGCTTAGAAAACACCCTCATGGAATTTGACTACATGCCGAACTTGATACGGAGATGAAATTATACGTGACGGTTTCACTTTAAGGAACTGTGAAGTCAACGGAAGCTTTGAAAGGTTCCAATAATGTGCTTATTTTAAAAGTACATTACTGGAATATTAAAATAACACAATAATAATTTATTTTTATTATTGTAATACGTAAACTCGTGCAATATTTATCGATTTAAAATATTCACGATGTGAATAGTCAAACAATATATATCGGTATTTCACCAATGCTAATGGAAATAAATTATTACCATGAAAACATGCACATATGTATATATTTATGATTTCAGTATGCAAATTAAAAATGGGCAAATACGATAGTAAAATTTGTGTAATTACAATTATTGGTTCGTTCATAAATCGAAGGTAAAACATTCTGACAAATATTTTTAGCATAGGTTAAACACTGGTATAAATGCTATTAAATCAATTAAGTTAATAGTATCTGTTTTAATTCGATACTATGGTCCTTAATAAACTACTAAGGAAATCATTCTGTGAATTTGCATTGTCTAGCCTGTCTTCCTTCAACAGATGACAGCTAATATATTTTAGTAACAACAAAATAACATCTTTGTCATCATAATAGAAAGACCCAAAAAAGTACATAGTATCAACATTAAATTTCATTACTTTATTAAATACTTCTCCAATTACAACTATATAGATAAGTACAAGAATGTGACCAAATATTCTAATTGTCTGAATTTGAATTTACTAATAGAATTAATAATAATCATTTATACGTTAAAATTAAATTAGAGAATGTTCTTCTATAATGAGAATAAAGTTAAAGGGGACAGATATACAATCATTAAGGCTATATCTGATGATTTAGTTGAGTCACTTGCATTAAGAAACTGGACTAAAAAATGTAGATGTTAACAAAAATGTAGACAAAATCGCACGTGAAAGGCCCAGTTTGTATTTTGATTTCAGGTTATTCGTTTTATTTTAGGCGAGATTCCAAAGTAAGTTAATGAATTTCACGTCTGGAAACAAATGGTCTCCAATAATTACTATGTATAACAAACACGATGCAACTGATATAATATTATCAGCCAGCTTTAACTACCTATAAAACTCTAGAAGTATATCTTACATGTCGTCTGTCTATTTTACGAGGACCATCTCGTTTAATATCTATTGTAAAAGAATACAGTTTTAGAAACAGTTATTCCATTTTTGTGAGCTATATTTCAGTAAAAAGGAATTTGAAATCCATATCCTACTTTGTGAGATATATTACAAAAACCAGAAAAATAGGAAAACCACAAACGGTTACAGTTTCCTTATTTGAGGAGATACGAAAAAAGTTAAAGGGATGAAAGTTGACGACAAAGACAATAAGAATAATAATGTGTGTCAAAAAATTCGAAAAATGGAGTTGACTTTGACATACGCTCTTATGCAAAAATTTACAAGTGTAAACTTACAGTAACGTAGACACATACCAAAAAGGTAGTGTATTTATATAATGTCAAGAGAACAGAACAAAATTCATGCTTTGTTTTAGACTTCTACTCCAGTACACTTGTACAAGGATATGGTAAGTATTTGCTGATGGTGTAAGCAAAAATGTATTAAAATTTATGAGATTTACATATCTAATACTTTTCTGACTATTCCACATATTTCAGTCAGCACTATCTTCTGCATTTCAATAACCAAATACCCATCCAGTTGCAGGTTTTGGAGGCTTTTGAGAGGAGTGTGGTAACATCTTAACCGACTGTCAACATGGTTTTGATTAACAGATGAACGGAAACTGCAGCTTACCAACTCATGGAATATGTTTATAAACATTTAGATCAAGAAATGTTGGTAGCTGGAGTATTCTTTGGTCTGTCAAAGGCATTTGATTGCATAGACCACTTTTTCTTAAACAAAAATTTTATACCTTAGGAGTAAGAGGGTGCATTTTATCATGGATAATGTCCTATCTTCCCTCCCTCATTATTATTTATTTTGTACGTCAACGAGTTGCCAAATTTTCTTACATTTACATGTGTTACAATGTTTGCAGATGACACCGCAGTGGCGGTATCAGCACTGGCTGCTGAGGATTTAAATAAATCTATAATTAGTCAGAGTTGGTGTAAGAAAAATAATCTCATTTTAAATGTAGATAAAATCATATGTCTGAATTTTTATAACAAAAAGAAACACCCCATCGATGAAATTGTTGTCAACAATAGTAGATTAAATGAGAGTTCAGTAACAAAATTTTTAGGGGTCTTCTTAAATGACAATCTTACCTGGTCAGCCCATATAAACCACGTCAGCAAAACGATTAGCAGATCATTTTATGCCATTCTAAAGTTGAAAGATGTGCTTTCCACACATTATCTGTTAAATGTGTATTATTCCCTGGTCTACAGCCATCTTTCATATAGTATTGTGCTTTGGGGAAATGCCCCCGAAAGTATAAGGATTTTTGTAATGCAAAAGAAGATATTAAGATTAATATTCAACATGAGGAATACAGAATCATGTAAATCTGTTTTTACTGACAATAAAATTATGACGCTCCCTTGCATATATATATTATTGTTTATAAAGAAAAATATTAGTTTGTATGAAACAAATTGTAAATATCACAATTATAATACGAGAAAAAGGAATGAATTGAGTACGGTAGACCATAATATGTCTAAGTATGAACATGCATTATCATATGCAGGAGTAAAATTATTTAATAAGCTTCTGGAACACTATAAAAGGGAAAATTATAATTCTTGTAAAAACATACTGAAAAATCTTCTTGTTTATAAATGTTTTTACACCATTACTGAATATATGAATGATACTCTAGACTGACCTGACAAATGTTTATATCTTGCCTTATATATTTTTTATTTATATATATATTGCTATGTATTTGCATATTGGACGATTACGAAGATTGCATGTTTGTGTTATTTGCTGAATCAGGGTTTCAATTTGTTTGTTTCCTTTAGATGGTTTTCAAAATTTATTTAAATTAGCTAAAGATCCGAAAGGTATGTGTTTTAGAATGTTAATACTTGTTTAGAGTTGTTTTAATAGTTTTTATTTGATGTCAACAGTAAGTTTGATACTGACATCTATGTTAGTAGTTATTAAGTTGTTGTTGAAATAATTTCTGACATTTAAGTCATTATGACATTTCTTTTAAGTAGAAATTTTTTTTTATAGTTGGTAAATGTTTTCCTGGAGAAAGACAAGGAGGTTTAAGTTAGGTTATGTTTGTAATGAAATTAATCAAAATTCATATGGTGTTTTGTTTTGTTTCTTTTGGGTACTTTGATATTTAGTGATATAGAATAACAAACAACAGATAAAAGAGAGGTTGTAAAATTGGAAAAACATATTTAAAAAAAAAAAGAACAAGTGAAAATTAGGGAGTGAAGAAGAAAAATAATAAACAAGAATTAATAATTTGAAATTGAATTAAAAAGTAAGAAATTGTGGAGATCAGCGAAGAAGAGTAAACATAGACTGTAAATAAGAAAGAAGAGGTGTTATTGTGGATAGAAATTGCAGAAGAGATAAGGACGAGATAAGGTGAAGAATTAATGAAAGGAAAATTGTTGGATTTGGAGAGAGAAGAGTGTAATACGAAGAAGGAAGGTTTTTGTGTATTTAATTTTGGACAAGGTTGTATATTAAAATTTAAATAGTGTATTAGACTTTCGAACCTGTTATAAAACTGCTAAATTTTCTAAATATCAAGGAAAATAAATTACTTATATCAGATTAAAAATTTTAGTTTAATAAAATTTCATTTTAAAACAGGAACTGAATTTGAACCTGCTCCTGAAGGAAAAGATAAGCTAGCCTGGCCCATTAAATAAATTTGACATACTTTCGGATCAAAAAGTAAGAGATTTTAATTTGATTTTTTTGGTTTTATAGTTTTTTTTTTTGGGTTTATCTATTGGAAATAAACAAGTTAAAGTTTGATTAGAACTGCAAATTATTAAGTTCAATAAAAGTAGAACAGTACAATATTTATGTATTTATGTGTATGTATAGGTATGTGAATGTATGTGTAAATGTTTGTTTGTATTTACCCAGTGTACTAGTTTGTTATATTTATATATGTTTTTTATTATTACAACCTTTAGCCCGGCTAAACCAAACACATTTTATCTCATGTTATTTAATACTTTTTTTATTGACATGTACATCCATTGTAAAAATGACCTAAGTATGAATAAATTATTATTATTATTATCTCTCCTATTGCACCAATGACAATAGGGAGAATAGTGACATTATCCTGTTCTCACATTTCTGTTATTTCATTTGCTAGGGGTAAGTATTTATTTGTCTTTTCAATGTGCTTCTTCAGTGTTAGCGGTCAGTGGAATTGATATATTATCCAATATCTAGGTATGTTTGTGTGCTTCGTCCATCAGTATGTATCCGGTCTATTATATTGTATCTGTACATCTGTTATCACTTCCCTATTTCAGTACAGTCTAAAGTCTGGATGACGAATTCGAGGCTGTATCTGTAAGAGCGGAGGGGGTCTTTTCGGATCCAGTGCCGACTCTCTCCCGCCTGATGGATTATAATTTCAGCATTATCGTGCCTTTTGGTGTACTCTATTAGTGCGAGAGACTTATACCAGCTGACGATGTGGTCGATCGACTCTGTTTGGTCGCCACACATTCTGCACATATCTGTTTCTATAACCGTCTTTGATTATGTAGCGCCGATAATTGCGTGTTACTATAACCTGATCTTGTATGGCCACGACAAACCCTTCTATTTCGGGAAACAAATAACCTCTTTTCAGCAACTCCAAAGATGCTTTCTCGCTGATGTGGGCTTGTTTAAGCATTGCAGGATATCGTCCATGGAGTTCTTTTGCAAGCCATTTTTCTAGGTAGTTTTCGCCTTCTAGATTCACGGGTTGCCTGTCGGAGAGAGTGAGTGGTATGAATCTCTTTTCTTTATCGGCTAGACCTCTATATACTGGATTGTGGTTTGACATCTCATGGAAATATTTTCAGAGGCTTCAATTTGCTTTTGGTGAAGGTCAGTTACATTAAGTATCCCTCTTCCACCGGTCTCACGGGCGATATAAAATCTATCGATCGAGCTTCGTGGGTGATGGATTCTGAACTTTGTGCCCAAAGTGCGTATCTTCCGGTTAAGCTATTTTAAATATTTTTTGTCCATTTAATTACCCTATAGTTGTACTTGAGCAAAACGGTAATTATTATTATTACTGTTAATTCATGATTTAACAACGTTGTTCATTTAATATAATTGTAACATGTATATAAAATAATAATTAACAAAGTACAGCTGGCTAAAAATAATCCATATGAACAAAACAGTTGTTATTTTATTATGATCAAAGTGTTTGCTGAACCATTGATACACCATATAAAAATATTAAACTAACACTAACTATTATTAACTATTTCACACAGTAAATAAACTGCGTCCTGTGATTTAATAAAAGCCAAACTAAGCGTTAAGCAGTTTAATATTGAATTACGCTGTAGCCTCAAATATCAAAAACGAAGACGACAGTAAAAATTAAATTAGTTTCCCGACGGTGTGAAGCCTTCAAAGACAAAGGAAGACAGTGGGATCGAATAAAAAATAAGGGTGGATTGAAATTAAAACTAAAGTAGGGCATTAAATTTCAGCGACAACACTTCAAGAACCAATTTGCCCTTTTTCAGCACCGTCATAATTTTGATAGCTGGCAAACTTATTTGGCCGAAAAGCCATTATTCTTGTTAAAACTTCTTTGAAAACAACAACCGCTGGCTTTCTTTTGTCTGCCGTCTGTAACGGCACGTTAGAGTCCAGGGCCGGTGCCTTCATAACGCTCAATGGATGTTAGCTAGATTACTATCGGGTTAGCTCAGATCAAAGAATAATAAGAAAACAGACGTGATTAAACACCACAAAAAACATGGATAAAATAACTATCAAAAAAATTAGATTAGATGACAATTTCTTGGATATAAAAATGTATTTCTGAAATAAGACCTAATTTAAAAAAGGTTAGATTAAACAATGATATTTGATATAATATAGATACACGATATATCTGATTATCCGTCTAGATGGGTGACGCATTCGTAGAAATTATGACCATGATATATTAATTTATTATTATAACATACCGCAGGCAACATTTCCCCGACTATCGACCACTTTTTTACAAATTCCAAGGTCAAAATTAGTCCAAATGGAAGTCGCATGGTAAATTAGATCTTATAATCATGAATTGACTTCATAGTAACGTTCCTTGAACCTTGCAAACCTACTAATTTAGTTTAGAACACCTACCAACGTTGGTTTGACGTCAGAAAATGACTTATTTTGTTTGGTGTGATTTTAAGGAATCAACCAACGTTAATTAGACGCTAGTAACTGACTAAAATATTTGCACTTGTCACAACCCTAAGTCGGAATTAGTGTATTTATTTGGAACTTTAACGACAATTAGTCAAATTAAGTAATTCGTAAACAATAAATACCGACTTCGCGATATTTATTGATTCTATCGAAATCAAGAATAGGCGGCCATTCGCGGTATTTATTGATTCTATCGAAGTCATGAATAGGCGGCCATGTTGGATAAACGTTTGCAAAGATTTTAGAAACAACAAATTTATAGTTTAAAAAATAAAATGCTATGAGAAGCACTTATTTATTCATTAAATTATATATGCGATAGTTTTTAAAGTATGTTTGCAATAATTTTTTTTGAAGAATATAAAAGTATTAATAAACACCACAAAAATTAGACAAACCACAATTTCAGCAGTAGCTTGTGCGGAAGGAGGTTACACATTGAAAAATCGCGGACATACAACCATTTCCTTCGACAGTGTCAGAGTGATGAGTTGGCATGACGTTTTTGACTTCTAGTTGGGGGGTCCCAACGTTGGGTCGACGTTATAATGTTACTTGGGATTGAAAGGTACCATGAAGCGTGTTTTTCCATCACTTTTATTCTAAAGCAAAAGACATTTATGAAAATATAAAATTCGTAATTTTTCGAATTTTAATAAAGTGAAAACGAAATTTTTCTACGGCGAATTTGAATCTTGCAAATCAACGGTTATTTGATTCCATTAACTGTGACGTCATACGTCAGGATTTATCTACAGTTTACTCGATTAGTCTTGTTTGCGCTATTATGATTTGATTGATAAGCTAGTGAGTGACATAATTATAAGTTCCCACATGTAAAATTACCACGGAAACTATAATGCATAATAAATAGACATATAATGTTGGCATATTACAACCTAATCATTCATTACAGCTATATATAGAGTGCATGAGCAGCGAAGTAAGAAAAGAAAATAGAGAATTCATTTTTTCAAAATTCAACCTTGCTGTTGCGTGGTCAGTGTCTAATTTAATAGTCGATAGGACGTTGACTGTGACCATCCTGGCACAGTTAACCTGCTAGGATGTTGGGGACTCCCCTGTTGGGTTTTCTGCGGTTGTCACATGATCTTGAATCTGTGGGTGAACTCACAACCTCTGGTCTGTCAAACAATAAATATATCCTCAGTGGTTTACTAAGAGTGTCATAACTAACAGACTTCTAACAAAATCTACATTATTACAGCGAAACAAATCAACAGGAGACAGAAAATTATATGAAGAATTTAAACCTGTTAGGTCAAAAGTGAAAGTTGACATGAATAGGTCTTATAAAAATTATTTATCAAAAATGGAAAATGATATTACAAATGATGATATTTTGGACAAAATATATGATCAGGTATACCTGCCATGAAATATCATGGACAAGAGCTAGCAAAGTTGTTAACTGATGTTCTATTAGCATTTTCAATATTCATAATATGTTATTCCCCAGATTCGCAAATAAGAAATACTCTGCTTTTGTTCCCGCTTACCTTTAACAATTCTATTTGATTTCCTTGCTTATGAAAAATATTAATACGATTTTTGCCATTATAGTCTCATCCCGATCTAATTAATTTCAGTAAAATTTTTGAGACTTTTCTGCACTATTGTTATATGAGCCTATACAAAATATAGTTGGCATTCAAAAGTAACATCTTTTATTGCGCTGTAACTATTATTGAAAAATTATTTTGTTGGATTTCTAGCAGATAACTGTCATTCGTTCAATATCTAATATGAAAGCTTTCTACATGTACTGTTAGTTAAGCTAAATTAATGAAAATATTGTGTAATAATTTCCCCCTTACAAGAAATCAACAACAAAAACCGCTGCCCAAGGAATCACTACTTCCACACCCAGATTTTGTATCCAAGTCTTATACACACTAAATCCCAATGTAATATTTTGCTCCCATTAATAATAGGGAGGGGCTGGTAATATGGGTGGGGTGGTAGAGATGGTAGCTAACGTCAAAAAAATTTTTTTAGACGTTTCGTTCTTGTATAAACACTAAATCCCATATTATTTCTTTTTACTCCCTTTCATAATAGTGTGAGGGTGGTATTGGGGGTGGCTGATGCCAAAAAAAATTTTGAGGCCTTAACTTTTCGTACATGCCCTAAATTGCAATTTTATGGACTCTTACCGGCTTGATTTGCCTATTTACCCTTATTTACCATATTTACCCCCGAACCCTTCAACGGAATTAGATCAAAACATACTCTAGTTCCAGATCTTGTTATAATACATAAGTGTACCAAATTTCAAGTCAATTTGATAAACGGTTCCAGAGTAAACGTGCGCACAAAAAGTTACAAACCGATAGGCATTTTTATTCTGTCAAATTTAAAATCTCTACGATTCATGACATTTTAAGCCTATTTCAAGAAAAAAAATTTTGCGTTACTATACTTCCACGGGACGTGGAAGTAAAAATATAGTCTTTACATATTGTATTGTATTGTATTGATAAGGATAGCAATATGAGCCACATACTGAATATTACAGGAATATAGTATGGCAATTGTAGGTATCTGGGAAATGTGTTGCTGTATTGTGTCGTGAGCATATGCTCCTCTTTTGGTCTTTTAGTTCTAGAGTTGTTCTTCTTGTGAGCCTTCTATTTTCTCTTTTTCTGATTCCGATGTAGACTAAGAGCTACTGTTCTAAGGACCATACTAGTTGAAGTAAGTTAGACATACTTTCAGTATGTAAGTATCTCTCATTACTTATTATTCGTTCTCAGTGTACTTAATCCTGGGTTTGTTGATAATCCTCGCAATTTTGTTATCCATATGTAGCATGGTTGCCCTGTTTTCAATTTGTTGCTGTTTAGCATTATCACTTCCTTCAATAAATATGTTCCCTGTTCTCCATTTTTTCTTGCCTTTTCGAATAATTGGGCGTTGTTTCTTTCGAATCTTCCCACACTTCATCTATTATAGTTTCGTTTTTAACCCCGCATGTCATAGTTGATGCATGAGGACTGTATTTGTCTTTTGTCGGACTGCATGTTGATATATTTTATTTAATCCCGTTGTATGCCGTTCTATTTATTTTCTTCACAGTTTCATTCCTTTTTAGTTGCTTTGTCAGATATCATCCCAGACATTTCATTATTTCGTCATTCTTTTTACCTGTTTTGAATCATTGCTAAAACTCTTTTATGTTGATTGGTCTTACATTATCATTAATTTTTCTTTAGGGAGTTAAGAATATCCTTTTCCTCCTCTATGACGTCTACAAGATCATTGACATTATAATTTTTGTGTCTTTGCTATTTGTATCAATTTGATCCAGGATTCTAGTGAGTAAGCAGGTTGGAGGCTTTTTTGATCGACTCTCATACTATTTATTCTGTTTGGCTTCCGCCGTCTATTCGAGCAACTGAATTTCTTGTAGTGCTTATTTATTGCGTATGGTATTAACGACGGCCTCGTGACTGATAGTAAAGTATCTGTTGAAGACCTATCGTGACTCTGTACTTTTGTTCCTTGTCTTTATTTTTCTTCCAGAGCCCTTTTATGTTTTAAATTAAAATAATTGTATATACCTGGGTAATACCAATTAACTGAATTAATTCTATCCATTTTAGTCTATCGCGATTTGGTGTTTTACTAGCACTGCCTAAAGGGAGCCAAGGATATCCTATAAATAAAAACTTTCTATAGACAATTTCGTATTTTTGAAACACAAAATATGACCTCTGTTTTACGTTATAGATACATAATAAGAAATGGAGAGACCCACTTCATTTTGAGCTACATTTTACCGCAATTTTTACAAAAAATAGGATTAGAAATTATTAGGATATATTTTAATTTTCTTTAATGTTCTGTTTGACTAATCTGTGGGAATCACCCAGGGAATAATTCAGACGTGTAAATTAAAAATATTCTAAAGGGGGGGCTTTAAAATTACTAGGCGTGTATTTAAATGAACATAGGGTCCGGTACATAGGGACCAATGTGATTTAATTAAAACGTGTGAAATTTCGCCCATAATCAAACTTTTCAACGAGAACGCATACTGCACCCTGGGGTATTTTTATGCAGTTTAACGTTTAATCAAATTTCGTACCGTTCCTACGTAACCCCGGATTCCAGGCTCATATGGCGTCCATACTGCCGCTCTTCTAAAGTCGCATTGTAATTTCTGACAATGGATTTCTTAACATAATCCGTCTGGTGTCAAGGACCGGCTCAGCTCACTTAGCGCCTGAGACGTTATGAATTTTTTTTGCCCTTATTGTATAGGAATTTATTCTAATATTAATTTAAATAGTATTTTTGCATCTTATTTTTAAGAAATAAAATGTACAAAAATGGTTTAAGTAGTGTTTATTATATGGAAACCAAGAACTGTCCATGCGTCTTCTGATTTGGTGTAGTTTTCGAAAATTATTATTAATTTTTCAGTTATTGCAGTGGCGACGAGTACTTGACCAAACATGTTGTGGTTAAAATTATTTCACCGATAAGTAGATGGTTCCGCACTTTTCCTTGTGTGAAATGTTCTCGATTATATTTTGCGAATATAGGGTATGATATAGATTTTACCCTAAACTAAATTATTGGTCAACTAACTTAACCCTATGACTAGTTTTGGAAATACAGGGTGTTAAATCTAAAAAGTGGCTATTTTTATAAAAAATATTTTATTTTTTTACACTCGTGTTTCTCTATTAAACTCAAATAACACGAATTAATTTATTTAGTTATTTACTTTTAGCGGAAAAGCCGTTATAGTACATGAAAAACTCTTCAATAAGTTGTAAAGAACTTAATGCTAATTTTAACTATGTCCCCACTTTTGCTTTTAATTTAAATAATAATAGTTTCAAACGTCAAAAACCTTGCGCGTGTCGTTTTTCGATCAATAGAACCTACCTACGGACACTATAGCAATTTAAAAACAGAAGTTCTTAACGTTTCAAGACAGGTGCTTATTAAATATGTTAAGTTTGAATATTTTTTCCTTAGTTTGGCGACGAATCACTTCTTTAAAAAAAGCATGAGAAAAAAATAAACATTATTTATTAGATATTAAATACAGATAAAAACAATACTTTATAAATATAAAATTTTCAGCAATGTCGTATATGAAAGTAAGTCCTTGCAGCTGTCAGCCAGACCGAAATTTTTTACTAGTCCGATTCACCCCAATATATATTAAGTTCCGTATCGCCTTCATCATTTATGTCAGATGTGGGTATTGGTTCATTATTGGAACATTCTAGGGCTCGACCGATATGTCGGTATCGGCATCGGAATCAGCGCCGATGGTCCTACAAATACATAAATCGGCATCGGAATCTGCATCGGCAGAATATACGCCGATTGTGCCGATGTATTTTCTGGCCGACCGGCGGCGGCCGTACTTGGAAATTAGGCTTTCGCATTTGCGTGTAAGGTACGACAGTTGCATATACAATAGGGGAATAAGGCGCATAACCTTGTAATTTGTAATTCCTATAGGAGCACGCGCAAATCGGCTTAATAATGATGTCATCTACATTTATGTTTTAAATTCTACTGGCAGTATTGGCCGTTAAGTGTTAGCGCGCGTAAACGTTTATGAGTTAATGTTGACAAGTTTTTATTATATGTTTAAAAAGTACAGAATACATTCACAGTAGCTCAGTGGGTTAAAGCGTCTGGCTAGCAAACTGAGTTGCCTAGCGAAGTGGGTTCGATTCCCGCAAGGCGAAACAATTTTTCATTACAAAAATTGCCCCAAGACTGGTTCGGAGTCCACATTAAACTGTAGGGCCTCGTCTCTCTTTATCTAGCACAAGATCCTTGAGGGATCTTCCAGGGGATTACTTCGGTAACTTGCGAGGCGGTTAAGAAAACATTTTAAGAAACATTTTAAGGGACAAACATGTCTAAATCTATTAAAAATAAAGATTTAATTTTGGAATATTATATCCCATGTGAAGATCTTAAATTTATGACTTACAAAGCCTGTAAAAAAATATATCAAGAGGAAGTAGTCAGGCGCATAAAGCAAATACATCAAATTTTGTTGGGCATTTGAAAATAAAAGCTCATGCTACCCTGTACGCCGAGTACAATGAAAAGAAAAAGATGTTGGAGATGCGAGAACAAGAATCGCGCAACAGTGAATCAAAAAAAAACAAGAAATACTGTCGGAACAAAAGAATATTTCACGAAATGTTGCCTGAATGCCTGAATAAAATTCAAAAATGGATTCCTGATGATCAGAGATCAAAGAGGCTGGACAAGATGATGTTGGAAATGATTGCGATCAGAAATTATCCGTTTGCTATAGCTAACGAAACTGGCTTTCTCAAGTTATAAATTTTCTGGAACCACGAGCAGAATTATAATCTGACAAATGTTACCGTGAGCAATTAGTGCCAGCATACAAGGCTGTGAAGAATAAAATAGAACAAATTATTGAAGCCGCTCAATTTATAAGTTTTATTTATTTATTAGTGTGGTCCCAGAAAAGTTGACTCGATTAAAAGTAGTACTTGCAGCTACTCCACTGCATGCTAATCACACAGGTGAATACCTAAAGGAAAAATTACTGAATGTAATTGAACACTACAGCATTCCTTTGGGAAAAATTCATACACTAGTACATAATAATGGAAAAAACATTTGTAAAGCAGTTGATGAAGCTGCAATGTTTTGTGATGTTAGGTGTCTCGCTCATACACTTCAATTAGTTATTGAGGATGGAATTCACACCCAACGTTCTGTGAATGATTTATTGGCATAATCCCCAAGAACTGTCGGCCATTTTAATAAGTCAGAACAGGCGCGCCGATATTTGGGAGAAATAAATGTGGAGTTGGGAGCTCCCAAACATCAACTCATACAAAGTGTCCCAACTAGATGGAATTCGACATTCTACATGTTAGAGCGTTTGATTGAACAAAAAGAAATTTTGGCATTACACGAATTGAGGAACTTCGAATGAATGGAAATTAGCTACAAACCTAACTAAAATACTACAATTTTTTGATACAGTGACAAAAGAAATAAGCAGTGACTCAAATGAAGTAGGAGGGATAGGAACTATACGATCTATATTTTTAGAATCGATGAAGAAGCGATTAGGGAATATTGAGGAAAATAGAGTTTACGTGTGTGCCACATATCTAGATCCCCGTTTTAGAAAGGACGACCTTTCACCTGATGCAAATGTTCAAGCTGTACAATGGTTAAGAGGAGAATTTGTCACTCAACACCAACAACAACCTATTTCTCACATCAAAGATGAACCGCAACCTTCCTGTCCTTATTTTGCCTCAAATTCTACAGAAATTGAAGAACCGCCCACTAAAAAAATAAAAATGAACCTCTGGGAGTATTTTAAAAGCAATCGTCGTAATTGAGAAATAAAAAACAAACAAGATCCATCCGAACAAATATCAACCTCATCATCTAAAATAAAAATAATTTGAAATTGAACGTTATGAATTTCAAAAAGCGACGGTTACCAGGAGGAAAACCCTATTTCAAATGTTTTCGGTTGGTGGGAAAGTTCTTCATTTGAGGTATTGAAGTGTGCTGCTCGAAAGTACCTCTCTTCACCACCTACTAGTGTCCCCAGTGAGCAATTGTTTTCTACAGCTGGTGATATTTATGATGACAATAGGTACGCGTTACATTCAGAAACTGCGGAAATATTCTTCTTGTTTTCCCACGTCCTGTTAATATAATTATTTCTTGAGGTAACACTTTATAATAATTTAATAAAATAATAAGATCGTCTGTATTGGAACTGTCTACAGTTAAACTGATGCTGCTACCGTATTATTCTCCAATAATGTTGTATGATGCACAAGTAAAGTATCAGTTCAAGTGTGTTTCTAGAGGGCAGAATATCAAAGCATAATATTTCAGTCGCAAACTCTATAAAATTCCTATTTTATTATAAGGGACGTAACCAGTCTGCAACCAACAGCTGCTCTCCGAGCTATGTACCCCGCCGTGCGCTGAATTACGAGTTACAAGCCTTGCGCGTTAAGTGTAATAAATCGGAGCATTAGCATTTTGTTGGTAATATTCAGTTATTTCTCGTTCCTTCTCTTTCTCTATCCTTCGTTTCGCAGATTTTTCAAATTTCACTCCCGTGCCCGCGGGATAACGCTGTTTGGTTTTTTCAACGTTCTTAATACGTTTGAGGTACGTAGAATAATCGAAGTCGTAAAACATAGAACAAAAATAATTTGAATTTGGGAATAGCAGTTAGTATTCATATCATACACCAAATGTATAGCAAGTTGTTGAGCAAATAGCGTTAGATGTTACATTCATGATTGCAGAGCCTTAACTTATGGAACAAAAACCTAATAAAACACATTAGCTATGCCAGCAAAAGTTTCAAAAGAGCAGTTAATAACAATGACTTTTATCACCTCATCTTTGACTGAAGCGAAACTTAATTATATCTATAAGAGTTATCAAAAGGCGCACCGTGTTTATCACGTAATCTCTCTCACGAAGTTTTTCCCATTAATCAATAACGATAGAAGTTATTCATATTTCATTAATACAATTATGTCAAAATTTAAATATTAATGAAGGATTCATTAATATTCCTTCAATAACACTATTGCTATAATAATATAAAAATTAATATTAATGATGGCAGACAAAGAGCTGACTGTATTTTTGTACTGTTTTGTTTATCCAGTATCTGTATGACGAGGTATAGAGTCGTAGAATGTATTTCTAACGTTCTCACGGTTGATCTGGTATACAATTTTAGTTTCCGATAATATTAATATTTAACAGTCAACTGATCGAACAGTGAATGAGAAATAATAGCCCAGTCGTTATAGGGTTTGGCCACCAGAAAATACCAAATATTCAGGGTATTAGAAGACAGTTTCGTTACAAGGAATTTGTCGCTTGGCTTAGTCAATCCGTCCAACAGAAGCCGAGATATTTAAAAAATGATGAGGGAAACCGGTAGAATTCAGACATGCTGTCAGAAAAACGTACGTGGGAAGACGAGCAGAACATTCCGGAAACGGAAAATGCATTTTTTTGTTGTTGTCTTTGATGTTTACAACGTGTTAAAAAAAATGTCCTAATTGATTATCAAAATCTGGTAGATTAGACTATCTGCAGAGTTCGATTTTGTCCATACAATTTGTGACGAAATAAATATATTAATATTTCTCTTTCGATTTTTATCAAGCAATCGAAAGTTGTTCTGGAAATTTCTTAGAGAACAAAGATCTTCCTTTGGGTTACCTGGGGAAATGTATTTAAATGAATTCACTACAAATAAAGTAGAGAGTCGCAGATCATTTTGCGAGATTTCTTTCCACAGTGTATTCAGGGGAAAGCTGTGATATTTCCAATAATGCACTATCTAACAATAGCCTCATTACATGTGACGGCATATCATTGATTAATATATTTGATAAAATATCGAGAATAACTTATAAGTTGTCAGTAGAACCTGTTGAAAATGTGCGTCTGTACTTTATCTCAGCTGCTACATATTTTTTTTAAAAGGTTCTTAGAAACAGGAATTTTTGCCTGAAGTGTGGAAGGACAGAGGACAGCTTTGTCGTATCAACTTTTAAATTGCAAATCACAGGAGTGTATGTATTCAATCCTCCTTTCAGAAAATGTTTGAGAGCCTTGTTTATGATCAGTTATTCTGGTATTGCAAGGAATTAATCATTAATCAACAGCATGGTTTCTTTTGTGGTAGATAAATCGACGCAAACCTCTTAGTTTATGAGACATATTTGTTGAATGCCTTGGAGAACAGAGAGCAAGTCGATGCAATATACACAGATTTTTCCAAGGCGTTTAATATAGTGAATCATAATTTACTGTTGCATAAATTGAGCAACCTAGGTTTTAACGACCTAACCTTATCATGATTAAAAAGTTGTTTACAAAGAGTAAAAATTGATAACAATAAATCTAAGGAAATAGAGGTTCTATCAGAAGTGCCGCAAGGGTCACATTCTGCACCACTCTTGTTTAATTTATTTATTAATGATATCTCATTATATATAGAAGACTCATTTTTTATTATTAGCTGATCTACAATTAATAGAAGTATTAATGTCGACGAAGATCAGGAGATTTCAATGATTTGATAAATTGGTGTAAAATAGATAAGCTTTCTTTACATATAAACAAATGTTACCACATAAGCTTTTGCAAAGTAAATAAAAAATTTAATACTTCGTACAATGTAGATGGCGCTATTATTAAATCAGTGTCGTCTAAAAGAGTTCTTGGCGTTACTTTTGATGAGCAATTGAACTTTGTTGATCGTATCACCAATATATCGTAATAATAATGAGTTTTCGGCTAATTTCATAAAAATTGTTGTGCCTTTGATCACAAAGTGAATATGCCTCAATGATATGGCCTCCTTTATATATGGTGCATGTAAAACCGTAGAAAGAACGCGGCAAAAATTTTCGAGGTTTGTTCGTTTAGGTTAAATCCAATACCCAAATCACAATTATACAGACATTTTGACTTCGCTTAATTTAAAAACCTTAGAAGAACGTAGAGTTCACACTGATATTATATTTATAATTAAACTCATTAATAATAATAATAATAATATGTCTTTATTAAGGGCGAAGTTAACCTTCTCCTATGGTTCTCTTACACTTAACCCTAAACACCAACATCTATTAAAATAAATTATAAACATTACACTAACTATATATGAACATGTATAAGACAATAATTTACATAAATCCAAAGAACAAAAATAGAGAAAATATTTGTTATTTTTATTTAATTATTATGTTATGCTTGTTATTATTTTTTATTTTTTATATTATTGTTTTTATTTTTTTATTTTTTAGGGACAAATGACAGCGCGCATTGCATTTTTAAACTTTAAACTGGGCATTATCTTAAAATTATCAGGTATTTTGTTATAAAGGTGGCAAGGAATTATCATGTGTCCAGATTTGTTAAGGATTAATTATTTTAATGTGCCTATCAGAATAAATGCTAAGGAATCAACGTACCTTTACTACTCAGCATCACTCAACTAATTATAGTAGAAATGTTCCAATCGACAGAGGTCTTTCTTTATTATTTTTTTCTTTTTTATACATTTATTTAACGTCGGCCTATTTCCGCTACTGAGGCCTAACACCGACGCCTGTAGACGAGCTACCCCCAACCAGGAATTTTGCCGAACCTCTTCCCTTAAGAAGAGTAGGGATCTTTTACTTGCCTAACATTTAATAGACAAGGGACCGACGGTTTTACATCCCCTCCGAAGGATGGTATATCTCCTATACAACCCTCGCCTAAGGTTGTATAGCTTCCGCGCATACACTGATATACAAGCCGCTGGAAGATGTGTGAGGCGAGAACGCAGTTTCCGTTGGAATGGTCACCCATCCAAGTACTAACTGCGCCTGTCGTTGCTTTACATCGCATACCGAAGTATGTACATAGTAAAGATGCACCTACGCTCGCCCCCCCGACAGAGGTCTGAGAGCCATTGACGATTATAATTTGAATATATTTGATTGTAGTTTATGGTTTATGGTTTATGAATCTGGCAAAGAGTACTATTTAGTCACTTCACTCATGTATATTTTTTATACGAGTTTCGGTTTTAGATAATTTATAATTTGCAGTCTGTAATTTTTAACTGTGAAGGTGTGTGTTTGTGTGCAACGTATAGTTTTGCCTGTGTAGGAGTACATGAGTCATTTTCGTATTTTTTGTTTTAAAAGTATTTTTTGAAGAGTATGCGCTGAGAGTTAAATTTTAGTTGAATTGATATTAAGTAGTTTGTATAACTACAACATGCTGATCACCGGGTTGCTGTAAGTTTTACTTATTTAAGTAATAAAATTTTACATTTACAAAATATCAAAGATTTTAAAAATAATACTACCCTGCATCTCCTCTTTAAGGAGACTTCTAAAGATATTTAATTTTGATAATTTTTGTACTAGACGTAAGTTCTGTGTAAATTGTATGCAATAAGATTAGTAATTTTCAAATAATTAACATGACTATTAATTGCAACTGTAATATTTCTTTCCGAGTGCATTAGTTCAAATAACATAATCGGCTTCCCACAGTGTAATACGATCAAATCACTAAGTATGCAAGATATAATTTGTACAACACTTCTGACGTAAATGATCATATATTATTTAATTCATTATGTTTGCCCATTGTACTCAAAACCATATTTCTGCTTATGTTCAGTTAAGTTTTCGGACACATTCTTACATTATATATTCATACGTAGTCTGCTTAACCTCGCAAACTAATATTGCCTTGCATGGCTATTAAGCGCAAGTAACTTATGGCTGCCTTCTTTTTTACCATGGCGGTTATATAGCAAGCAAGCTACAAAGTATTCAAGTAATTAGCATTAATAACAGAGGTTACTGAAACCGGTGCAGAATAGAATGGTACTTCTAAAGTAATTTGTTGTAGTAAGATATTTAATAGCAATATCTATAATAATAATAATATAGTTTATTTACATAGTGTAGAAATTACAAAGAAAGTATTACAATAAATACACACTAAAATTATGCAAGTAAACAAACGTGAATATCGGAGAGCAAAATATCTTTGAGAAATCCCCATTTGAATTTATATAAGAACATGTCTATGGGACAGTTTTTACTTATATCGCTTAATATTATTTATTGTAATTAAAAGTATTTCATGTTTTCCTGATATCTACAGATTCGTTAAAAAAAAACTACGAAAAGGACACAATAAGATAATATCAAATGGTTGTACTGCAGCACATGCAAAAACACAAATTATCAAAATAGGAAGGACAATTTCAAGATTGCCTACTATTAATGATTAAATCAATTTCATGTCTATTATCCGATATTTAATTTTTCTCTTGAATAAGTTTATAGAGTTAATATTTTTTAGTAAATTTGGTATTATGTGCTGAATTCTTGAGCCTATATACACAAAACATTTTTGGCCAATAGATTTTTGTGCTCTAGGTAAAAACACATTTACTGTTACTCTAACTCGTGTTTCATACGCATGAGTAACAGATGAGTGATTATACAAATTCTATTTTAATATTTGTCAATGCTATGTTGTCACAATCAGGCAAGTGTTCCTCATATGAAGAGAAGGGTAGTATATTAGTCTTTTTTATATTGACCGTTAGCTTATTAACTTTAAAATGATCTAATATTACTTACAAGTCTGTTTTTGCAATATTATTACTTCAGACCAACAGTCCCCAGTATATACAATAGCAATGTCGTCGGCAAATGATATTAAGGTTCCAGATGGGTTTATGTTAAGCAATTGGTCCTAACACAGTACCCTGCGGTACTCCACAGGTAACTGATTCTATATTACTCAGTCATTATTCACCTGTACTCTTGTGTTCGATTTTGTAAATAGTTTTTAAATAGATCATAGGCAATTCCTTGTACTCCGTGGTGTTCCTGTTTATCCAGCAGGAGACATTAGTTAACGGTATCAATAGCCTTCGCTAGATCAACGAAAACACCTAAACATGCTTTTTTTGTCTATTGCTTCATAAACAATGGATGTTGTTAATTTCGTAATGGCGCCCTAAGTAGATTTATTTTGCTGGAAGTCAAATTTATTTTTACTTATCATATTATTTTTATCTAGCTAACTTACTAATTGATTTTTAAGTAATTTTTAAAAAATGTTCGCAATGGCCGATGTAAAGGAAATTGGGCAATAGTTTGTTCATTTAGATTTGTCGTAGCGGTTTTATTGTAGGGTTTTTAAGGTAGATGGGAATTTGCGGTACTTATTGAGAAAGCTCAATGGTTGAGTGATGTATTCTACAGACGCTTTCAAATCGTCATTTGTTAAACCGTTCGGTCCTGGTGCTTTTTTATTTTTTAAATTTGAAATTAATTGTTTAATTTCAGTTGGATCCGTTGGCTTTAAAAATATTGTTTAAACAATTCTACATCATTGGATATGATTTATTGTGAGTTATTATATGGTCAATTTTTGTAGCAAAGTTTTTTTCCAACATTAGAAAAGGAAGGGTTATAATAATTAGCAATGGCAATTCCATCACTTATCTCCTCTCCATTATGTAAGTTTATTTTAATAATGTCCGTATCATCAACGTTTTATTTGTTTATTTGTGGTATCATATTCCTTTACTACATTCCACAAGTTTTTTAAATCAAATTTATTTTTGTTTTTAAAATAAGTAATCGTGTTTAGTTTTTTTAACAAGTGCATTTAATTTGTTTCTGTAGTTTATATAAATTTGTTTAAGTTCCCGGTTTAAAGGATTTCTAATGTAGCCCTTGTCCCTTGTCTTTATTGAATTTACTAACCCATATGTTACCCATGGTTTTTTCTTCCAAATATAAGGCATCTTTTTGGTTTGTGTGGCATCATTAATACATTATTTAATTTTTTTTTTTAACTTATCGCTCCCAATTTTCTCATCCGTACATTGATATACATCATACCAGTGTTTATTCATAATCCTCATTAACTTCGAAATTTAAGGCATTTAAATTAATATTTATATCTCCTATAATAAAAACATGTTCAAAATTTGTATGATTATAATCTTCCAAAAATTGATTTAAGTTCTCATTAAATTCATAAGGATTTGTTGAAGGTGGTCGATACACAGCAATAATATTAACTTTTATCTTATTTTTTAGAGTTATAGTGAGGGATATTCCGTTAATAAGACCTATTTTTATAAATTCATAATTATAGTCGAGACCTTTTCTTACATAAGCAAGTACTCCATCGTTTTGGTTAAGCCTTTGTTGAGTATGAATGGTGTGATAGCCTTCTATTTGATACATATTTTTTTCTGTTATTTTTCAACTTTCTGTTAGAAACAAGCAACAGAAGAAATCTGAAAATTGTGAAATATATACTTGAGCTTGGTCAAATTTTTATTGGATACTTTTAATATTAGTATGAAACAGTGTAAACGATTTGTTTTCATTATGCGGTATGAACTTTGTATTAAATTGTTCTACACTCACATTCAAAAAAAACGCAACAAGTTATTATTTTTTAAAATTTGAGTTCTTATAATTTTTTTATTTTTAGTTCAATTTTGATACATTTTTAGAAAACTGTAGACGAAATGACTAATTTTAACTTGCATATCCAGTCTTTTGTTAAATGCTGGTGTATTAGTCATTATACAGGGTTAACTAAAAGTTCGTTGTATAACCCTAACTTTAAAACACCCTGTGGAATAATTTCGTTGCCAAATTCTTACAAAATACCAATTTTTGTTAAGAATCATTCCTTTCCTACATTTCGTTTTTTGGTTCATGTCTTTAGGTGCACTGGTTCATTTTTAAAAGCGAAATGAACTTGCCACAAACAGTTTACTTTGAGAAATGTTATTTTTTGACGAGCCGGCTTTGCTCGTTCTTGCTCTAATGTCATATTGACAATAATTTTTGTTACGCAAGACCTGTTATACTGCTACTATGGTTTTAAGTGCGGAAAATTGCGCAAAAGCTGTTGCTCTTGTTGAAGATGGACGTAATTATGAATATGTAGTTGAACCTTTTAGACAACGTTTTAGACAAACTGGCAGAAATAAACGTAGGGCAGGTTGTGGCAGAAAACTAAAAACTACTGCTATGGATGACAGATTTTTTCACATTAACACTCTGCGGGATCGTCATTTAACATCAGTGCAGACAAGAAATCAACTCCAAGAGGCCCGAGGTACCAATGTTAGTGTGTAGACAGTTCGCCGAAGATTGAAGGAGTTTGGTTTGAAAGCTTGCAGACCAGCAACTGGACCTAAAATGCTTCCCAACTGGACCTAAAATGCTTCCTCGTCACCGAGTAGCTAGACTGCAATTTGCCACTGAACATTTACCTTGGAACTTAGGGCAATGGAACAATGTTCTTTTTACTGACGAATCCAGATTCTGCTTACATTCTCCAGATGGACGGAAAAAGTATGGAGAAGGACCGGAGAAAGATTTGCAAAGTGCACGTTCAGTCCCCGTCTAAGCTATGGAGGAGATTCGGTAATGGTGTGGGCAGGAATAACCCGGGAGGTCTGCACCGATTTGGTGGTCATCGATGGATCCTTGACGGCCCACCGATATATTGAGGAGATATTAAGCAATTACGTTGTACCTTTTAGTGGATTTATCGGCGATGGCTTTATTCTAATGCAGGATAATGCGCGGCCACATTCAGCATTGCGTGTTACACAATATCTCGCGGAAGTTGGTATTAACAAAATGAACTGGCCAGCATGTTCGCCCGATCTTAACCCCATAGAGCATGTGTGGGACATGCTTGGTAGGCGGATCAGAGATCGCGAAGTAGCTTCGGCTACGGTAAATGAGCTTCGTTTAGCCCTTCAGGAGGAATGGCAAAATATACCTCAAGATACTATTCGTAACCTTATTGACAGTATGAACCGACGTATGCAGGCAGTTATAAGGTCTAGAGGTGATAATACAAAATATTAAGTTAAATTTGTTGTAAAAAGTACGTTTCTTTAGGTTAATTAAGTTACAGTTGAATTGTTTTGATTTTGAAGTTGAATTGTTTGCATAAATAAATTTTCTTATTTTTCTTTCTTTTTATGTAAGTTGTAATAACTAAACAATATATTGTTGCCATTTCATTACTAGGCTCAAAAACTAAGCTGTCAAACTGACGTTAGAGCAACAACGAGCAAAGCCGTCTCGTCATAAAGTAAACTGTTGTTGACAAGTTCATTTCGCTCTTAAAAATGAACCAGTGCACCTAAAGACATGAACCAAAAAACAAAGTGTAGAAAAGAAACAGCTCTTAACAAAAATTAGTATTTTGAAAGAATTTGACTACGAAATTATTCCACAGGGTGTTTTAAAATTAGGGTTATAAAACGAACTTTCAATTAACCCTGTATAATGACTAATACGCCAGCATTTAACAAAAGACTGGATATGCAAGTTGAAATTAGTCCTTTCATCTACAGTTTGTCAAAAATTTAAGAAAATTGAACTAAAAATAAAAAAATTATAAGACCTCAAATCTTACCAAATATTAACTTGTTGCGTTTTTTTTGCATGTGAGTGTATATCATAAATTTCATAAGTATCTATGTTTATATGGTGAGTCGTCAGTAAATTCTGTTATAATTGCCTTCCACTTATACGCCGGTCTTCACGACAATTAGGTTCTGGTTTAAATTAAATTTTAAGCTGAACATATTTCAATTCATGTACGTCTACCATTATTTGCATTATTTGCTTGAGACAAATACTCTTAAATCATTAATACAAACAAGTTCAGTATAATCTTCAAATTACATAAATAATAGCTTGTTCTACCCATATACGTCTGGCTTTATACAAGAGGCGGGCACTGCAGCAGGAACATATGAAACAAGAAAACCCAACATTGTTCTATTACAAATTGAACACCTGTTTAGGAAAAAGCTTTTATGATTGTTGCAAGAGTATATTCTTAGAAGTTCAAGTAGACAAGTGGTTATGTTTAAATAAAAGTAACACTTAACCTTGTAAATGATACTGAAATTAATACAAATTGTGCAGTGAATAGCTGAAGTACAAGCCCAGGGGTGAAAGGGGATCATGTAAACTAAACAAAACACTGGGACTGGAGAATAGCTTGCTGGATGGTGGGCAGCGCCTTTGTGTAGTGTCTGCGAGAAAGTACTCGCAATATATAGACCATTGTAAGCAGATCTTTTGGTATTGTTCTACGGGCACAGAACACTAGATGGCCGATAAACATACGATTTATAACGTATTTTAAATAATTTAGAACGTGGCAACCAACGTTAGTTTAATGTTAATTGCCGACGACTTCCACATCTGATATCTAACTCCGCTGAATGTCTTCTATCGCAGGAACATTGAAGCGCGAGGCGTGGCTATCTGACAAAATCAATTTGGTTTGCTAATAAGCTAGATACAAATTAATTAAATCTTGAAAATCCATATAATATATGTATTATAATATAATGAATGCTGTTATATATACAGTGTGACCCATTTCAAATGGAAACCTCTCTGTAAAAAATGTATTTATAATCCTATGTTTACGCTTTTTTTTAAATGATAAACTATCGAAAACTCCACTTTATGACAAAAATTTAGAGATAAATTTCAATTTTCAAGGCTTTCTATGATTTATTTTCAATGTCGAAAATGGACAAATTTGATTAGCGATTTTTTTATTGAAATTTTAACTACACCACTGGATTCAGTAACCTCTCAAATGGGTAAATCCCAAGTTCCATGAAAAAATATTGAAAAATGACAGATTTAAGACAAAATCAATGTAGGCTCATAGTAACTTTTACTTGATTTTTTCTAAAAATCGAAGTAGCCCATGAAAAATAAACAAACGAAAGATAAATTACGTGAATAGTTTTAATAAATATTGTCATTTAAACAAACTTAATCATATTGGACTTAAAAACATAAGTATGAACAATTAAAAGTAATAATAATTAGATACCTATTAAATAAAAAAATAACACATTGTACAACATTATACTAAAACTTCTTAAATTTTTGTAGCCTCTTCAAGACCGCCACTTTAAAAAAAAACACCGAGAGCTCTATCTAAAGGGTGGTGTGGAAATGAACTCAAATTAAAAAGCGCACCTTTGTGAAAAAAGGGAAAATAAATAAAAATCACCTGCGTCAAAACCCGCTAGATATGCATCTTATAGAGAAAATTCCGCTGTAAGGTCAATAGGACATTTTTTATATAGAATTTAACGGCAAATTTTTTATTTTCTACACTTTTTTCTCTTCCAACGATTTAAAAGATAAAAGTGGAAAACCAGCATTAAGTCCCCGTTAGGGGTGGATTTTTACAAAAAAGGGACTTTCCGTTCCTGAATGGGATTGGAACTTTTAGGATATTTATTTCTAATCCTATCAAGAGTACACATCTCAAATATTATTTTTTATCAATGTTTAATTTGCTTGGACTATTAGTTGAATCATATTTTAGTTCACAGTCGGATATATTTTCTTCAGTTATTTTGTTTTTACTTTTTACTAAATTATCACGGTTGATAAATTTCACAAACCAGTCAATCAATTTAAAGGCTTTAGTAGACATTTATCATGGTCGAGAAAGACCGGCCGCACAAATAAAAGGGGACTTAAAAGGAAAAGGGTCACTTTCTCGGTTTTCGTTGCACCTACAAAGTTATACAAAATATTTAAAAACATCTAATACTTTCTCTTTCTATTTTTTTCAGCAAACAAAGTTAGTTGAATGAGATTTGTATGTTGAATAGATTTTAAGGTTGTTGAAAACAGCAAAAACGCAAAAAATTAAACTAGTTTCTGTATATTGGCTCATCAAACTTCGAAAGCAGTATTGCGTATGTATATGTTTCAATGGCACTAGTTCCCACCAACTAGCCTGTCATATTTGTCAATCAAATTTGAATACATATACTACAGTGCGACCCATTTGAAAGCGGGACACCCCCCACAAAACTTTTATTTACTATCCGATTTTGGCCATTTTTTAAAATGTACAGTGTGGGAAACTGCACTTTAGGATAAAGTGACACATTTTTTAAACAAGAACCAAGGCCTACTGTGTAATTTTTTGGGGATGAAAATTCACGAAATCTTATTAGCGATTTTTTAATAAAAAATCTGAGTACAGCACTGAATTAAGCGCCCTCTGAAATGAGCCCGTACAAAATTTCATAAAGAAATATTGCATATTAATAATTCTGTGGACAAAGTCAAAATCACATTGTCCTTATTTGTTATTTATTCTTATCAAGTAATTGATGGAATAAAAATTGAAAAGCAATTAAAAAAATAATTTTTGTTGATAACAACATTTAACAAACTTATTGGAATGCCGGAATATAAAATAAATGCTAATTATATTTTTCTTTCTTCCACCAATCAGCCGTTTTTTTCTCGCAACACTTATCAAACCTTTTTCTTTCATTCGCGGTTACTTTTCTGAGTTGCTCCTGCGTAATAGCTGCACGCGCTTCATTTTTTATAGCTCGTAGTTCCTCAACTGACTACGGTCTTGACTTGTAAACTACTCCACAGGAAAAAGTCGAATGGCGTGAAGTCTGGAAATCTTAGCGACCACTCAATAAGATTACTGTTGCGACCTATCCACCGATTTTCAAAATTTGTATTCAGCCAACCTATTACCACTATTGCATTATGCACAGGAGACCCATTTAATTTAAATTTTAAATAATGCGTGCTTGAATTGGTAAGTCACGTAGGTAGTACATCCCAAAACTTATTTTCTAGAAAGGTGAAAAATACATGTTGATTCAAATTACTCTCAGAAAAAAAAGATCAATAAGTCTACAATCAAGTACTCCGCACCACATGTTCATATTTTCTAAGTAATGTCTCTTTGCGTTTATGATCAAATTAGGATTTTCAGCAGCAGTACCTTGATTTTGAGACGATGCGATTCCATTTGTCGTAAATGTAGCTTCGTCACTGCACAAAATTTACTTTAAAAGGTTCCTGTTGTTCAGATATTCCCTGGGCCCACAAACAAAATTACAATCTTCATTCCTCACCTCCCTGTTCCATAACATGTAACTTTTCAGCTTAAATGGTTTTATTTTGTGTTTTGTAAGGCAGCTTCTTATGTATTCTCTAGGGATATATGTCTAGACTGGCTGTTCTCAAGCTCGAATAAGGATTAATGTGGAAACATCCCAATATTCGCTCATTATTTCTCATTTCCCGGCGTAGATTATTTCTGTTTTTAAGAATATGCTTTGACATCACCTGTTTCGTTGAAAATTTTATTTATAGCATGTACAGTACGGCTGCTCACTGTTCTATCAGGATGTCTATCATTAAATTCATTGGCACCAAGAATATTATCGCCAACAAGACTCACAATTTAAATGTTGTGGTAATGTACGTCATTATGTACGTACCTACTTATGACATTAAAGTCAACTTAATAAAGTTTGACATTACAACTGACAGTAGAAGAAAAAATATATACGTTCAGCGACCCCAAAGGCCCCCATGATACGAATTTTAGTCGATTTCTTTGAACATTTTGCGCGTTACTGAATTGGGGGTGTAAAATGGGGTTTCCATATTTCATTAAAATAATTTACGCCTTTAGCAACCCCAGAAGAGTCAGTCGTAAAGGAATTTCTTTCACAGAAATATAAACTACTGAAAAATCATTGAAATTTTCATGCCGCGATAAGTCGAAAATTAATTATTATTGAAATTATTAAATTCACCATATTGTAATGTTTTCCTCCTTTGAATCTGACTTAATTTAATCAATATAGTTTATGAATATTTGGTACGATTGTTATTGAATATCTAATGAACTGAATCAAGCAGATGTTATAATGCCTAAAACAATTTAGAATGCTATAATGGCAGCCGATGTTAATTACTACTGACATTTACAACTAATATCTCTGCCTTGCTATACATTCTGTAGCAGGTACATTTAAATATGAAGGCGTGGCCAAATGTCCAACTGACAACTTAAATTGGGCTTAGTTTTAGCGTGCTGTTTAGAATGAAATAGTATTTCTACATGAATGTTAAGTGGATTGTTTTATGTTTTGCCACTTTAATGGCCCGGCCTCTTTGAGAACGTTAACAAGAAAATTGGATGCTAAACCATTTAAAAATTGCCGGATGAACACTTCAAAATGATCTATGAGGACCTGTTAGTTAGTCACCGTCTAGTTATTATGTGTAATTAGTAGGTGCCACATTCGTAATTAGAATGAACAGTTTTTAATTTTTTCCTGCTACAACAGCTGAAGAAAAACAGTTACTTTTAATTTAAATAGAATAGGGAATTCGTGATGTGTATTTCAGAGGAATCAATCAAAGTTAAGTCAAATATATTGTCTAAATAAATCATGCTTTTGTAACTATTATGTGGTTATTAGCCCGCTAGACGTTGGTTCGTTAGAGTTAATGTCGAGGTGAATCTTATTAAGTTTTAAACCAAATTAGTTTCTGTTCAAGAAAAAAATATTTAACTACATATCCAGTTGTATACCAAGATACTAAATAACTATTGATGAAACATACAAAAATTGTCAATTTCGTAGATATGTTTCCATTTCATTTTACACAAAATTGGTGGGCTTCCTTTATTAAAAAATAAGAAATCAAAAAAACTACTTTTCACAAGACACTGCACTGCGCTGATCCGATATTTCGTTATCCAGTACTTTAATCTACATCTAGTGGTATTTATCTCCCAGTATACATTTATTCTACACCTAGTCCTTCGAATAACACTTTCATCGAATCAGCTAAATTTAACCAATTGGTGATTTTGACTGCTTTTGGTTTATAATTAATAGTACGTTAGATAAATTAATGAATTTTGTCCGTAAAATCATCATAAATGGTAACTTTAATTTTAAATTCAATTCATCTGATAACAAAATTCCTGGATTTTCAAGAATTAAGTTGCTCATATAGTTTTAGTGTCACTATAAACGAAAGTATACGACCTAATAATTGTATAGATAATTTACTGGTAAATTTTCAACCAGACTACCACACAAGTGTATTTGACACTGGATTATCGGACCATAAGCCTTTCGAAATTGTAATAGAAGAAAGTAGTAATGTGCAGCCTACTAAAGCTATTAAAAATAGGTTAATCAATGACGAAGGTTAATTTATGCTATACCAGAAACTCATGTCAGCTGATTGAGGCTTCGTTGATGCTTCGGATATAGAGTCAAAAGTAAAATTCTTGCAATTTATAGACATATCGAGTAACCACATTGGCTCTTCTTTTCGGATGGTGGAACAAACCATTAATATCAACAAGAAACCTAATAATAAATGGTTTACAACTGAGCTAAAAAAGATGAGAGAGAGAGAAATAGCACTTATTTCTATTTTTCATTATTAAAAATGCACCGCAATTTTCCTGACCCTGTGTTAAAAATATTATACGTAGTTTTAAAAGTAGACATCGACAAGAACTAATAGAAGCTAAAAGCAAATATTAGGATCATATATCAGGGAAGGGAAATACTCCTAAAACCTATTGGGATATAATAAATAAACACAGGAATACTAATCATTATCTGTGCAATGAGATAGATCCAAAAACGATAATTTTATTGATGTGGCTGAAAATATTATCAATAATTTACCTTCTTCTAATGCTAGTTTCACTAACTTTTATCGCAATAAAACTGATTATCCGGATTTTAAATTCGAATATGTTAGTCCTAACGAAGTAAGGGATATAATTGAGAAATCAAAGTTAAAAGTAGTTTCGATCATTTTGGTATGATATGATGCAATAAAACATATTATCTGGTCGATAGCCGAGTGGGTTAAGGCGCGAGGTGGCAATCGCGATTAATCACACGGACATCGCACCACCGGGTTCGAATCCTGGCCCCGGTACTGTCGGAGGAAATGGTTGTATGTCCACGTTATTTCAATGTGTAACCCCCTTCCGTACAAGCTCTGGCTTCTGGAATTGAGGGTTTTCTAATTTCTGTGGTGTTTATTTTATTTTATTTTTGTATATTATTCTAAAACCGTGAACTAAAATTATAAATAAGTGTATCGACAGCGGTGCTTTAACTGACATTTTGAAAATTTCTAAAGTCATTCCTGTTCATAATGTTGGACCAGTAATATCATGTAATTTCAGACCCATATCTCTAACACCTATCATATCAAAAATATTTGAAGCTGCATTAAAAATTCAAATTAGCAATCACTTTGATAACAATAAATTACTCTATCTTTATCAGTTCGGGTAAACATCAAATAAATCCACAAATGACACTATCATCCACTTTGTTAATAATATAATTGAAGAACAAGAAAATGCCGGAGTAGCATTTTGTGATTTACAAAAGACATTTGACAGTGTACCGCACCATTTTCTTCTGAATAAATGTAAGCATTACAAATTCAATAACATCAGTTATCAATTAATATCTTCTTATCTCTCTAACATACAACAATACACAATTAAGTATGGAATCTATTCTAGCTTACTCCATATTAAACACGGTGTACCTCAAGGATCGGTCCTGGGGCCAACTCTTTTTCTGATCTATGCACACGATCTAAAAGAGATTCTTAGAGCCAAACTTATAACGATTGCCGATGACATCACCCTATTAACATTAACTGGACACAGAGATCTTATTAGGTTAGACAACTCATGACTGATACACAGTCTGCCGCCCTAGACTGGTTTGCTGTAAATTAGTTAAGCTTAAATGTAAACAAAACTTTCAATGTCTTAGACTCACGTAGGAGTTCAACGATCCGGTTAATGTAAAGTTTGTAGGTGTTATGTTAGATCCAACGTTGAATTAGAAACAACATATTGAATATCTATCACAGAAGTTGTCTAAAAATATGTTTGTTATAAGAGATGTCTCGAAAATCAAAACAACACGTTATAACCGAAGTAATGCCTTTACCCATGATTAAATTATCACGATTGATTACGCAATAATATAAAGGCAAATTATTAAAAGAACCACTGCTAATCAAATGCAAATATATATTTGAAGGAAATAGTAGGTAACGATATTTCCGACAAACAGCCACAGCAGAGGAGGATTGTTTCAATCTCTTACTTTACTGCATTTTAAGATGTCGACACTTGCACCAAGAAGTATCCAAAGTCATATCTATTGGATCGTTAAACGAAGGTATAATTTGAATGGAAGTACTGATGCAAATTATGCTACAGATACCAAACCTCTGGTTTATTTATCCGTCGAATTATTTAAAAAAATATTTTAAATATAACTGTACAGAGAAGAAAAATATGAATAACTAACAGTAAAGAAGCAAGAAATATATCGATTATAAATCCATCTTTTTAATTGACAGGATATTGCAAGACGTAATGTCAAGTGAGCAATTTAAGTTGTTATAATAATTGTTACACACATTGTGAAGAGGGGAATACATTTTTATATTTATTCGTGCAGTTTGCAGATAAAATAGGTTTGTCTGTCTTGCCTCAGCTCTGGGAATATAAAAATTTAACAAACCGCTGCCCAAGGAATCACTACTTTCACATCCAGATTTTGTATCCAAGTCTTATATACACTAAATCCCAATATTTTATTCCCTTTAATAATAGAGTGGGGGTGGTAGAGAGGGTGGCTAATGTAAAAAAATTAGAAGCCCTTGGTTCTCGTATACACACTAAATCCCAATTTAGTTTTTAATTCCCTTAAACAATAGGGTGGGGGTGGCAATGGGGGTGGTAGAGGGGGTAACTAATGCCAAAATAAATTTTAGACGCCCTTGGTTCCCGTACACACACTAATTATAATATAATTTTTTACTCCCTTTAATAATAGTGTGGGGGTGGCAATGGGGATGGTAGAGGAGGTAGCTAATGCCAAAAATATCTAGAGTCCCTTGGTTCTCGTATACACAGGAAATCCCAATTTTACTTCCCAATTTAACTTTTTACTCCCTTTAATAATGGGGTGGGGGTGGCACTGGGGGTGGTAGAGGGGATAGCTAATTCCCCAAAAATTATTTGAGCCATTTCGTTCTTGTGTACACACTAAATCATATTTTATTTTTTACTCCTTTCATAATAGTGCGGGGGGAGATGGCTGATGTCAAAAAAAAAATTGAGACCTTGACTTTTCCTACATGCCCTCATTGCAATTTTATAGACTCTTACCTGCTTGCTTTGCCTATTTACCCTTATTTACCCCATTTACCCCGGAATTCTTCAACGGAATTAGATCAAAATCTAGTTCAAGATCTCGTTATATTACATAAGTGTACCAAATTTCAAGTCAATAGTATAAACGGTTCCAGAGTAAACGGTGCACAAAACAGTTACAGACAGACATACCGACAGACAGAAATTTCGACGAAAATCTCGACGTTTCATGACACTTTAAGCCTATTTCAACAAAAAAAATTATAATTTTTTTTGCGTCTTCGATACCTGCAACGTTGCAAGAAAGTTTTAAGTCGTCAGCATAAAGAGACAAGGTACTATTAGGCTATCAACAATATCATTTATGAATAGGATAATGAAAAGAGGTCCTAAAACGGATCCTTGCGGTACACCCGACGTAGCAGATATTTGGATAGAATTGCAACCGCGATATACAACATGCCGGATCCTATCTGAGAAGTATAATTTTAAAAACTTCCAAAAGTCTACACAGAAACCGAAATTAGTCAGTTTATTGAATAGAATGCCGTGGTCAATTTTCGGTACCTATAGATCACGTCTGCTTATTTATACTTAAATGGAAGTACTGGGACTTAGAGTGCATTTAGTTTATTTGCAACCGCAGTATATTCAAGTTATCAATTAGAAGGGCACATATTTCTATTAAAGTCACATTGTCTTGTACCTCCACCAAAAGAGCTTCGAGAGCCCACCTTGTTATCTGGTGGAGTGATGTTATGTGGCGATTTACTGATTTAGAGCACTTGGATTATTACTTTTGAAAGAAAGTTCTATTTCTTCTTAAATCGACTTCTTGTGAGGTAAGCTTCTCAATATAAAATAAATATCAGAATACACCTCTTAAGAAGTAAATTATGGTTTAATGTAACCACACATATTGCATATGTAAAACAGGTGTATTCAAATGAATAATTATGTGGTTTTGTGATAAATGAAACTCTTCAAAATGATCTACACTTGGACTCTGTATTCTTTTACCGCAAACATTTGTTTATTACCCGTAATTACTAGAACTCAGCGTAAACGCAATAAGACGATAATAAGAGTTATAACATAACACAAAGCTGCTCCACCAGACAGCGTAATAAACACGTTCAAATTTTATAACCCTTGTATAGAATTTAAATTTGGAGCCATCACTCTCTTTTCCCCTTTCTAGGATTCTCATTTCACATGTGAAATTCATTAAGAATATACGCATGTGCTTAGAATTCTTCCCCGGACTGCCGAGAAATAAGTTCCCGACTTGGTTATGGGCCTTCCACGGCGCCACTACAAATAAATATACTTCCTCGTCGTTTTATGGATGCTGGTCTCAACTCACAACTTTGCATACACGCACACTGAATTCGGAAATATTACTTCACAATAAAAGTAAACTACTAGATTTATTTCCTAGTGCATCCAACGTGAAATATCATCATACACATGAGAAAGACAGCGTGTATTCCGGAAAGTAATGATCATGGCACAATATGGTACATGAAAAAGATTTTAGTGAATAGAATATGGAATCGTATTATATTTCTATGCTATAAAGTGTACGCTCTACGGAGATGAGCATATTATTTTAAATTTAAATATAAGCAGAATGGAAGTACTTGGAATATAAACAGGATTCCAAGAAGTATATTACATTAATTTGCAAGAATGAAACTACGTAGGCCGTCTTCAATTAAGTTCAATATACTTATTTATTAATACTGGAATATCAAGGATAATTCCTCATTTAAAGGGGACTTTGTAACTGCAAACATACATAGACAATTAATGTATATGGTTTCAGTTAACTTGTCAGTTGAACTTATATCGAAAAAAAAAAACAAAAAATAAAAACTAAAGGAAACTGACAAGAGGCTGTACCTCATTATACCTGTGCATTCAAGTCTTCCTGACAGCCTAATCAAGAACACATCCCCCCTTCTGTCAAAATATCACGAAGTCGTAATAGAATTTATCAAAATTTATAGGAACTGTTTATGCTTGTGAATAAATGTAATCTCAGCAATATGATAACAATAGGCTTCCAGCGCAAGCAGAAGAACCAGGAGTTTTAGTACAATAATTTTTTAGAGAAATTCAGCGAGTATGATAAAGAGGTGACACTAGAATGGTTGAAGCTAAAATTAACAGCTTGCGTTTAGCTTATCGCAAAGTAGTAAAACATCAGGTAGAACAATGAATATTTAGATTCCAGCGGACAGGAATTTGACGTTTAAATTGAATTTGATTTGATCCGAACAGCATTAAGAGTAAGACATTATTTTAGATAGTAAGTAAATGCGTGATTATGAATACTACGCCTACGCCTTCGTCAACATAAACCTACAATAAAAAAAAATAGACAGAGAAGAAGACGAAGAAGAAGAAATAAAACTATTTAAACCAACATTAGAGGTTAGTTAGTGAAAAGCACAATGTAGTATTTGGTGCCTCATATCGCATAAGCGGAATTCAACTATAAATAGAAATTTTTTTTTATATTTCAGTTTCATATTTATTATATTCTTTTACTTATATATATATTTGGGTTTTCTACCACATGTATTATCCTCTTCTTCTACATGTGGTGGAAAACCCAAATAACAGAAAAAAATATTCGTAGAATGCAACAAATAACTTTTAGACAATATTATTCTTTTACTTAATTCGCCCCAAGTGCAAAAATTAGGTTATCCAAATATAGAAATTCACCAACTTATTTTGAAAGATCACGCTGACTTTAATAGATATACTAAAGTTCATATAATATATAAAATCTACATGGCAATAACTCTTATTTAACAATAAATATTTAACTGGAGACAGTATAAATGTAAAATAAATTATTTATCACTTAAATATTTAATACCCAGGGTATTTACGGATACTATGAGGATCGATTTTAACGTGGCCGGTCTGATATTATGATCAGTCAGTTTTGTTCTATACCCTGACGCATTAGATTTCATTATTTTACGCCAGAGCAGAGGTAACATATAATTTGAATTTTGAGCCTTAAATAGCGTGATAATTAATTAGATCAAATTGCCAAATGAATAAAACTCTAAATGCTTTGTACATTTACGGGCGGTTTTATACCTAAAAGTCAAACTGTAGTTTAAGTTGAAGCTTAAACATAAGTTTAACTTGAAGTTTAAACGTAGGAAGTTTTATAGGTGCTTGTTACTATGATAGACTTGTTTAGTTTTTACGCCAGATAGTACTGGTATATCTGCTATCTCATGGGTTCATCAGAGCTACTGTTAGACAAAATAATAACAGAATCCAGGTAATCCAAGTGTCTGCATTTTTATATTAGAGGTTAAGTTCTCCTTGTGTCATGCATGACATGAGTTAGAGTTAGTTTAGTACAATCATAATCTAAAAATGAAGTCATCCCAATATTCAAAATGATTAAGTCTTGCTCTAAAGACTTTCAAACGACGTGGTGCTTCTACAAATTGAATAAAGTCTTATTAACTCCTCAAAAGCATCAAATAAGTCCATTTTGTATTTTTGTTTTTGTGTGAACAAGTTAGGTTATAAGTTGAAAACATCAACATGTCAGTCGAACAGCTGATCTGTGGCAGCTATATTTCTCAAAATGTCAAACTACGCATGATTAAATCTTCAGACTGAACTATACCCTATCCACCGATTGATGGTTAAACCTGATTTGGCGGTCAACGAGACGTATAAAACGCTCATTTATGATAAACTCTAGTTTAACCAGCAACCGAAGTTTAAACAGAACGTATAAAACCGCCCGTTAAAGTTAAACTTCAGCTGATGAAATTAAAATTTTAGGTATGATTCGACACACGAATTTAGCATATATATATATATATATATATATATATATATATATATATTAAGTCAACAGTGTCAGTAGATTAGCGCATTTAGCTTTCTCTCCAAGCTCCCCTAGCGAACTGGGTTCGAGCACCTCGTTTATGTTGAGGTGTTAGCGTTAGTGTCAAAATTAAATGTGAAAAGTGAATTTTTTAAAAAATGTTTAGTTCTTAAATTTTATAAAACCTTTTTTGTTAGATATTTGTAATTTTGACACCTTTTTTAATGTGTTTATCAGCAGAAGGCGTATAGGTTTTAAGTTTTAAGTGTTTTTTAGTCAAGCGAGACACAATCCGCCCGGCGTTGCAATCAGCCATCGCAAATCGCGCAGTGGTTGCACGGCCGGGCCCCGTATGACTTCTGGGGAGGCAATTGTAATTAAAATTGAGAATAAAGTTATATTGAATTGAATTGATTGGATTCGAGCCCCACCCATTGCGAGACAATTTTCAAATATAAATTATACCCAACAAGGGGTTCGGATCCCGCTATAAACTGTAGGGCCCCGTTTTCGTTACTCGGACAAGATCTATTAGATGACCTGGAAGGCGGTTAAAAAATATTTATAAAAAAGTATTCGCCAGCAGTGTTTCGCTAACTTTATATACATTGTTACGTATTTTGAGTACACAAATTTCAATATACATCGATAATATAATCTAAGAAATAAAACACTGGTCGATAGCCGAGTGGGTTAAGGCGCGAGGTGGCAATCGCGATTAATCACATGGACGTCGCACCACCGGGTTCGAATCCTGGCTCCGGCACTGGCACTATCGGAGGAAATGGTTGTATGACCGCGTTTTTTCAATGTATAACCCCCTTCCGCACAAGCCCTGACTTCTGGAATTGGGGGTTGTCTAATTTCTGTGGTGTTTATTTATTTATTTATTAAAGCCATTTCACACAGACGTTTACTCGATATCTCTGCGGTACAGTCCCCGCTATCGAAATAAACCCACAGAAAAAAGTATGTACGTAAAATAGTATACAAAGTTAGTGATAAAGTCGAGGCAAGAATTCAAGTGATACACGTCACGAGTGATCTCATTAAAGAAATTTTAAACTAACACAATTTTTAATCATTAATTACGTTAAAAAGAGTAATTTTTGACTCCCAGTTATTAAGCTTTTTTCAGAAATAGGTACAGTTTAATGGGGCTTCATGATTCTTAGCAGTATTGACTTATTTATAGAATCGATCTGTGACGTGCATCGCTTGAATTCTTGCATTGACTATAAGTATAAGACGAAGACAGTAAAATTCTTAATTTATTAGCCGTTACTCGAGTCCGAGTACAAAAATGTTACAGTCGATAAATTGTGTACAATAAAAAACAAGTAAAAGGTGTAGTCTATTGTAATTCCCATTCATCTACAGTGCACACGACTATGGCTATAGAGGCCAACTCGGGAGAGCACATGTCGACCGCAGCCAGGACAAACATAGACCTGGTTAGGTCTTGGATTCAGCCTTCTTGCAGCAACATTTCCTTGATGGCTGGCCACAACCCCTCGCCATTCGGTTCTGTCCGCTGCAAGTTGTTCCCATTGCTCGTCTGGAATACCGCAGGATTTTAGATTTTCATGGAGAACGTCTTTGAACCTCTTTCGTTGACCGCCACGCCTTCTTCTACCGCTTAGCAATTCACCATAAAGTGTACATTTAGGAAGGCGGTTATCATGCATACGATGAACGTGACCTGCCCATCTTAGGCGTGCTCTTGAAATAAGCACCTCAATTGGAAGGCTCTTTGCTCTCCTGAGTACTTCCACGTTTGATATGTGATGGAACCAACGAATTTTCATCATACTTCTGAGGTGTCTCTGCTGAAAACGTTCTAATTCTTTCACATGACGACGGTAAGTGACCCAGCTTTCACATCCATATAGCAGTGTTGGAATGACAACTGCTCTGTAGACAGCCATTTTCGTTGACAAAGCAAGGTCGTGGTTGTCAAATACTCTCTATCTAAGTCCCCAGAGTGCTCTAGATGCAGCGTTAATTCTATTGCGAATCTCGCTGTCCATGTTTGCTTTGTCATTAACAACGTTGCCTAAGTAATTAAACTGATCCACCACTTCAAGAGAATTTCCGTTAAGTGTAATGTCTATTTGGTTCACTTGATGAGGAGTTGACATAATCTTAATCTTTCCTATGTTGATTTTAAGTCCCAAGGAATCATAGCTCTGGGCATACACATCTAAAAGTTCTTGAAGCTCTTCCGGCGTAGAGGCTAAAAGTGCACAGTCATCCGCATACTGGAGATCACAAATGAATCGTGTGCGTGTCTTCGTGAAAGCTCTAAAGCGCCGTAAGTTAAAGAGACCGCCATCAGAACGGTATCTGAGACCTATTCCTCTGACTGTCAATGTGTTGTCAACAATAATTGTTAGAGCAGTGGTAAACAAATTAAAAAGTAGGGGTGCCAGGACACATCCCTGCCTAACTCCAGTGAGGGTTTGGAAAGGTTCGGTTGCCTCATTATTATACATAACCTGGGCGTTGTTGTTTGTATGTAGACTGCGACTTCTTAATTCTTATATATTCTGCGGATTCTTAATTATTATTTAACTATTTAACTACATAAAGTATATCTAACATACATGATTGGCCAAGTTGATGCATTTAAATTGTTCAGTAAATTTGGATTATGAAACTGGTCTATTTTCGAGTGAAGATAATATTGGATTCTTTTTTTTTTTTTTTTTAACATTTATTTAACGTCGGCCTATTTCCGCTACTGAGGCCTAACACCGACGCCTGTAGACGAGCTACCCCCAACCAGGAATTTTGCCGAACCTCTTCCCTTAAGAAGAGTAGGGATCTTTTACTTGCCTAACATTTAATAGACAAGGGACCGACGGCTTTACATCCCCTCCGAAGGATGGTATATCCCCTATACAACCCTCGCCTAAGGTTGTATAGCTTCCGCGCATACACTGATATATAAGCCGCTGGAAGATGTGTGAGGCGAGGACGCGGTCTTCGTTGGAACGGTCACCCATTCCAAGTACTAACCGCGCCTTACGTTGCTTTACATCGCATATCGAAGTATGTACATAGTAAAGACGCACCCACGCTCGCCCCCATATTGGATTCTAACAGAGCTAAAGTTATTTTGAAAATTTTGTAAATTACACGTAAAGTAATGTGCTGTGGGTAATTAGGGAGTCAAATGAAAGAAAGAATTACTAAAAAATATATCGTATATATTCATTTCCAACTATTGAGAAAATGGATCCATTATTCATGTCCGCTGCTCACAAATTATGTAACTTTGCCCCAATATCGTCTTCAAGATCCACGTAGATATAGTAGTGTGATTTTAATTATCATGCATATAGTGTGTATTACATCCGTATTTTTCTATTTTCTGTATTTTTCATATATTGTTGCACATCTGTTTGACGCCACGTTATGGATGTATTCATTTCAATAACAAAACTTTTACATTTCTAACAAATGGATATTGTTAACGAAAAATGTTGTACAAAACAACGAAAAGATATCACTCATTCGTTTCTTTTTCCCTTGCAGCTAGCTACAGTACAAGAGAAAAGCACGGCAATAAATAAATTTAAAATCGTTTTATTTTCCGTGACGTACATGGACAGAAATTTTAGCGAAAAGGAAACCATATTATCTACATTCGACTGAAATTCATACAGGCTTATGGAATAAATGAAGTGCTCATGAGCGTCAGCGATTATACTTTTTGTGGGGACTACGAGCTCAACATTCATGTTCTATCTTTACGCATCTACATGTATAAACCTGAACGTATCCTTATCCGGAAAAAAAATATATTTTTCAATGAACCAAAATCTTCAAATTGTCACACATACATGTATAATGTTTTCGAAATGAAAAAAAAAATTGAATCTCATGAAATATTAAATAGGAGGTGAGATATATGGATTGAAAAACCAATATGTGGTTAGAAGTAATTAAAAATATTATTGCGTCTTATTTATATTTTTTGTATAAGTAGGCTATGTGAGTGTAGTTTGTTTTGGAATAAAGTGTTGAATGGGCAAAAAATTCTGTCAATTTTACGATAGTCATTGCGATGATAATTAAGATTACGATTACAAAATATTAATTTTCACAACACTCCAGAGGAAATCGGCTTATAGCGGGGTCATTAGGGGAAAAATGAATCGATATTGCTTTTGTCATTAAAGAATGACACTTGGAAGGGATGGTACGCATAGCGTAAGGTGCCAATTTAGCCTTGTAGCCACCCGCCAATCCCCGAGGGTGCTGTGTTATGGCGGGTTGCCTACGCACTCCGGACGAGATGGAAAAGAGCGAAAATTAAAATTTGTTCGACAGCACATATTTTGTTTTTAATAAATCCTACCAAGAAAGGCTCTGATCACGAAGAATGTAATGATCACCACAGCGCAGTGCTACAAGTTGTTCTCAACGCAAGTTTGATGTGAAAAATCTTCAGAGAGTCATCGCTGAATGGGGAAATTCTTTTCAATAAGAAAGTCCCGATTTATACAACTTCGACAGAAAGACTGTTGTTCCAAACGAGATCACTTCCACAGTCACCCGTATCGAAGAAGGCGAGCGTCAGTACTTGGAACTTTGCAAAAGAAGGTTGTAGTCATCCGAACAGGGTCTTATGGACCCAATAAAACATAACAAATTCCCGCTCCTTGGATCTGCTCAAAAACTGCTTGCAGATAGAACGAAGAAGCAAATAGCCGGTTTAAAAAATGACTGCGGTCTATTTAGCAATATATTGCTACTTGTGAGCATCGGTAGGGGGTTCTTAGCGAATTCTTCCGCCACGAGAATCAGCCTTACCCTCCGTCACTCTCCGTCTTTGGTGAGATGAGATCAACAAATAAGTCTGATATTTTAAAGTACCTGAATGACACTTGTCCAGAGAGTTTCCACGATGCTGGTCCTACGGTGCAAGTTAAGATTATTGACGGTCCTACGCTAAGTCACATGCTGCAATCCGGACAGTCGAAAACCTTTAAGGACTATATGTTGCAAAGAGAGGACCAATGTTGACATTGTTTGGGACACATACGACCCTGAAAGTCTTAAAAATTCGACTAGAGAGAAGCGGTTATGGGAGTCAGAATACGTGTAACCCCCTTTACCAAAACACCCAAGGGGGCGAATTTTTTAAGAATCAAGTAATAATGCTGAATTGTTTCACTCGATCTCTTCTCAAATAGCAGATATGAACACCAAGGGCAAGGAAGTCTACGCAACAGATGATATGAAAGTCTTATCAACCACCGAATAAGATAAGATTACTTTCGCTTTGCAACCATGAAAAGACGGATACTAAAATGATGGTTCACGTCGCTGATGCCATGAAGCAAGGAAAATCCTGATTCGAACCGTTGACACCGACGTACTGGAGCTGACTGTGAGCTGTGCGCCAAAACTGGCAGATTTTGACGAAATGTGGGTGCACTTGGGAGTAGGACGGAACCATCATTACATAGCTGTGCATACTCTTGTTGATGTTCTAGGTGATGAATTCAAATAGGTTACGTTAGTTTCAGTTATTTATGTACCAGTATCTGCATACATAGATTATAATTGGTCTTCTCTTACAGGTGAAGGAAAATGCAACGTTTTGCCAATATTTCATTCTTTTTCTGGCCGCGATACGGTGGAGTTTTTTTGCAGGAAAAGGAAAAAGATCGGCCTATGAGGCCTGGAAAGCTTTTCCGAACGTTACAAACGGTTTCGACAGGTAAGAGGTTTTTCGTCTATACAGAGCTTGAAAACGAAATTTTTCGGCAAAACTAAGGAAATCAAATGGCAGGCCTGCACAGGAGAAAGGTGTAAATGAATGCAGTCGCCACCTTTTCACGAAAAGAAATCGCAGCTTGGAAAACATTCCGCCCACCTTCGACGCACTAAAAATGCACACAAAGCGTGGCGTCTTCCAAGGCAATTATGTTTGGGGCTAATGTTTACAACTTTGGCAGAACCTGCCTAGTCCAGCGGAGTGGGATTGGGAAAGATCCGAAGAACGCTGGCGCCCTGTTTGGGCCACAATTCCAGTAGCTGCTGAAGCCTGCCTTGAGTTAGTGCGATGTGGCTGTAAGGCAAAGTGCGGTACCAGGTGCCGATGTGTAAACAGAGGACTGAAATACACAAATATGTGCTTCTGTAATGGAAAGTGTGCAGAGAATGAGTGTATTTGTAAATGTGTTAAATGCTAGTATATAACGCCTATAATTATTCTGAAAAAATGAAAAATTAAATCTCAGAAAACAAGTTTATATGGTTTTTAATGTTACTTATTGTTTTTGTGAGTTAAAAAGTTCCGTGAAAAGCCAAGCAAAAATATAGCGCTTTTTTGCCTCCGTCACGAGTACATAGGCAACCCGCTAAATAGCAGCAACTCGTCGGGATTGCATAATGGCTAAAAGACTAAATCGGTACCTTAGACTATGCGCAACATACCTGCAAAGCGTCATTCTTTAATCATAAAATGCAAGGTCCATTAACTTATCGACCGGACTATCACAGATATAACGTTCGTGAGGGATTGCCTATTATTAAACAAATTGGTTCTCTGGGCGATACTGAATCACTACATAAAAACGAAAGGAATATTCATCCGACTTGGTTACTTGCTTTATTTCACGTTCTAGAAATGGACGCATCGGCTGAACAATGTAACTCGTTTGTTCAACCAATCTGGAGATGTTGAAGCAATCAAGTTTGCACATTAAAACTGAATCATCCAAGTGAGGAGTTTTGTCATTCCTAGTGCAGATACGTCCTAACCACTGCACTGGCACTGGTTAAGTCGGATATCTGACAGCGCGGTATAGGGTGTTGCCGTTATTGAACCAATTTTAGGCATCCAAAACCGTAAGAGGCAGGTAGTCTTTATTTCACCTCTATAGGTTACATGATTGAACATTTGCAGCAAGTCGGAAAATCAATTAGCAAGCAGCTGCATTACAAAAGAAAATAATTTTGTCTTGAGGTAAGTACAAGACATATAAAATAGAGGCAATAACAAGAACATATACTGTAAATTGTGAAACAAGAAAATATAAAAGTATAATGTATAAAATAGGTATAAAAGTACGAGAATTCTGCAAGTATGAGCATTAGGTTCGACAGTGAAGTGGCCTAATATGGCGTCCTTAGAAATTCATCAATTGAGTAAAAACAGAACTTAAAAATGAAACATTTTACATTATTTTTGAAGGACTTAAAGTCTAGCTGTTTAATATGAGGTGGTAAATAATTATACAAATTTAAGTTGGGGAAATTTTTTACGCTTAGAGTTATCCTCTAGCATGGTACTCTAAGAAATATAGCAGCAGGTGTGCTGTGCTTATGATTGTCCGACCGCATAGAGAGACTAGTTGCACTTTTGTGAATCTCGATAAGAGTATTGTAGACGAAAGTGAAGGTAGGAGCGTAATTCCCAATTTAATGAAAATGGGTTGACAATGTTCCGTAAATTTAGCGTTGACAAGAACTTTTATAATTTTCTTTTGTTGTCGAAATACTTTAGATGCGAGATGGGAGTTACCCCATAAAACAACTGCGTAGGAAAATCTAGAATGGAAAAGAGAGAAGTAAATATTTTTTATACGTCGAATTCAAGAATGCTTTTTAGTTTCGTAAAAGGAATATTATGCTGAAAAGCCTTTTATTCAGATGATCAGTATGGTTTACCCAACAAAGGTTATGATCTGGATAATTACCTAGGAGTTTAATGTGCTCGCCCTTGGATACATTTTTGTTTGAGGATATTATCAGTCTCTGAGTTTTCTCTTGATTAAGTAATAGTTAGTTAGAGTTGAAATCATTTTTTGCCTGTAGTTCATTGTGAGAAGACACTTCCAGCAGATTGTCAATGTTATGGTCGGAACACAAGAGAGTGGTGTAATCGGTGAATAGAGTGGATTTGCTGAGCAACATAAATTGAGGAAAGTCATTCATATAAACTAAAGATAACAGTGTCCCTAGGACAGAGCCTTGAGGTAGTACATCGTAATTATTGTTTAGGAATCCTGACGTTTCATTGGCTATGGCAACACACTGCCAACGGTTAAGCAGGTATGAGATATAGAAGACAACTAATATGACTTTTTTTCGGAACTACCACGAAATTTCATTATCGCGTACAGCATCGAATAACTAAAATTTGACCGTCAATGAAAATTTTGCTTTCAAGACACATTTTCAGAAATACGACAACTATTTTTCGCTTTCGAAAATTTTAAACTTCTTTTTCGTATGAAGTTTTGGATGTAAGTGAATAATACTCAGTCTCTGCTCAGTCGATGGATGTATAGGGTTCCCCTTGAACGTTGAGAATTACTGCAACTAAAACGACCCGTGGTTCAAAAATGTATATAAGCTCATGTCATCAGTATGCTGTACCGTTTGAATACATTTTTTGCATAAAAATAGAAATATAATTTATGTGACAAGAATATCTCTATTGATGTATAGTACAAACCTCAAAATTAAAAACGCTGAGTTACGATACAGGAAAAACTAGAGTAATGGGTTTCAGACCTCACACCCCCGGTTCCCGGCGCTTGTGATCGCGCTAATCTCCGGTTAGTAATACCGCATCGTGCTTTACAAAGAACTCCGACAATACTTTGGCTTTTCATATGCAAATACGGACACTTTGACAGATGCCTCTGCGAAAGAAATTAACAGACTGTCTCGAAACGTTTAAAAATAATGGACGGTTTAATATTTTATCGCACGTAATGCTCTATCACAATAGACGTTACTCCATAACCCGTGACATTTTCCAAGCCGAAAAATTAATAACTGGCGTTTTTGTTATAATATGATGTATATTTGTTTTTATGCGGAAACAGCGCCAGTTGAAAATTGGAAAATACAGCCGTAGAATGTGTTACGCCAGGGTGAAATACCGAGTCGTTATCGGTCACTGTCCCATTTAAAAATTCGCCAAAATAAATTGAACGTCTATCTAATCAATCAGCGAAATGAATCGAGATGTACCAGTAAAGTACTATACAGAGTGTCTACTCAAGAAAATTTGTATACCTGCAGGAGTAAAAATAAATTTCTGCAAAGGAAATGAAAAATAAGTAATTAATTTAAAGAGGCATTATTAAAATATTTTGTCATTTGTTTTTTGGTTTAACGCACATGGTCCATCAACCAATGTCATCCCAAGAGTTAATGCCTAGAGAGACTTGCGATAAGTATAGATTGTGTTGTACTCGGTTACGTTTGTCTATCAACGTATCATTCCTATATTATTTATTTCTTTATTTATCACGAGTGTCTAAACAAAGTATAGCCAGGCAAGCTTTGGACAAATATTTTAATTTGGTAACACTTTCGTCCACAAAATACTCTCCTGATAAGTTACTACTCTTCATTCTGACTTATCCACAAGATTTTCTGTTGCATTGCAGCCACCTTCAACACTAGCAGACCTTTATACCTTTTAAATTGTAAAAATAAAAATGAATGTCAGAGAAAAATCCAGCAGTCGATCGTTATAGCTCCATGTGTCAGAATTGACTGTGAATATGGACGCCTTACCAAAGAGGATAATTTCTTAAACAAAATAAAAGTACTAACACGTGAAATATAATTATTTTTTTCCATATTTAATCCACGCAATTCAGCCTGTCTGAAAAATTACTGATAAATAGTTTAACAACAGTTTTGCGAAACTTCTACCCGATTTTTAAAAGCTTGCTCCAAGTAGAGAGAATACTTACAATTGCCATATTTAAATACGAACATACGGGGAGGCATTTAGGCCCATTTCTCTTATGTCATGCATTCTCAAAACTCTAGAGAGGAAGCATCAATACCAACTTGAATGGTGGCCGGAGAAATACAAATTAATTCCTGAATGTCTGTATGAGTTTCGGAGTGGAAAAGGTACAGCCGTGTGTATTTTGCAACTGGTAACAGATAGATAATTAAATTTAAAAAAAAGACTAAATGATGGTTCTTTATCTTGATATTTCGGCTGCTTACGATCATGTAAACCTTCAACTGATTCATGAGAAACTATTAACCCTAATAATTCCGTTAAACATTGCCACAAACATCACAAATTTATTTTTGATCGTACAGTTTTTGTAAGAAATACTAATGGAATTTGAGGTCCCCGAATGGCGTACATTGAGATACTGCAGGTGCCTGTTCTTAGCCCTCTGCTTTTTAATATATATACCCAAGACTTTCACAGAATTATGGACAATAGATATAACGTTTTACAATATGCTGACGATTTTTGTATTTATGGGTCCAATAAAAGCTATGCTCAAGGCATTGTAGATCTCAGTTATGGAATGTACTGTTCCATAAACTTTTTCCTTACCCTAGGTCTTGACATAAGGTCTTAATAAATCTGCTGTCGTTATTACACTAGACACAGACTGCCTGAATGTCCAATTTGTGTTTGGCAAATGTCTTGCCATATTATAAATATTTGGGGGTTAGCTTAGACACCAAATTAAATTGGAATGCACATATATCCAAATGTATGATTAAGGCAGTGAAAAGTCTCAATATCTTAAAAGTTACTTGTAAACGTACTTGGGGCGCTGATCCCAAAATCGCTCTTCCTTTCTATAAATCTATATTAGACCTATACTGGATTATGGTAGCATATCCTATGACTCCGCTACACACTCAAGGCCCATTAAATTGGATAGATTATAATATAAAGCATTACGAATTGTACTAGGAGCCTTTAAATCTATCCCTACCTGTGCCCTATTGGCCGAATATAATGAGTCTCCACTCAATTTGAAAAGAACATTTAACCCATAAGTTTATACTGAAAAATTTTAGTATTTCCAACAACAGTATATACATCAAATTAGCTACTCTTGCCTCCCTTAGTCTGACAATCCCATACTGGCAAAATAAAAAACCCCTATTTTGGCTGAGGTTTTTTCTGATATTCCAGATCACAGCTCTATAACCGAAGAAGAGGCTATTTCATTCTTTCAGACTGGTTATAATGTTTCACTCTCTAAAACCAAAGTTATCTTGCTCAAATATGAAAATTCGTCAACTGCTCCAAGAAATCACATCTAAATATCGCAACTCTCATAAAATGTTCACTGATGGATCCAAGTCTAGGAATGGTGTTGGTTGTGCCTTTCTTATTAAGCACATTGGACCTATCCTTTAGATATCAGTTAAACCAAAATTGTTCCATATTTACAGCTGAATCCTTGGCTATTGATGATAAAAGACTAGGTTGGGTAATAGAAAATTGCAATTCTTTCGAGACAATTCTTGTTATGTTAGACTCTTAATCTGTGATAGCTGCCATTTCAAGACCGCCCAAACATACTATGAAAGATAAAATAATAACTAACGTTTTGTATTAAGTTATAGAGCTCAAAATATTAAACAATGAAGTTTTTATTTGGATTAAGGGACGCTCTGGAATAGTTGGAAATGATTTGGTATATAACTACCTATACTGTAACATATAACTGCCTCCCTTCTAAATCATCTTATAACGAATTTCCGTATAACAGACAGATGTTCGTAACATATGTCAAGTGCTTATTTGATCATGGTACCTTTAAATTTGTACTATAGGTACATATGAAAATTGTTGATAACCCACTTTGTGAATTTAAGGGGGAAATTGGAGATATCAATCACTGGCTACTCCAGTGCACTAATAGTATTACATTAATAGTAATTATAAATTTTCTGGCAAAGAAACTGGTGGAGCATGGCGTTCCTCTACTATTGAATAGTACATCACTATTATAATATATAGTAACAATAAACTAAACATTTAAACACATATCTTGGGAATATATTAGGTTATGTCGTGTCAAAATACAGTTGTAGTCATGTTTTCCTCTGTTGTATCCTTTGTTTTACATACCCCTCCTACCTTTACCTATTCTGTGTTGGATTTTAAAGGAAGTCGTCATGAAGGGCACCTTGACGAGAAATGTGTGTCCCTCTCTACGATCTCTGAGTAGTAAACAATGTCTGTGTTATTGGTTTTGTGTGTCAGGTTAGTGATTGAATAGTTCAGGGCTATCTCAAGTAGGTTAGGCTAACATAATTCGTAAATATAGAATTATATATAATAATAAATATCATGGCTGAATGGAGACAACTAAAACCAGAAAAAAATACTAGCATAACTTGATTTTCGCCAAAGTTTTGTGTTGCTTAATATTCAGTATAGTGTGTGTATATATTACTTTTAATGGAAAATATAATTTTTGTAAAATTTTGTATGTTGCATAACAGATTGTAAATATATTATATTTCAGCCATTATATTGGCAGCAAATAACAATACAGCAGGCATCTATTTTTTAAATATTATCTAACAAAATATTATTAATCTACAAATATGAACTTACACCATCTGCCTCATATCCTATCTAATATTTAATATTACTGCACAGTTTTGAGTTGCAAGGTTAAAAAGTAGGCGCACAAATTATTAATGATCTTAGTTTCAAAGAGGGTGATACGTTAATGAGTAATATTCCATTAATTTAACCCTGACACAGGGGCTTTTAAGGGCACCTGCAAGACCTGCAAGCAAAATTTCACTCCGTTCGATACAAAGACTAAAATGATTTGTGTTATATGAACCATTAACATTAATTTGACGCCTATATCTGATCATTACTTCTAGGCGGAAGTTGTCCCTAATTTTTACTGAAAATGTAAAATTAAATTATTTTGTTTATGTAAATTTAGCCACAGCCAGAATGGGCGCATACACAATTATGCCTAACTTCGCCTTATAATAGATAGTTCTGTTCTGCTCTAAAGTATTCATCTTTAAATTTAAAAAATAGCAAGTACAAGTGCAATATTTAAAATACTATACTTGACTAAAGTTTTGTAAACTGTGCATCAGTTGACTTTCTCTATTGTATGGCAAGTGTCACAGTAACCGTCCATTTGTCACGGTAGTCTGATAGGCATACGACGTAACCGAATTTCTCATTAGTTCTTTAGGTACTGAAGAGACGCACTAGGGACGACCTCTAACGATTTAGAAGACGTCCTCTTCGCCGTTTACCGTTTGGTTTTGCCTGAATCATTTTATATTTTCCTCTCTTAGTATGATGTTCTTAAAAAATAACAGAGCGCAAGAGAATAAGAGCTGTAGAATGATTAAAACGTCTGGTTGTGCGATGAGTTGTCGATGGAATTCGTAATAATCATCTCCACCCCACATCTTGAAAGCATCAATGCGCCATCTATCTGTAAACTTAATAGTCCATGTCTCAAATGCCTAAAAAACGATGCAGAATATTGAGTGCATGTAAGCTCGACTTTTATACTCATATCTATGTACATGTCACTCCATACTTAGTTGCCGATATAAGTTCTCCGTCGAATCACTTATTCGCGGATGCACAGTGGGTTAAGAAACTAAGTACCTGACCAAAATGACAAATTATCAGCCTCATAGAAGATATTTAAAAACAGTATATATGGCTGGTGGTCGAGAGGAGAGCACACTTGCCTCTCACCCACAAGTTCCGGGTTCGATCCCCGGTCGTGGCAGTGAAAAATACTGTGAGAGGGATTTGTCCACTATACACGGATATTGGGTGTGTGTCCCTTGTCTCTAAATGTGTAGCCCCCTCCCACACAAGGCTCTTTTAGAGCCTTCCGGGATAAAGGGGATCGTAATTACCTGTGGTGTTATTATTTATTATTATTATAATATACAATATATGAAAATCTTTCAGATCTCTGAATATACCATTTCCTTTGTACATAACTACTACATCACCAACAAAGCTATGTATCTGCCTTTTAGATAGTATGTTTATAATCGATAATGTGAGCATTAAAGAGAATCAGACCCAATGCCGTACCCTGGGGAACTGCAAATTCGAATAATTTTGGTTCGCTGAGATTTTCATCTAATTTAATATACTAGTGTCTATTTTTCAGATAACTTTCCATTAGTCTAGAAGCATTGCCACGGAAAAGTATATGTTCTAATTTATTTAGTAGCAGATCATAGGCCACCGTCTCAAATCTTTTATAGACAGTCGATAAGCACACGTAAGACATATTGGTTATAGTCATCTTCAAGGGATTGGCAAAGATTTTTTACAAGGGAGGCAAACGCATCTTGAATAGAGACCCTATATTATATTGGACAGTAATTTATATATATCCAAGGAATATACAAGTTCGCTCTTAACAATTTTTTGAAAAATTTAACAGGTTTTCACTTTTATGGTAGTTAATTTTAGACTTTTGGATAAGCTGATTAATTTTTTGGGATAATCTTTAAATTCAGTTGTTAGTTCTGCATTATTTGAATTATTCTTCATGTTTTTATATGTCATATTTTATATCTATCGAGATTAATAAACGTTTAGTATTTTTTTTGTTTATTTTTTTTATTACAGTGCGAACACTATCAGTTATATTATTTTTATGTTATTTATTTATTAATTCAGTTGATAATATATCGACATTTTGTTTTCCATAAAATTTTCCACATTTTTTTCATTATCGTTTAAAAAATGATTGATAAATTTATTATATTATTTTTTCTGCTTGGTATATGAATATTTACATAATGTAATAATAATGGTCAACCTACCGTGCAGGTATTGCAAAAAGATACATACAGAGGTTGCTAAACGCATTTATCTTATGCAATTAGTCAGACTTGTTGATCTTGAGCGAATTACCATTGAGAGAGGATATTGTGATTTATTAAGTGAATTTTATAGCATGTCAAATTCATTTGCAAGGTATTATTAATAAAATTAAATACACATCAGATAGTTTTGGGTAATTAATAAACTTCTGCATCATCTGGATAGGTCAGTAAGTGATACGAAGATTCTAAAAATAATCGTAAAAAAATATGAACAAACAAGTGATGCATACCAGTAAAATGACGATCAAAAGGACAAGAGGATGCAGCAAAACTTTATGATGTACTTATATATCCATAATTTTGCCAGAGCTGTTCTCCCGACGTTTTTAAATTTGTACGTGTTATTCCGCTTATGAAAAAAGCTATCTAGAAAACATTGACAACTATAGACAGATATCTGTACTAGAGAGAAAAATACTGCCCTGAGCTGGATCAAATCGTATATGGAGGAAAGATCATTAAGACTGAATTACAATCATATTAGTTCAGGGACTCATAAAGTTAAGCTTGAAGTTCCGCAAGGCTCAGTTCTAGGGCCCTTATTATTTATGTTATTCGTAACTGACCTTCCAGCTTACATAAAAAATGAGGGGCATGTTGCTATGTTTGCAGGTGACACTGCCATTTCAACAACGGCTACTAGTGTGGATGAAATTCACATGTAGACTGAAAACATCATTAATATTTTAAGCGCTTGGTATGATAATAATGAATTAATATTAAACACTACAAAAACTGTAGTAATTACTTTTCATATCGGGCGATCCTTACCTACAAATTTTAAAATTTTAGACATCGAATTGGAAGATGAAACAAAATATCTTAGAATTGTTGTAGTTATTATGGGATAACCATATGGATACTACATGTAAAAAATTAAATAAAGCATATATTGGTATCCTACAAATTAATGACACTTTGGATGAAAACGGTCTACTAAATATTTATTATACTTTCGCCTACTCACTCGTCTCGTTAAACATTATGTGTTGACGATGTGGCAGCGAAGGTAGGTAGGTATTTATACCACAAAAACGAATAATCCGATTAACATTTAGTTTAAGATCTAGGGAAAGTTGTAGAATGATCTTTAAAGAAAAATACATTATAATTCTACCTTACGTACATATATTTAAATGTTTAATGTACGCTAAATAAAATCTTAATTAATATGCTCATTAAAATATCAGATACGCATTCACATCATGCTAGATATGGAGAACTCATTATCATCCCAGCTTATAAAGCTACCACTTATAAACATTCTCCATGGTATCCCATCGAAGGAGTCGGACGAACTAGCAAAATGTTTGCGCCTGGAACCAGACGATGTCCCTCCCCCGTTTCCGAGGGTGCTTAATCGATTTCCGGGGTCAAACCAATTTTATCACCTCGGCAACCCCCTCAAATTGGGCAAACAACCACCCCCAAAGTCACCTTTTTCGTGAACTCGTTTGCTTTAGGGTAGGGATGGCTAAGGTCAAATCCCTCGAGGAACCTTCCGTTCTACTCGAGGGAACAACAATTAGTCGAGAAACTGGAGAAAATAAACGGGCTCACGGAAAAGGGGCTTTGGGTTTGGTTTTTGGCCAATTTGAGAGGGGTGCCGAGGTGGAAAAATTGGTTTGATACCGGAAATCGATTCAGCAACCTTGAAAAAAAAAACGGGGAGAGACGTTGTCTAGTCCCAGGCGCAAACATTTGGTAATTTTGTCATAAATCCCGACTCTTTAAATGGACTATGGTACAATTATGTTAGTTTGTACAATGTTCTACCAGCAGTAGTGAGAGAAATCAAGAGCACTAATTTATTTAAAAGTAAAGTAAAATCAATCTTAGTGGAAAGTGGTTTCTATAGCATTCACGAGTTTGTGCTGGGTTATCTTAAATGTTATATTTCAAATTCTGTTTTTTATTTTTTTGTTATTATATATATATATATATATATATATATATATATATATATATACAGTGTAACCCATTTCAAATGGAAACCTCTCTGTAAAAAATGTACTTATAATCCTATGTTTATAATCCTATGTTAACGCTTTTTTTTTAAACCATCGAAAACTCCACTTTATGACAAAAATTTAGAGATAAATCTCAATTTTCAAAGCCTTCTATGATTTGTTTTCAATGTCGAAAATGGACAAATTTAATTAGCGATTTTTGTATTGAAATTACTACACCACTGGACTCAGTAACCTCTCAATTGGGTAAATCCCAAGTTTCATGAAAAAATATTGAAAAATGACAGAGCTATTACAAAATTAATGTAGGCAGTTGTGCGACCCATTTTGAATGGAAACACCCCTGTAAAAAATGTGTCTATTATCTGATTTTGACGGGACTTTTTTTAAAAGATACACCATCAAAAACTCCACTTTATGACAAAAACTTAGAGATAAATTTCAATTTTCAAGGCTTTCTATGATTTATTTTCAACGTCAAAAATGGACAAATTTGATTAGCGATTATTTTATTGAAATTTTAACTACACCACTGGATTTAGTAACCTCTCAAATGGGTAAATTCCAAGTTTCATGAAAGAATATTGAAAAATGACAGATTTATGACAAAATCAATGTAGGCTCATAGTAACTTTTACTTGATTTTTCCTAAAATCGAAGTAGCCCATGAAAAATAAACAAAGGAAAGATAAATTAAGCGAATAGTTTTAATAAATATTACATTTTTATTGAGTAATGGCAGATGATAGTAGGGTGCAATGAAAAACAAATTTTATAGTCAAACATCAAATCTTTAAAATTCGATTATTCTCATATTCATTGTTATTGAATTATAAAATTAATCGATAATTATTATCAAGTATTAGTTTATTAGTTTGTAGTTAATTATGGATAATCTAAATGTACAGGAAAAAATTTAACTTGCGCGCCTTAGAGGAGATAATGACAGAACTTTGAAAGAGGTATGCGAGACATCCGAATAGGCCCAACATTACTAAAAGTACTGTTTATAAAATAAACAAAATATTTTAATGAGTGTGGCGCTGTGATACGGCGTATTATAAGAACAGATAATATAAAAAGAAGAACCAGGTATGAGCAGACGGTTTTAAATTATTTTAACAACAATCCAAACGCCAGTTTAAGAGTAGCTAGCTTAGATTTGAATTTACCTAGAGAAAATATTCGCCGATGCCTTAAGAAGAATTTGGTAAAACCATTCAAATTCAAATTTTTACACACGTTGGAACCTGGTGATGATAACAGACGGATAGAGTTTTCCTTGTGGACTTTTAATAAAAATATTTTATTCAGCGATGAAGCAATTTTTACAACAAACGGGGTAGTATAGTCTAGGTTTTGGGCTATAGAAAACCCATAGTTTGTCATTAATTGTAATAGACAATATTCCCAAAAAGTTAACATTTGGTGTGGGTTGCTCAATTAAACAATCATTGGCCCTTTCCTTTTTGAAGGTAATATGAATAGCATGAAGTTTTTACAGTTCCTAAGAAATGAATTTTGGAATATTCTACATGAACTTCCAATACAAGAAAGAGTAAATCTACATTTTCAATTAGATGGAAGCCCTGTTCATAATGCCAGAGTGGTTACCAGATGGCTGAATGCTAACTTTCCTAATCGATGGATAGGTCTTGGTAGCCCGTTAATTGAATGGCCACCCCGATAACCGGACTGAACACCGATGGGCTTCTTTTTATGGGGTTTAATAAAATCTAAAGTTTACAGGTCACGCCCGAGTAATAGAAAAGATTTGTGTGCAAGAATAAGACAAGCTTGTGCAGAAGTTACCCGGCAACAATTACAGAATGTCGTAAAAAATATTAAAAAACGATTAGACAAGTGCATCGAAATAAACGGCGGCTTTGTAGAGTCTATAAAAATTTTAGTGTAATGTTGTACAATGTGTTATTTTTTTTATTTAATAGGTATCTAATTATTATTACTTTTAATTGTTCATACTTATGTTTTTAAGTCCAATGTGATTAAGTTTGTTTAAATGACAATATTTATTAAAACTATTCACTTAATTTATCTTTCTTTTGTTTATTTTCATGGGCTACTTTGATTTTTAGAAAAAATCAAGTAAAAGTTATTATAGTCTAGTATACTTTAACTTGGCGTGTGTATGTATGAGTTAATATTTCCATACGATTTCATTTTCTCTTGTACACAAAGATCCAGAAATATTGTCCAAGTAGACAATGTTTCTGGACTATTGCTTTAACTTTGTGTACAATATGAGAGAAAATGAAATCGTACGGAAATATTATTTCAGTTAAGTAAAAAAAAGTAAAAAAGTTAAAGTATACTAGACTATATGAGCCTACATTAATTTTGTCATAAATCTGTCATTTTTCAATATATTTTTTTATCTTGACATGCCCTATGTACCATGAGTATCTTCTATGTGGTTAATAAATATTATTATCATATCCAACACCTTGATTTATTTTAAATTTGTTAGTGACTTTTCAACTCTAAAACTGCTACAATAGTTTTGATAATTTTGGGCTTAACCAATTTTCCATTGTTGTTAATTACATTTTCCGACAGTTTGCTACATTTTTTTCAACCACCACGTGTTTTCATAATATGATGAGTGTATTGCAAATAAATTCATATTGATTATGGAACGAATGAAGTACTAGGTATAGAGAATTGTACAATTTGTAATAAAGTACAGCGGCTTGTAGAAAAGCTAACTTGATAATTTACCATAGCAATATAAAATTATATGTTACTCATATTAATTATACTTTTTAGAGGATACACATAATTTTAATATTCGTTGTTAAAAGGGCATTGCGGCGTGATGTTGTCTGAAAATTACCGACTTATACGATTTGTTATACTGTTAATTGCCTGCATCCTTGCAAGCAGACAGGTTCCACGCATCCATTGTAATTAAATATTTTAATAAACCGCTTTAATTATAATTTTCACGAAATTATGATTTCCATGAAATCATGATTTTTAAGGGTATTCTCCAAATTGTCCAGCCAAGGACAAACGTTACGCTGTGCAGCATCAAACATGGTTTCTGTAAAAAGTGTAGTTCTCGTTGCATTTCCGGTGTATAACAATCCTACAAGTAACGAAGTTAAAAACGTTCACATTTAAAAACATATTTTAAAATATTTACGTGGTGTTTAACCTCATAAAATAATAATTATGTACATATGAATATGAGCTGTGAATGCTTTACGTGAGAAATTGTTTTACACAGTCCCCCTAGAACTGATTATTAAAGTTTTTCGAGGTGGAAATTATTGACCTAATGCAGAACATCCGTTCCTTTTTAGACTTGTGTAGTTATTTTAACACGTTCAACCCGACACGATGGATAAAAAACTCGTTATTAGGACATAGTTGATATTTTTTGTCACCAAATTTCCAACGGTTGTCAGTATAAGGTCTGGTTTTCAGTTGGTAAATAACTTATTAGTTCCGTAAGGTGATAACTTTGACGCGTACTAATTGGATAGTTTGTGACAACACATATTTTTTTATGAAGAATGTTTACTGTGGTGCAATTATTTTGTTAATGTTGCACCGTGTCAGTATTTGTAGTATGCTTATATATGTATACTATATTTCTATGTAAATAATAATGATAATATATTTACAGCCATAAGCAAAAGGAACATCAACAATGTCAAAGGGTGAGATACTTTATACAGAAATATAATGTAAACACGCCATATCTGTTAGGTACATTTTAAACTTATACTTACAACTAAATTTTCCTAAAATATTCGGACAGTGTATTGTTATGTGCTGCTCTCTAACGGTGAGAGATGTAATTAGTCCCCGTTCGGTAGGGTGGCGCCATCTGTGCGCTACTGGCGAACCGCCATTTAGCATCTAGAAAACCCCAGAAGATTCCAGCATATTCGACGAGGTTCCGAAAGGAGATTCTAGTACCTAGTACATTCGAAGTATGTATACAAAGAATATTGTCTGAAAGTTATTTGTGACATTCTACGAATACTCTTTCCTATTATTTGGGTTTTCTACCACATGTATTGTTATCTTCTTCAAAACAAATCACCGAATCTACAAAATAATAGAATTATTGGAAAAAAGCTTCTGCGCCCGTGACGTTTACGCCAAAGGAATAGTCAGAGGTTATGTTTTGCAAATAATATAAATCGGAATAAACACAGAAATAATGTATTTTGCTGACGTTTCGGAAAGTAATCTCTTTCCGTTTTCAAAGCTTTTTTTGGAAGAACTCTTATTTTGCTGTGTATGTCAAATACAGAGCTTTAAGATTCTGTTTATGTTATTTCCATAGATACTTACTACTTACACAGAACACAGAACTGATGATATTTTCTTTTAGATAATTTTGAGTTTGTTAAGTTTTTCTTTTAACATTGGTAACCAGGTTGTACAAATATCTACAGAACAACTCGATACGCACTTATCTTCATTTAATAAGATTATTGCTGATTCTTTAATTTTTCTTTTTTTGGCATCTGTTTCTTGTTAAAATTTTTGTCGATTCCCAGTTTCTTCTATGCCCGTTTTACCAAGCATGTTCACAAATCTTTGATTTCTGAATTCCATTCTTTCTAATGTAATTCTTGTGCTCATCCAACCTCACACTGAAAGGTCTGGATGAGTCACCCACATAACATTTATCACATTCGCACGGGATATTGTAAATACAGTTTTTTGAATTCTGCTCCCTGTTTATCGGTTTTGTTTTTGTTAAAATAGATCTTAAAAGTGTTCCCCGTTTGAAATATCGTCCTAACATCAAATTTGTCACCTATACGGCGTAGCTTTTCCGATAGTCCGTATACATAAGGAATTATTGCTGTATAATGACGTTCAGGTTTTTGTCGTACCTGATTGTCCCTATTTTCAACATTTATGAAAACTCTATCAACAAAGGCTACAGGATATTGATTTTGTACTAGAACCTCTTTGATACATTTTTTCTCGTTATTTAATATTTCATTATTAGATGAAATTATTTTGGCCCTATCGTATAAATATTTTACAACGCCCCTTTTAACATTTATTGACTGATTTGAGTTAAAATTTAGATATCTATTAGTATGTGTTGGTTTTCTATAAACGCTTGTTTCAATTGTATTATTTACCCTTCTAATTAAAACATCTAAAAACGGTAGTTCATTCCTACTTTCTACTTCTAATGTGAATTTAATAGACGGTTCCTTACTATTTATATTTTCCAAAAAACTATCAAGTAACTCGACACCATGAGGCCAAATTGCAATGATGTCGTCAATATATCTCCACCAGACAACCGTTTTGTTTATACAATTTTGAACATGTGTGTTCTCAAAGTTCTCCATAAATATGTTGCTTAAAATTGGTGATAATGCAGACCCCATAGCCATACCAAAATCCTGCTGATAGAACTCATTGTCCAATAGAAAATAGGTTGTTTTTATACACAGTGTTATACACTTAATTTAGTTCTAGTTTTCAAATTATTATCATTTAGCAACCTGTCTTTAACTATCTTTAAGGTTTCATCTACCGGATACAAAAACAAATACAGATACCAATAAATGAAAAATGAAAGAATCAGGAATAACCTTATTAAATGAAGATAAGTGCGTATCGAATTGTTCCGTAGATATTTGTACAACCTGGTTACCAATGTTAAAAGAAGAACTTAACAAACTCAATATTATCTAAAAGAAAATATCATCAGTTCTATGTTCTGTGTAAGTAGTAAGTATCTATGGAAATAACATAAACAGAATCTTAAAGCTGTGTATTTGACATACACAGAAAAATGAGAGTTCTTCCAAAAAAAGCTTTGAAAACGGAAAGAGATTACTTTCCGAAACGTCAGCAAAATACATTATTTCTGTGTTTATTCCGATTTATATTATTTGCAAAACATAACCTCTGATCTTTCCTTTGACGTAAACGTCACGGGCGCTGAGACTTTTTTCCAATAATTCTATTATTTTGTAGATTCGGTGATTTGTTTTGAAGAGGATAACAATACATGTGGTAGAAAACACAAATAATAGGAAAGAATATGTATACAAAGAGTTCAGTTCAGTATTCAGTACAGTTCTGATATACAGAGTTACATATGAGATGACAAGTGATCAGATGAAGGAAAGAACAGTACCAAGTAGTGAATTTATGTTAGATTAAAGTTATTATTAGTTGTGTTATTTTTAAGTATCAATTATTGTAATTAAAGTGATTGATAAATCAGAGGTTTGTGAAGATTGTTGTTGCAGTTTATCGAACCTACAGGAAAGGAGGGTGTAAGCACTTAACAGTATTGTAATTTTGTATACAGAATTCAAAGAAAACTTTCTTGTGTACTGTAAGATTTAAGTTGTTTCCATCCCTGATTGCCATACGGATACCCAAACTATTATTTTTAGGAAAAGAACGAATATTTTTTTGTGGCATACATTGCTAGATTAAATATATATATATATATATAGAAGGATGGTCATGACGCCTGATTTTACAAAGTATTCCCTGCAAGGGTTATTGAATCAATAGATACTGTATTGTATCACTTATATACCCTGCATTGTTAAATTTTTAATACAATTTCTATATGCTCAGTCCAGTGCAAATTCTTTTCAAGAGTTACTCCTGCGGACTTGGTTTTACTTATTTGTTTTATAAACTTACCACAAAGCTAAACGTATAATAATACAATAAAATTTTTATGTACTACTTGGGCTTTATCGACGTTAAGTTTTCGGGTATTATTTTTACTCCACAGATCCAATTCAGAGACCACTTTTGTTGATGTAAGCGACAGTGGCGCTAGATTTTATCAGCTACAACAGCTGAAATATGATCCGCAAGTTGAAAAGTTGAGTATATTTCCACGTGAGATGCAAAGCCATTACAGAATGGCCCCAGGGTGGAACTTTGTGGAACACCTACAGCCTGGTCTAAAGAAGTCTCCTGTCATTTGTCTCTTTTCGTTGACGTTATACAACTTTGTGACTTCTGTACTTGCTGTCTCGCTTACCAAATAAAATTATAATTTTTGTAGAATAATGATATATTTATTTTTATTTACATTTATTTAAGGTCAAAAGCTTTAGTGAAATCAAAATAGAAACCTATCATGCAATTGTCCCCGTAAGTTTCATAGGTTATCTAGTTTAATAATTCAAAAATACCGGAGGTAGTAGATGAGGAATAGATAAGCAGTTGTAGAGGACTATGCCGCAGGAGTAGACGACTATGAATAGCAATTTGCCTAGCAATTCATTCTTATGTGGCGCTACTGATATAAAGTACGAGGCCAACACATTATGAATTTTCATATCGCAAAACTGGTATCAATCGAATCCTTCAAGAATAACTCCCTCATTCGTATCACAACAAAAAGTGTACGTAATGATATCAGAGAACTACCCAGCGCAACTTTATTATGCAAAGTGCTTTTTATTTATTTATTTAAATACAATACCCAACGGGGCCAAAGCCCAATTACTGGATAAGGACAGAAAGTAGATACACATAAATATATATATATATATATATAAAGAATTGTAAAACTTGAAATATAAGCAACAATTATTAAAGACAAAAATATACAAACCCACAATCACAAATAAATTGAACCATTTAAAACTTATAATAGTACATAAGTTCACAAATCAATTAAGTGAATAGAGCAAGCAAATATATGAAGTCTTTCTTCGTACATCTGGTAATTTTGAATCATTTGATAAAAAGGTGAAGCAAGTACGGGCTGTAGGTAAGTAAAATGTCGAGTTGGATCTTAAATTTGCTCTAGGCGTGCGATATAAAATTCTTGACGTAATTGACTCTAAACTTACCGCATTGTTTATGATTTTTTGAAGAAAAATAATCGAATGCATAATACGCCTCTGATATAAGCTGCTTAGTTCAAACCTAGCCAATAGCATATCCTGAGGTATTCCACGTGGAGGATAAATTCCATCAACAACAAAGTATACAGATTTGAGACATCTACGACGAACTTTCTCTAATTTAGTCGTATCCGTTATATATAGAGGACTCCAAACCACTGAAACGTATTCCAGTTTGCAGCTGACAAAAGTAGTGTAAAGAGTATTTAAAGTTTTTATGTTGTTACATTTTTTACCGTTACGCAAAGCAAATCCCAAACTTTTATACACTGACTCAGTGATTAGACAAATGTGTTCATCGAATGACAACTCGCTGTCAAAAGTGACAACAAGGTCTTTAAACTGAGTTACTCTGTTCAGAACGACATCGTCAAGCTGATAGTCAAATAACTCAATGGTTTTACGGCGAGAATAGAACATAATGTTGCATTTACTGATATTTAAAGGTAGATGATTTTTTACACACCAATCATTTAATTTGACCAAATTATCCTGTAACTTCGAGCAGTCTGAAATAGATTTAAATTCAATGTAAATTTTTAGATCGTCCGCATATAGTAAATAGTTGGCATAGCTGTGTTATGTCATTGATAACTATAACGAAAAGTAACGGCCCCAGAATCGAACCTTGTGGAACTTCTGATAATTGCAGAAACTTTTTAGATTTGAAACCACGATACTGTACAAACTGTGACCTGTCGTTAAGGTACAACCTAAAAAGATTAAGAGTAATCAGTATCGTAGTAGAGCGTCCAGACTTAAATCCATGCTGATGTGGGGATATTAAGTTTTATGTGTGGAAATATACATGGCAATGTATAATAATTTCAAAAATTTTGCAAACATTACAAATAATAGAAATTGGTCGGTAATTGCTAATTTCATTTCTAGAGCCTTTCTTATTTTAGGCAATAAAGTAGCACCTTTATTGGAAACGTAATTTTTATGGATGAAGTGGGTTTCACTAGAGTTGGTATTATTAATTCTCACAATTTGAGGAGAATACAGTCTACAGTCAGTGTTTAAATGAAGACGTGTACTTGGGGTTTTTTCAAAACCCTTTTGAGAATCATTTAGACAGCGTTCTTCCGCAAGCCCGGCTAAATATGTGGTTCATACGCGATGGAGCTCCCACTCGTTTCCATATTATTAAAAGAGACAAGAGTATGAAGTGCAACCGACGATTCCGCGTAATACTAAGCAATTTTGGATCTTTGTTCATTCAAAAATAAGACTAGTAGGATACATAGTAAAATGTCACACGAAAATATATTTTTGAATCATATTGGATGCATTGGAATATTGGAATCTGGATCTTGTTAACGCATTTGGTCATTTTCTTGCTACTGTTTATTCTGTCTGAAGAGTTTATCCTAATTGAAAGTAATTTTAGTATCCACAACATTCATTTTGAATCAATTACGGAGCAAGAAATACTCGTTGCGGCCAATAAACTTAAAAACAAACTTACTTCTGAGAAAGGTTAATATAACTTCGTTTATTGTAAAATATTGTGCACGTGTTTTGGTTGTTCCGGCCTGTTTTTCATTTAACTTAGCTGTCAAATGTGAAACCTTTTCGAAAGTACGAAAAATTGCTAGAGTTTACGCAATATTTAAAAACGGTGATAAAACCTTAATTAGTAATTACAGGTCGATTTCTGTCCTGTCGATCTTTGCGAAATTGTTAGAAATCGTTTTTTATAACTGTATATACTTGTCCGTATGAGATCAAATATCGCCATTCCAGCATGGTTTTTTAAATAATAGATCAGCTATGACCAATTTAACAACATTCACTCAATTTATATGCGAAATCCTAGATATTCAAAGCAGGTGGAAGCCAGCTATCTTGGTGAGCGTCACCAACAAGTCTTACTAAAACATAATAATTCAGCTTTTGTGTCAGAGAAAAGGTTAGTACCAAATGGGGTTCCACAAGGTTTCACTCTTGGACCCATATTGTTTCTTATATTTATTAACGACATAGACATCAGCAACAAAATTGACATTTCCTTAGGTTCTCTTAGAGAGCTTAATTACAGTCTTCTTATAAAATTAAATAGCAAATCAATTAACGAAAATAGAGACATAAAATTTTTAGGTCTTAAAGTCGATGGTCAGCTAAAATGGTCTGCTCATATCGAATTTTTAAATAACAAAATGGCAACAATGTGCTACATTATCTGGCAACTGCGCAATTATCTAAGTATGGAAATACTTAGAATGTTTTACTTTGCACACGTGAACTCAGATTTAAATTACTGCATCATATGTTGGGGCAATTCAAACAGAGCAAGCGAACTTCTTATTTCACAAAAAAGAATTATAAGAACAATGTTGCTTAAAAATAGGATTCATTCTTGTAGACAGTTGTTTAAAGATTTAAACATCCTAACGGTACCTTCACTGTACATATTGGCTTGTGTTATTCATGTAAAAAAAATATTTCTCAAATGACAAATTTCTCTGATAGGAAAATAAATTATAATTTACGTATGAAAGATAACCTTCTATTGCCGAATCATCATTTGTCACTTTCAGCAAATGGACCGAAATTAATGCCTTTAAAAATATATAATCATCTGCCGGACAATGTAAAGCAAATATACAATTTAAATAAATTTAAAAAAGTCATTAAAAAATATCTTCTAGATAAATCGTTTTATACTGTTGACGAGTATTTTAATTCTCACATTGAAATGTCGGAATAAAGTTGTTTTATTGTTTAACGTATTATTAATGTTTGTACTAAAGCTTTGTGCTGTATGCTTGTTGCATTTTAATGTATGAATATAATTATCATGCTGTATTAATATTTTTAATGTATATACAATGTATTGTTATTTTTTCTTTTGATGTTTTTCCATGCATGTAAAACATGTCGTATGAAAATAAAGTTATTATTATTATTATTATTATTATGTAATATACACTCACACTTCGCAAAACCGTTTGACAAGATTGACCATTGTGGTCTGTTAAATAAACTAGGCAGCTTTGGTTTTACTATTTCTTTGTAAAAAAATGTTTCTTTCTTACTTAAGTCAAAGGGAGCTATATGTCTCATATAACGGTTATAACTCCTCCATATACATATTGACATCTGGGGTACCGCAAGGGACTAGTCTTGGACCGTTACTGTTTTCCTTTTCAGCATTGATTTAAGCGAAATTCTTATTTGCCATAAACTCTTCTTTGCTGATGACTTAAAACTGTTTGCTGACATTAACTCTGCTGAAAATCGCATTGCCTTGCAATCTGACCTTGATCGTTTAGAAGTTTGGTTCATTGCCAATAAATTGCATTTAAATGCGTCTAAATGCAAGATTATCTCTTTTAAATATAATTGATAATTCAGTTCTTGTTGGTGCTGATACTTCTAAAGACCTCGGTATTCTTTTTGATTACAAACTTACTTTTACCCAACATATAAAAGCAAATACAGCAAATAAAATGTATGGTTCTATTATCAGAAACTGTAAATCGTTTAATAACATTGACGCATTAAAAACTTTATATCTTTCCTATGTCCGGTGGTCGCAACTCGAGTATGGCTCTATAATTTAGCATCCTTATTATAACAGCTATAAAATAATAATCGAAAGGGCGCAACGACCTTGGAATGGGGCGGGGGGCAACTTTAAAATCTTAAATGGGTACCCCTATTTTTTATTGCAGAATTGGATTCTACGGCAAAAATTACGAGAAGTTTGTATGAAACGTTTTTTTCGATTCGTGACAGATGGAGCTGTAATCAGAAAAATATTTTTTTTCGTAATTTATAAGAAATTCTACGGAAGAATGAAAAATAATAAAGAATGATTATCACCCTGTATAATACCATTTGCAACTGTTTTAATTTTAATTTTAGTTTAATAAGGAGCGATCTTTGTTATAGCCTATACATAAACATTCGTAGATGAAAAATAGGATTTAATCATTTGTTAGTGAAATAAAATGAGTGGAAAATAGAACGTTCTTCAAAAAGTAGAAATTATGCATCAAAACTCATTTGGCCGCCTCTAAATGACACTAAGCACATTTTTAATTACGATTTCTCCCCACTTAAGATGTGTTAATTACCTAAACAGAAATTTTTTGTGCCCATCAGCGCGTTTAATATTATACAGTCCTAAAAATATTGTAGTACCGTATTAAAAAACATTACAAGTGTTTTCCACTTACAAGTTGTTGGCTCCTCTTAAGACTTTTTAAATAGCTGTAAAGAAACAATTATCTTTCCGAACAGAAATTTTACAGCAATTTAAGCACCTATTAAGAATTTAGAAATGCTGTGAATCATGCAAAATGTCTTTGTTGTGTACAAATTAGAAAATATTTAAAACAACCACGTCAGCGTACTCAATGGGTAATGGTAAAATATGGTTGGGTACTGCATGAATTGTAGTGATATATGAACACGTCAAAATATTTAAAATTAATGACTTCCTGAAACATTGAGAGATACCATTAAAATGACATTTTGTATTCATGGAAGTTTGTTGAATTTTTTTAATATAAATGTTATCGACGTAAATGGGAGTAGATATTTCAGCAAATGTTTAAAATATATAATTTTTCATTTGCTCTATCATATTAAACCATAATTTACTTTTTCTGTACAAAAAAAATGTTTATAGCACCGACTAAATGCATTATCATTATTATGATATTAATTTATATGTCAGCAAATTATTAATAATATATAATGATGAATGAAAACAGTTTAGTAAAGCAAATCCTTATCTCATGTTTTGATATAAAATTGCGATACCCATTTATATTACACATACCCTCTGATATCAAAAAGATTTTAATAAAATAGTCCATATATAATTATACAGGGTATTTATAATGAAACGAAAAAATCTGGTCAACACCAAACAATATTATAAACGATATAGGAGGTAATAAACCCATACTCACGATCTTTCCATGGCATTATCATAAATGGAGGTAGAAATGACTTATCCAAAAACTGTGGGAAATCAATGATAAATATAATTTTATCTAAGAAAATCTGTTTCAAGAAAAATATCTCTGGAGGTTGTTGGGCAAAGAACTTTTCCAGTGAACACACCTTCTTTAGAAAGATGTACAAATACTCTGGTAATGATAACTAGATTTTATTTAAAAAAAATACCTCTGAATTTCCAAGAGAAATATGTTTGGAGGTCCCAGGGGAAAGTTGATACAAACAAGCACACTTTCTTTAGAAAACGTTTATTCACCTACCATTTGAAGAAAATATGCATTTTTAATGTACAATCTGCTTAAGACTATCGTGGTTTTACAAGGCTTTCGAATACAGAATATACATACAAACATTTAGTCTTAGTAAATGCGAAATTATCAGTTTCAGTTATTAATAGATAAAATAAAATAGAATGCTAAAAAACGTGAGTTTCCACCTTTTTTCTTGATCTTTGCATATTATAATTTCAGCGTTAAAAAAAGTTTAATATAATATATGGTTTCCAACGTGTAGTAAGTATATTTAGTAATGTTTTGCTCTCAGATGTATGGAAATAAATATAAGGAATTAATAGAAGAAATAGAACATTTTAATTATCATAATGAAATGGCACTATTTTTCTAGAAAACAAACAGTAAAATGGATGCAAAACATTCTGCCTTTCAACCATGTTTCTATAGATAGTAATTACTGAAGTCCCAATAATTAGGATAGAATATGAGACATACAGCACATAACAAATAACTAACAAACTATGAAATATAAAGCATAACAACTAACGTAACATTTCCTCTGACATAACTCGAAATGAATTACGTGTTTAACACGTGATCCTTGTTTAAACGAATGGATTTAAACAAATATATTCAAGTATATCATGTGTGAATGGTACAGAGTTTTAAACAAAGTAAGGCCGGATCCACGTAGTTAGTTTATAAATTAACCACTACCCTATCATTTGTTTACTGCTGCTTTTGTTATCCTCCGAAATGTTGACTGTTGACTGAAAAACGTTTAAAATACGTTTTATATCTGTTACTAGTGTACATAGCTCCAAAACTGTACAACGAGTTATTCGGCTAATATGGACATTTTATGCACGTTTGATAAACTAAATTTATTTAAAGACGTTAGGCAACGTTAACTTAACGTTGCTAAAGAAACAGCAAAAATTATTTGTAAGAAATCATTTATTATTAACATAACGAAAGAAAAATTAACGTAATACAAACTCACTGACTGACGTCGAGAATACACTTAAAAATGTGTGTTTGCTGAGTTAAATTTATATTCGCTTAAAGTAGGTGCCTCTGAAAAATTCCCACATTTCAATAACACAATAAGATAGTAAAGGTCTATATTTGTAAAAGCAACGTAAATACAGAAAATGTATGGAAATAATTGTAAATAAAGAGTGCAGGGCAATGTTTAGCCGCTCATAGGTGAAAAAATATATAAACTTTACATTCCTCAGCGGTTCATTGAAGTTCTTATATAATTGTTAAACAACTCGCCTTTCACGGTTTTTGAGAAGTTAATTTTTAAGTATAGTTGCTACATTTTTAATTGTATTCGTTTCCTGATGGTGAAAGCTTAATTGACGAAACATTTTGGCCAGTATATTACGAGATGTTTTTTTAAAAATAGGCCCAAGTATTGAACCTTGAGGTACACCGGTTTTGATATGGAATTTTTAGGAACATTGTCCTGAGAGTATTCCTACATACTAAATTCTATTTTAGGACCGAGCGTAGGTGCATTTTTACTATGTACATATTTCGATATGCGATGTAAAGCAACGTCAGGCGCGGTTAGTACTTAGATAGGTGACTGTTCCAAGTGTTATAGTATATATTATATACCTTTAAAAAATTAATTCGAGAAAATATCAAAATTTTAAAAACAAAGCTATCTCTCAGCACGCTGTGTCAAACTATAAAAGAAGATTTTCAAAAAACTACAATTTTTCAAAATAATTTCCGAAAAAATTCACTACCACCCGATAATTCCCAAACTATCGTCGAAACATTTAATTATTCAATGTGCCCATTTTACACCTCAAACTTCTCGAAATATTAACTTTAAAATTATAGCCCCCATATATTATCAAATCACTTATTATGGGCTCTTCACATACCCCCCGTATCAAAATTTAGTTCATTTAAATAAAACTTTTACAAGCCTTTATTGGTACAATCTATATGTTTATACGGTATTGCGTTTTAAATAATAAACTATTATGCATTTTTCCACACGTCCTTCTACAGTTCTTCATCAATACTTACTTCCGCTTCTTAAACATTCATGTATCTGCACAAATATTTTATATAAAATCTACATTCCGCAGCACCCATAATTTATATTATATCAAAATGCAACAACAACGATGATATAAAAGATCGAACGCTACGGTTCTCGAGGAACTCAATTCCGATCTGCGTTCTACAACCCATCTCGAGTTCTTCCTTGGTAGCTCCAAGTAAAAAACTAATCTCTCTGCCCTCCCGCGCATCTAATTTATAAGTGGCTATTTTAAACTAATAACCGGCACCTTCGCCCATAAGTGAATCTTTTAAAATGTACATATCGAGTTAATTACTTCCACGTCCAGTGGAAGTATAGTAACGCAAAAAATTTTGTTGAAATAAGCTTAAAATGTCATGAAACGTCGAGATTTTAAATTTGAGCGAAAAAAAATCTGTCTGTCGGTCTATCTGTAACGTTTTGTGCGCACGTTTACGCTGGAACCGTTTATTATATTGATTTGAAATTTGGTACACTTATGTATTGTAACGAGATCTGGAACTAGATTATATTTTAATCCAATACCGTTGAAGGGTAATGGGTAAATGGGGTAAATAAGGGTAAATAGGCAAAACAAGCCGGTAAGAGTCCATAAAATTGCAATTTAGGGCATGTAGGAAAAGTCAAGGTCTCAAACTTTTTTTGCATCTCCCACCCCCACTATGACTTTAAATACTACCCCCCTCCCTTTATGAAAGGGAGTAAACAAAATTTCAATGTGATTTAATGTATATACAAGAACGAAACGTCTCAAAAAAAAAATTCTGGCGTCAGCTACCCCCTCTACCACTCCCCTTGCCACTCCCACCCTATTAATAAAGGGAGTAAAAAATTAAATTGTGATTTAGTGTGTGTAAGAGAACCAAGGGCCTCTAAAATTTATTTTGGCTAGCTACCCCCTGTACCGCCTCCATTACCACCCCCGCCCTATTGTTTAAGAGAATAAAAATAAATTGGGATTTAGTGGGTATACGAGAACCAAGGGCTTCTAATTTTTTCTACATTAGCCACCCACTCTACCACCCCCGCTCTATTATTAAAGGGAATAAAATATTACATTGGCATTTAATGTGTATAAGACTTGGCCACAAAATGTGGATAGGTAAGTAGTGATTCCTTTTTTTCTTTCTCAAGACAAAACTTTCGCTGCTGAAAAGTTACCATTTTGAAATATATTTAAAGTTAATTTTAAGTGTTTAAAACTGTGTGCAGTATTACGTAATGAAATATTTTAATTTTCGTTGTAAACTATTGTGCTATTCTGAGTAATAATATACAGGGTGATACAGAAATTCCCTACCTTATAGTCTTTTTTCGAGCTTTTGATTAAAAATAAGTTCTCCGGCCGCATATACAGGGTGAAGCCTTGACCCTGGCGCAGAAAATATTAAATTTCTCTGAAACATAAACCAACACTCTTCAATCAAAAATAAGCGCACGAACGCCCTCTAGGGTCTCTATTCGAGCTCTCACACTGAATCATTCTTCATTTCTCCATTTCGAGGGCCTAATTCGTGTTCACAAGAAATACCGCGCCATCGCCTCACATCTTCCAGCTTGTATATCGGTGTATTGTGTAGTGGATATACCATCCCTCAGAGGGGATGTAAAGCCGTCGGTCCCTTGTCTATTAAATGTAAGTAAAAGAGAGGCGAGGCAAAATTCCTGGTTAGGGAGGGTATTTCGTCCAAAGGTGTTAAATGTTAAATAAAATCTCTTTTGTAGATAATATTTTAATAAATCTAGACCAAGACTTCTAATGGCTTAAATTTACAATATTTTTAGGAGATAATCATGATTTACAGAGTCAAATGCCTTACTTAAATTTATGTTGCGCAAGCTATTTCATTATTATCCATTACATCTAGAACCGCCTCTAGTATACTAATTGTCCATAATATAAATATCTACACCATTATTGTTCTTTAATATCACTATGGCTTCTTCAACCTCGTGTATGTTAGTAGACGTCATGTATAAAGAGAAGGAGAACGTGAACATTTTTTAAAAACTCTCGAAATCTTAATTTGTGTCTGGTATGGTACCTACCACTTGTTCTGATACGTTTAAAAAAATCATTATTTGCTGGTGTACTGATTTCGTGATTTCTGTTTTCTGAGAATTTGTTAATTGCCATGCAGCTTTGCTTTTATTTGATATAATCAAATTCAGGACAATATTGATATTTTTTAATTGCAAAATTTGGATGTGGAATGTGCAATTAAATCCAGTACACCTATTTTTCGCAATATTAAATAATTCTTTATTTTTTTTGTTACTGTCAGTGTCATATTTTCGCAATGCCAAAATTAACTGAACATGGAAAAATTTTAAATCTCTCTAAATTGAAGAGGGATGGTCTGTCAGAGCAGTTGCTAACCATTATCAATTTAATAAAAGTACTATTATGAGTGTGAGGAAAAGGTGGGAAGAGCAATGTAGCGTAAAGAGAAAAGACGGTTCAGGCCGGTCGAGTAGTTCAAATTTCGTTCAACATGAAGCGTTCCTTGGCTATTTGAGGAAAAATCCGTTACAAACAGCAGGTGCTCATGACAAATTATCCAGCATCGAAGTGAACAGCTAGAAGAAGAATCGGAGTTAAAAAAATTGGGCAAGTGCCAAGAAGATCATATTAATAGAAGATGTCTATCGTCCGTTGGAGTTTTGGAACCATGTTGTGTTTACCGATGAAAAAGTTTTTCAGTCTTGTAATGACGGACATATTCGGGTGTACCGTCCTGCAAATACCAGGTTTCACGAAACGTTACGTTCCGAGGAACAGGTCAGGGCGATTTTCTATTAATGTTTGGGCATGGATAAGCATGCATGGCCCTGGTGTAGCGTGGTGTATTGTAAGGGTGGGTAATGGTAGATTTAATGGACAGGTTTTAACATCTTCATTTATCAATAATATAACTGCCCTACTGCCAGAATAATTACTCAATGTTTTGGGAACAATAATATTGAATTAATACCGTAGCCTTCGCATAGTCCCGACATAAACCCAATTGAGAACGTCTGGGGTTTGCTAGTAAAAAAAATATTTACGAAACCTCAGACCAATAAATGAAGAAGAATTGTGGGCGGCCATTGAAAATTGCTGGGTGGAGCTAAGAGAAAAGAAAACTATTGTCTTAGACTAATTGCTTCTATGCCAACAAGAAAACGGAGCCATGACAATATATTAAGTTACATTAGTTACACAATAAATACAATCGCAGTTATGTGCAGTCGTATTTATTATAAATCGAAATAATTCCCACAAAAATACGCATGTTTTTCTTCTGGATTAACATTATTCAAATACCTTACTCATGACGTTTCACAATCAATGTCAGTTTTTTAAAATATATATGATAATAAAAAAATTTAAATCCCAATAAGACTGTTTCACACCACTCAGTATTAGTAAAAACTGGATTACTTTATTTTTCAAGTGTCCGGGATTTCATTGCACAGAAGTGTACCTACGTACTGCAATTTAGACTTTTGTCCTGTCGAGTTATGTGAATAAAAAACAAATAAATAACCAAAAATAACTTTGGAAATTATTTCCCCTCTTCTGTCTTCTTTAGTAACTAACTGTTTCATTCTTTGAAGTACATGGTATAAGTCCTATCCATTCTTTGAAAGGAATTCCATTAATACTTCGTTAATGAGAACCTGATACTATAATTAGTATATCGGCAGCATCTCGAAATACGAAACAGGATGCGCCGACACAAAATCGAAGGGGTTAAATGTAATATTTAGTCCTCTGTAAATAATAAGGATACTAAAGGGACGGTTAGACAGTCGACAATTATTTTCAAGACGTAATTCTTTGAAATAAATGGCTTATTTGACTTTCGTTAAACAGATTAACTGATGTTGATGTTATAAAACATAAACGCCTCCTTGTTCGTCTAATTATTTCATATCCCACTAAGCCGTGAAGAACAAAGTTTGCATAATCAAACGTGGTCGGAAATACTTTTGACTGTCAGAGCTCATAAATATGCATTTAAAATTTATATTGTGGAAATATTACCTGCCCTCGGCGAAATGCTGTTCTAATTTTAGACACTTTTTAACACAAAGGGGAATTTTAGGAGCATTGTCGGTCTAAGTGGCGATTATTTTCAGAGAAAATCCACCTGGAGTATGATGAACGACTAGGAGCCTGGAAGATCCATTCAAAATGAACGGAGTTCTCAGCTGCCTGATGACAGATCTTAGAATCATAAGATTATTCAGCGCAAATTTCAGTTTCATTTGGCGATATTAAATTTCCCAAAGATAATTGAATTCTATAATAGATCGCTCAAAACTTTTTAATTAATACTTTCTTAATTCCATTAAGAACGCTCCAACATTTTTTAGCCATTTTACAGTTGATTTAATTGACTAATTATTCATTCTTAAATATAAGTCAAGATTTTTATCTCACAAAAAGTGTCATGCCACTCTGACCTCATTGCGACAGTAACATATCTCAGAATAAGTAAAATTAAACTACCGGACAATTAAAAAATACTTTGTGTCTGATGACATTTCTGAAAAATATATTCTCACGAGTCGGATTACAAGTAAAGAAAAAAGGAGAGATCTAGATTACGCTTCAAATATTGACGTTTGTAATGTAGATTGTATATTGTATATTGGACAGACAGATAAAACTTTTAGAAAGAGTATTTTGGAACATATATATTTTATATATCTAAAACATGATTCAGAAGTCCACTTCCTTGATAAAAACTATTTATTTGGCAACAATTTCGGAACTTCATATATTGAGGGTGTTTCATTAATAATTATAGAGCACCGGCACGGTAGCTCTGTCGATTAGAGTGCGCAATGTATGTGTGTTTATTATTTATTTAACTGAAGGATCTTTGAGTCAAAATATGAAGTTTAACGTAAAACACTTAGATAAAATGTTCGTCTTTACTGAGATACAGGGTATCTTATTTCAGACTGTAAACAATAGTAATAGTAATATTGTGCAATTTTAGTAAATTATTTAAAAACATAATATATGATATTCTCTTTAATCACTTCAAATCTCAAATTTGCCTCAATTAACACGAATTCATGTCAAATCGCTCTACCACCAATTTGGTGTGCATTACTCGATCAGTAGAAAAGCTGAATGTTTGGATGCTGGGGTCTAAGTAGATGTCATTTACACAGATTTTTCTAAAGCCTTCGACATACTGGACCACGGAATCTTGTTGAACAAATTATCCGAATTTGGACTAACTGGACACTTCGTAAACTTTTTTGAATCCTACTATTGCAAAACGTTACTTTATGCCTATGACCTAAAAATTGTTACATCTATCACTAATGTAGAAGACTGCGCTGATTTGCAATATGATCTTGTACAGCTATCGTCTTGGTGTATCGTAAGCAATTTACAGTTAAATATCTCAAAGTGTAGTTCTACGATACACTCTGGTGCACAAAATCCAATAAAATTTATCTATACAGTCAATAATGGAAAACTGAAGAGCTGTAGTCATCTTAAAGATCTCGCGAATCAATGGTCTGATGTCGATGAGGTTGAGCAATATTAGCTTATTTTCATGAGTTCTACATATTTGGTATGAAGATTTTTTTTCGTCAAATCAAAATACGCCGAGTTATCTTCGAAAAACCATTTTCCCCTACATTTAATATACCGTTTCCCCCTCCCCTTTTTTGACACCCGTTGCATAAATGTATCTGAATGTTGAGGGGACCCAACTCTATTTATTGGAAGAAATGAAAATCACAATTGGACGTTTCCCTATTCGAACCTGGTTTTCTTCCAGATTTGCTTCATTATTGGTACAAAAGTTCTGGAAATTATCCAGAAAGACGTTTTCCACATTGTGACTTATTATATCGTTTCAACACAAGTGATCTTAACTATGTCTGGTGTATCACTCTACTTTATTCCTTTTTAAGATTTTAAACGGCACTGTTGATTGCCCTAAAATTCTTAGTTGCATTACTTAGATGTTCCTAATTTGCAGACTCGCTCGCATTAGTCCCTATTCTATTTGCCTGCCTCAAGAATAAATTTGCTGTTATTTGCTCCCCTGTAAATAAAATTTTAAAATCATTTTTGCCTATTTTGATATTGTTTAATACAAAAGCAGATACAACGTTAGAAAACAATTTCAAACATTGGGTATCCCAGCGAAAAGTGAATCAATCTGAAAATGAATGTTCACTAAACGAAATAAAATTACAAATATGTCGTTTTCACCATCATCTAACGATTCTGTAGAACAGAAACTTGCCTTTACGTTGAATTAAATCGATGGATTATAATAAATGTGCAACGTGACAACTATCTAGAATTTGCCGTACGCTCCTAGCAATAGTTAGAAACTATCTTTTACCATAGCTTAATATTTCTTAAAATTTCCTAAACTTTCTGCCAAATATGAAAAAGTAATGTTCAACAGTATGGAAATAATAAGGAGGAACATTTTATGTAAGTGTTCTCGGTTAAATCTTCATTATTTTGGGTCAAGGATTCTTCTTAGCTTATGTATAATTATTAGATAGATAGATAGATGTTGGTGTTTTCTACATTGGAGTTTTATTTACATAAGATAAAATAAAAAAAAACAATGACAAATGTGCAAAGGCAGTTACATAAAATAACAAATAAAAACAAACAAATGTAGATGTCACATACTTATACAAGTCAGATAATAAATATTCATTAAGATCATAAAAAGCGTTATCGACTAGATATTTTTTATTACACTTTTAAAAATATTGTAGTTTTTGCATACTCTCAGGCAGCATTTTAAAAAAATTTATGGGATAGTAACCTTAACCATTTCTTGTATTCGACAAACGAAGAAAATTATGGTTGATTTTCTTATTATTTCGTGTTGAATAGGAATGTCGCGTTTACGTATTTATTCTGATTTTTTTTAATATATGCAGGAGGCAATGTAAAATATAGGTGCTAGGTAATGTTAATATTGAAAGTTTCCTAAAAGCATCCTTACATTCGTCTCTAAAGCCTAAGCCTGCTATAACTATTATCGCTTCTCTCTGCATAGAGACATGCTTAGCTTGAGGGGACTATCGCCAAACCAAAATTGCATAAAAAAGAGCTGAATGAATAAGATCGTGATAGGCTGTTAATAAAGTCGACTGTGATACAATGTTTATCAAACTGCGTAGTAAGATGTTGCTGTACACTTTTTTGCAAACATAGACTACATGACTTTCAAAAGACAAATTTTGGTCTAAGCAGACTCCTAAGAACTTTACGTTTTCGGGTATATTCATATCGACAGTACGTTGCCTTAGACTGAAATCCATAGACTGTGTATTTTCCATATTTAAGACTAATTGATTACTTAGAAACCAGTTATGAATTATCGGTTTATTTACAAGAACATTAAATAATACGGTGTTAATGTCATGGTGTTTTTAAATCATCGACGCCGAATAAAGAGAAGTTAGGTTCAGATGTTCAGTTAGGTAAGTCATTCATGTAAATAAGGAATAGTATCGAATCCAAAACTGACCCTTGGAGCACACCAAGGTTTGTCTCGATTAACTCTGATTTCTTGTTTAGATACTGTACATATTGCTACCCTTAAGATATGATTTTACCATATTACTACTACTTCACGAAATTTATAAAAGGATAATTTACTTATTAGCTGTTATGGATCACGCAGTCGAAGGCTTTGCTCAAGTCCAGAAATTACACATATAAAAACCCGGTATCCTCGAGACCCTTGTTTATTAAATGTATTAAGGTGTTTATTGCCAACGGTGTGCTTTTCTTTGCTCTAAAGCCAAACTGACAATTATTAAAAATATTATAGCTTTTAAAGTAAAACGTAATTTGTAATGTTAATACTATTTCAAGAATTTTAGCAAACACAGGAATAATATTGACTTTAACACCCTGCATCTCTGTTAATATCAACTTTGTCAATGTCAGAAACCCACTGTTGCCCTATGGACCATTACTTACGGACCACCCTGTATATGCATCCTGCAAAAAGTGAAGCGTAATAGAACACCCTGTATAGTATTTTTATACTCTAAGTATATCGCCCTAAGCAGACATTAACCTATTCACAGAAACCATAAAATATGCCTTATTAGTTATTTTTCACCTAAGGGTGCAGTGGTTCACCGTTGGCACAAATTAATCGAGCAGATTGATATTGTTTACAACGTCAATCAGCCTCTTTTGTAAAAAAATTTAAAATTACCATTTGAAAACAGCCGATAGAAATGTCATGCGGATGAAACCTTGCCCGGCCAGCATTATTCAGTGGCATACATGATCTAAGGTTACAAAAGTCCGTCCTCCGTATCTTATTGTGTTCAGTAAATCGGTGGCAGTGAATGGAGACTCGGCTCTAGAACCGATCCCGACCATTGTGAGTTAAAAGGATAGGTGGAGCACCTTTCGCTGTCTTTGTCATTGTCTAAAATTTGATCCGAGTTAAAGCGAGACGAAACGCGAAGTCGAACAAAAGCTGAAGGTTTCGGTTTAACTAAGTTCATCTGGTCGATGCCGGCAGACGTATGAGAAAATATCGGTTGACAATTTTTTTCAATGCGGACAAGGTACAGCGCCGTTTAAAGTAATTGGTAAACAGGGGCCAAAGAATTCCGAATCTGAAGTGGCTATGCCTAGTTAGCTGAATAAATATTTGTCGAGGAACTCGTAAGGGACATTATTATGCAATATGAATGCCTACTTCCGAGAGGCGAGGCAAAGTACTTCATTTTTCAAGACTGAAGGAATGAAATATTTACGAAAGGATCGGTCTCTGCTCTGAATATCAAATAACTCTGGACAATGGATAATGTATATAAAAATGTAATTGCTTGTTATGAATTACGTAAGCATTTTTGTTATTTTAATATTTCATCTTGAGCGCATTATGGTATAGTTAAGGTGGGAATGTTCAAGAGAGAGAGATTCGATAAGGAAATATTAATTTTTTGGCCATAACTTTTTATTTAATATATATATTGGTAAAAAAAAGTATAAGACTACCTAAGTAGAACTACGACAGGTGTAGTGATAAGAATTTTTATTCAATAATTTCAGTTGTTTGCAACATACTTACAAAAAACAAAAAAATTCAAAATTACGTCAATTTTCGTATTTCCTAAATTTAAATATAACTATTTCGCATATGTTTAAAATTATTGAGTGCAAATTTATAACACTACTCTTGTTATAGTCCTACTTAGGTAGTCTTATAGTTTGTTTACAATATGTGTTTTAAGATAAGAAGTTATGGTCAAAAACAGTAAATATTTCCCTATCGGACCTCTCTCTCTTGGATATCCTCACCTTAAGTAATATGTTCCTGATACATAAAACACGCAACGAAAACTTTACGACATAATTATTGTCGCCGCGGGTCATGGCGGAATGCTGCATCAAACGACCCGACGCACATTAAAACTTATAAAGGTAAGCGAGCTGATTACCGGTCGAGGTAGCACAAAGAGAAATGGTATTTTAATGAGGTCGTAAAGTTTTTGTTGCGTTTTTGATATCTCGGGATATTCCTACTTGAACTATATATCTATACATAATAAGACAGTATACAGGGTGACATATTATACAGGGTGTCCCACGACGAATTGCGGCGATCGATATCTCGAAAAGTAGACGTTGGAAAATTTTGAAAATTTGGTAATAAACTAATGTCGATGGGGTCACCTCGGCTGAAATATTTTTAAGATGAGTGCACTTCCGGTTATACTGGAAGTAGATATTGTGCTTATTTTTAATGGGACGCCCTGTATATTATTACATTTTTGAGTTGTACGCAAAATTCTAGTTTCGAGTTTCTATAATATTTTGATAAGTATTAATAGAGTGTTAAAAAAATAAGAATAAAAATGACATTGAGAAAACTGTCAAAAATCAATTTTTTCAAACGGAAACTCTCAATCTTTATAATCTTATCTTATTTACCATTAAACATAATGGTAAGTTTGTGTATAGACGCCTATTCTGAATTTTTTTAGTTTTCGAAATATTGAGAATTCAATTTTTATATGGGGATTTTGCTATGTATTTTAAGTTCAATTACTCTTAGTTGGCTATAACGGCGTTGAGTGCTAAACAAATGTATGTAGCCGTCACTTACCATTTGACAAGTATTAATTATGTCGGGGAGCTTAAATTATACGCACGAGGATTATTTAAATTTGTATATAATCTATGGAGAATGTACCAAAGTTTTATCAAGAACTTGTGAAATATTTGTTAATAGATATCCAGAGAAACAAAAGCCGTCTTCGAACAGTATTAAACGAATAATGGAGAATTTCAAAAATTTTGGTACCGTTAAGGCAACAATCCATAAAATAAAACCAATTGTCAATGATGAAAATATCGAAATTGCTGTATCTCCAAGAACTCTATTCACAGAATTCTTTTGAAACACAAGTTCCATCCCTATTCCATTTCTATGGTTCAACACCTAAAGGACACCGACTTGGCCAGAAGAGTTCACTTTTGCGAATTTATTTTAACAATGTTACAAAACTTTCGATTTTTGAACAACATAATTTGGAGTGACGAAGCGGAATTTACGAAAAATGGCCTTTTCAACCGGACATAATTCCCACCTTTGGTGTGATTTAAATCCCCAGGATGTGAGATTGCGAAATTATCAAGAAACCTGGCAATTTAACGTGTACTGTGCTGTGAGAAATGATGGAGTCGTAAAACTACATTTTTATAATGGCAATGAATTAATACTTACATAGCTTCTTTTTTTCAAATTACGTATCAACTTTTTTTAGGAGAATGATATCTAAATATATTGCAATATTTAGATCATGAATATTTGAACAATTTACCGCTAGCTGAACATAGCCAAATATTTTACCAACACGATGGTGCTCCGCCACGCAACAGCTTCCTAGTTAACAACTTCTTGCAAGATATTTTTTACGATAATGAACCTTTTCTGTGGGCTCCTCGTTCTCCTGATCTGCATGTCCTAGACTCTATTATATGGGAAACAATAAAATATATGGTTTATTTTAATCCAATCACAACAATGGAAGATTGTCAGGCAAGAGTAAGAAATGCTTTCAAAAAGTTATCTCCAGGTTCTATAGCAAATATTTCACATGTTCTTGATAAAATTTTGTTACATTCTCCATAGATTATAAACAAATTTAAATAATCCTCGTGCGTATAATTTAAGCACCTCGGCATGATAATTAATACTTGTCAAATGGTAAGTGACAGCTACATGCATTTGTTTAGCATTCAACGCCGTCATAGCCAACTAAGAATAATTGAACCTAAAATTCATAGCAAAATCCCGTATAAAAATGTTCAATTGGCAATATTTCAAAAACTAAAAATTTTAGGAATAGAAATCCGTACACAAACTTACCCTGATTTTTAATGGTAAATAAGATAAGATTATAAAAATTGGGGGTTTCCGTTTGAAAAATTGATTTTTGACAGTTTTCTCAATTTCATTTTTATTCTTATTTTTTTAACACTTGTATTAATACTTATCAAAATATTATGAAAACTCTGTCGAAGTAGGTCTTTTTCGATAAAGAGATCAACCCGAATTAGATAATAATGGCTTATTTATAGGAAAAATTGATAATTCTTTTAGAGTTTGCAAATGCCATTTTTGACCAAAAATTGAAATATGTCAAAAGCGGAGAGACTTAGGTATAAGACATGATACACAAAATCGGCCTAGAATTTTGCGTACAATTCAAAAATGTAATAATAGGTATCCCATTTAAAATAAGCAAGTTGACATCTACTTCCGGTATAAGTATAAGTGCCACCATCTTAAAATATTTTAGCCGACATTAGTTTACTACCAAATTTTCCAATGTTTACTTTTCGAGATATTGATCGCCACAGTTTGTCGTGGGACACCCAGTATACATGATGAAGAACTTCGATATTTTAGCGTCGATTATAATGCAATAATTTCCTAATAAATGGAGTGGTGAAGGATATGGTAGGACTCCTCGATCACCAGACCTTAATTCTTTAAACTTTCTTTCTGGGAAACATTGAAAATAAAGTTTATTTTTCGTCAACTGAAACGCAAGAAAATCCTTGGAAATTATCAGCTGTATTTAATACTGTTACTTTTTAATACTTTATATACACTATGTGACAAATTTTGTCTTAAGAAAACTGGTAATGAGATGCGACTAGACAAACAGAAATCTCAATAGTTTTAATAGTTTTAATACTAGCTAGTTTGGCAACCTCTTCCTGTCGGCCAATGCACGTGTAATTGGGACAAGCTAATATCGCTTCGCTGTTTGGTTATCATGACAATTAAATTTTACAGTACAGCAGTCCGAGATACTATAAGACTCAAAGCGATAAATTAATACATTCATCGCACTTGATTGACTCTAAATTGAATCTAATTGAAAGAATAGAAGTCAGTGATCCTTACGCTTTTTTTATAAGAAAGTCTCGAAGAAAGTAGTAAATTCTGATACATAAAAACTATGGCGTTATTTCAATTGGACAAGTGACATTTATCTGGTGTTTTTTTCTCCTTGTTTAATTATTATCATCGATGTGACGACCATTAACGAAAGGGAAATGTAGGCCGAGACTTTAAATTTGGTTTAGTTCGACAGTTCTTACTGACCTCGTCAATGCTAACGTACACTATCTAACCAAAATTGGTGTGATAATAGAGATGATTGAGGCTTCTTCTACTCATCACCAGATGATGCCAACATGGTTGGCGAAGTGGGCGGCGAGTAGGTTATTCGAGTGTAGTGTACAAATGTTTTTTGTCAGAAGCATAAAAATATACAGAACTTAATAAAATTATCAACGTCAAAAAAACATGACAGATTCCGTGAACTTAAACTGTAATTTCTCTTACTGAGTGACATTAAAAGTCCTTTACTGTCACTCAAGGGCGTTTAATGAAGGAAATAACGGTGTTTATTTAATTCACATTCGAAGTTTGAAGAAAAAATAGCATGCTATATGTGATGTAAAATGATTTTATTTGAGTTTCGGCTATTCCTGCCAAGTCATCCTCGACATAGAAAATATCACCTTTACTCCATATAAAAAAAATGTACTATTAAAACATAGATTTTGATATAGTTGGGTGATATTTCTTTGGCAGTCAAAAAACGCAATAAAAACTTTACCACCTCATTAAAATACCCCTTTACTCTGTATACTGTCTCCTCGTTTGCAAATTGAATCACTTATTACACTAACGGTCTACGTTATTTACGGACAGATAAAGTTAACGTTAAGTACGCTAACGTTATAATTATGTTTTTTGTGGTTATGTTCTTACTAAACTGCACACTGGTTTCAAGGTTTCAAAACCTAAACAACAAAAATACCGTAAAAGTAGGGTTAGGTTAGGTCAGACTGTCAAATATACTAAATTTTCTTATCTATGGTCAAAGATTACGATTACGGATTATTAAGCTATTCAACAAGTAACTTTCTGGTAACACGCTATTTGTAGATACGTAATGAAATTAAGTTACTGTATCTTGATAATGTTACATTTTTTGGGTTGCTCAACGACTCTCTAATATACAAACTATACCTACGTTAAATTTAAATTCTGATAATCTGCAATTATCTTCTACGTGATTGTTTTTAATTTAGCGACCCTTTTATAAACGTGCATGCTGATACATAAAAATCCAGGTTAAAACTTTTTAACTGAATATTCGACAAAAATTAAAACATAGAAAAACTCTGTTAAAACTGACGCATAAAAAGCTTATCAAAGTTTTATTAAACCAGTTTGATATTGTTTTATGATGAATATTGAAATTCGATTTGTTATTTTTATTTCTGAAATAACATATACAATGCATATTGGTAATTTGGTGTTGCATATGTATGTTGTTCAGATTATATTAAACAGTATAAAGCAAGATTTTTTATCCTTTAACGATTTTTTACTGTTGACATTTGAAAATACAAACAAAAGTGATATGATTTTGTTTACAATCCACTTTACTGTGACATTATATTGGCAGAGGAATATTTTTTATCAAAACAGAAACATAAACTGCATTGAATATAATTAGTTTTGTAAAATTTCACAGCACATGTACTTTCTATGCCGTAATAAAATTCGTTTCCGTAATTTATAAAAAAAAATGAGTTGAAATTGTAGTCGGGCGAACGAACACATTGTTTAAATTAACCAGCACGATAGCTCAGTCGGCAAGAGCGCGTTATATGGCAAATTCGCTTTGGTGTGACTCTGCTATGGTCTCGGTTCAATCTTCGGCACCGACAACGTTGGTATATAGTCTTCGCGTGGTATGTTAATATGATACCAATTTCTTTGAAAATCACAGATTAACGAAACAATATAGAATAATAATAATAACGAATCGACTTTATTGTGCAAAACAATTTAGAAAGATATAAAATAGAAAAGAAATTGCTTTCTTTACAACAAGAAAAGAAAAGGAAAAACTAGTAGAGAAAAGTAATGATACCACAAAATGGCGAAGAACTTGACGAATATTAAATGAAAAAAATATATAAATAAATAAACAATGCGTTTGAATAGTAACAGCATATGAACAAGGAGCAAATATAAACCGAAAAAAGAAAAATTAATCAAAATCAATCACTGTTGCTTGCTTAATAGATAACATTTGTATGTATTTATATTTGAATTTATTAATATTAAAAACTTTAAAATCGCCAGGAATTAGATTGTAGATTGATATAGCATTAAAAAACCGCTGCCCAAGAAATCATTACTTCCAAATCCAGATTTTATATCCAAATTTTATACACACTAAATCCCAATTTAATTTTTTACTTCTGTTAATAATAGGGTGGGGAGGCAATCGGAGTGGTAGAGGGGGTAGCTGACGCTAAAAAAATTTTTTGAGACGTTTCTTTCTTGTATATATATTTTAATATTTTTTACTCCCTTTCACAGTAGTGTAGGGGGGTATTAGGGGTGATGAGGGAGGGGGGGTGGGTGGTCTGAGGCCAAAAAATTTTTTGAGACCTTGACTTTTCGTACATACCCTAAATTGCAATTTCATGTCTCTTACCTGCTTGCTTTGCCTATGCACCCTTATTTACCCCATTTATCCCCGAACCCTCCAACGGGATTAGATCAAAATATAATCTAATTCCAGATCTCGTTACAATACATAAGTGTACCAAATTTCAAGTCAATATCACAAACGGTTCCAGAGTAACCGTGCGCACAAAAAAGTTACAGGCAGACAGACTGACAAACAGTCAGACCGATAGACAGGAAATTTTTTTTCGCTCAAATTGAAAATCTCGACGTTTCATGACTTATTTAGCCTATTTTTACAAAAAAATATATATATTCTTTTCGTTACTATACTTCCACTGGACGTGGAAGTAATAAAGCTTCCTTTATTCATGGCCATCTGGCGAAGAGGCATTGTAACTTGTTTTTAAATTTTACATTTTTTGTATGCACAGAGGATCGCGTATTAAAGTTGGAAAATTACTTAAATATTACAAAATTAGTTAAATGATGAATTCTCCGATTATTCATATTAAGCCATTTACATCATTCTTATAAGATATATGATCAGATTTTTTAAATCCAAATATAGTCCGACAACATGAATTTTGAACTTTTTGAATGCGATTCAGATTGATCAAGACAAAAGCCAAATACAAAATCACAGTAGTTAAAATGAGACAACACGAGTAACCCACATAACATTTTTTTAGATCTGAATTGAAAAATGTGACGATTTGAAAATATAAGCCTCAGTGAAGAATATGCCTTTTGCCCCAAGAGATTTCGCTTCATCAACAATTAGTAAAGTGTCCATCAATTTTAGCATCAAGGCTAGTTCGTAAAACATTAATTTTATTCTCACTATCAAAAGTAACATTAATTTAGATTAAGCGTAGTTTAATTTTAAATCATTCTCGACTGATAAACTCATAATTTTATTAATTTCATGATTTATGGTATCACACGCATCTACCATATTTTCAATAAAATGTCAGTAAAGCAAAGTGTCATTTGAATAGGTTTGTATTCGACAATTTGGAACAGAACAAGGCATATCGTATAAATGTATAAATAATGAACAATAGAGGACCCAAAATTGACCCTTGAAGTACACCTGATAAAATATCTAAACTTGGAGAAGCATTATTCATTCAAATTTTTTTGTGAGCGCCCATATAAGTAAGAAATAATAAGTTTAATAGCGAATTGTTTATAATATTCATTTTAGCACATATAGGTTCGTGATTATTTCTGTCAAATGCTTTAGAAAAATCTAGTAATACCAACACACTCACCAACTCTTTATCCAACGCCTCAAACATGTCATTGTTAACAACAGCTAACGCAATGGTATTACTAAATTCTTTTCTAAAACTGCATTGCGAATCAGGCTAAAATTGATTGAGTATGAAATAATCATTTATTTGGAAAAATGAAACTTTCTCAAAAATTTTGTACTTGGCCGGTAAAATACTATTACTTAAATTAATAACTAGTAAATCGGAAAATGTGAAGGGGTCAATATTTTTGGTAATGGCTTGCCCACTGCAATTTTCCACAATTGTCGAAAATATTTCACCTCAATGCAGCAATTTATAAAATGAGATAAATATAGATCTATAAAAGGACTGCAATATTTAAGCATAGTTGACGAAATGCCATCGATGCCTATTGGATTTGTATTAATATTATGCAAAATTTTATTAACTTCAGCAACAGAAGTAAGTGGAAACTAATAGAAATATATGGGTTCTTTGAGGTACTACTGTAATTTTACCGTCACAATTATCACTAACATTTTGAACCAAAGACGCAAAGTAATCATTAATTCAGAAGGATTGGCTAAATTATCAGGAGCATTTACCTCTTTATTCGAGCGAACATTAAGATTTTTCATAGCTGACCATATATTTTTTTATTTATTTTTCGAACAAATAGACTGTAATAAGCCCTTTTTTTCTCTCCTTACCATTGCCAAAGTATAATTACGAATATCTTTATATGTAGATCAATCATTGTTAGTATGAGTACGTTCATATTTTTGTAAAGCTCTATCCCTTTCCTTAATAACAAATTTTAAATTAGGAGTAAGCCACAGCACATGAGGTGAAATAACTCGTATCTGTTTAACCGATGCATGTTTATCAAACAGATTAATTAGATATTCGTTAAATAATTGTACTTTATCGTCAATGTTGTTCTTGAAAATTTAGTAAACCAAGGGAGGGCATAGAGATCAGCTGGAAATCGATTTAAATCAAAATTTTTATAGCAACGAGAAACGACATATTTATGTTTCATCCGTCTGTCAATTGCGAGTAAAGTATTAAGGACAGAAGAAAACTGAAGCGTCGAATTGTGTTTCTATAGTTGAGATAAATCATCATTTAGGAAATTAACTGTTCCAAGTCATGCAAGAACGCATTTATAAAGATTAAGGGCAGAAATTCCTAAGAAATTTCCAGAGGTTAATAAAGGTGCAGGTTTTACGGTATCATATTTGGCCAGATATTTTTCAATAGTGTAACGGAAATTATATAGTTTATAGAAGTAATGCGACTGGAAATTCCACAATATCCGAGGGTGGCTTACAGCTTTGGAAGATGGGGATAGCAGAGCTGGAGCGGCTGGCAAAAGGACGATATAATATCGGACTCGTGGCACTTGTTCTCGCATTTTCTGTTTTATATGGTTGTTTCTTACACAGCAGACATTATATTGTCCCGCGGCATTTGGCGTTATACCGTCAACGGTCTAGAGAATTATGTAGTAAGCCGAAGTAGCGTAGCAGGCGTTCCATATATGTTGGAGAGCATGATTTCCCCATTATAGATCAGCCGCATTGTCAAATCCAATTCTGTGCAGAGGGCCTACCCCATAATTTTCTCAACAGCTATCCACTAATGTTATATACAGAGTTTGCCTAGTTCCATTTGTCCGCTCGAACTTGAGATAATAACAGTATGTTAGTATAAAATATAGATTATTATATTACCAGCAACTGGGGATCGTATCTTTTGATATGAGAGTGCAGGCTTTAAGTTTTCGGTTCTTACGCTCAAAGAGCAAACCCTGTAAAGTTTAAAGTTGTAATATTTAGAAACTGTGATATAATCATTCATATTTTTATTTTTTTTTTATTATATTTTATATTATAGTAAACTACCCATGCAGAGAAATTACAATTATTGGTAGGAACATTGAGTCATAACATACAAATATATGATAAAGGATTAAAAAGAACAATATAAAAATAATATACAATAATTACCAAGGATGTAATTTAATCTAAAAGACGTAATGTCTTATATTATACAAATTTCAATCAATACTATTAATATTATCATAATTGGTGAACATAACATAAAGCGGAGAAAATATCAGATCATTTCTACAGGTAAATACAAGAGCGAATAATACATGATACTAATTAATAGTAGTTTATTTCATATCCAAATGATAACCATAGGCTGTGATTTCCGTCGGTAAATTAGCCATTTTTTTAACAACTGTGCAAGAAATTAGGAAAACCGCGGATTTTTCGAATCCGAATGAAAGAATGGGAAGATTATATATATAATAATGTTCAATATTCCACTCCCCTGGAAATTATCTTGCTATCCTGTTTTAAACCACACATTTAAAACCTAATAATAACAGAAATCAAAATAAATACAATTCTTATGAAAATATCACTTTATCATTAACAGCGTTTTCAAAAACAGAAGTACTTAAATCGTTAAAGAAAATCAAACCTAAATTTACTAAAGGACCAGATAATATTCCTGCATTTATCATCACAGATTGCACAGTCATATCGGCGAATCCAGGAGGGGAGCCATTGGGGTCATAACCCCCTCCCCGGGCTGGATCTAAGTCGATCAATGATAATTTTCTAATCTCATTGATAAATTAAATAAAATAAATAATTTGTATGATGGCAAACACATACGCCGCGAACGACACGCATATACGACGTGCTGTTATTATTATTATATGATGCACCAGTTCATTCGTAGTGCCAATAACCAACCTGCTCAAACGGCTGAAGAGTATTTCCGCAGGGCCGTATACATCATTTTTCTAGATTCTGTAATAAATGACCTACAAGACCGTCTGTCTCCTGAAGTACTTAATTTATTTCAACTAGGCGTTTTCATTCCAAAAGTCGATTATACTTATACTAATGAAGACATTGAAATTGTTAAACAACTCGCAAACGACTATAAACTACTAATAGACAACACTACAGTTTCAATAATTATACACGAATATCGAATGTGGATCGTAAAATGGCAACGGAATCAGAATATTCCGCAGTCGATTTCTAATCTAATAGAAAATTGTGATGCTAAAATGTATCCAAATGAAAAAAAAAATTGTTTATTCTTGCTACACTACCAGTTAGTGTAACGATGGCGAAGAGGTACCATTTCTACTCTCAGGAGGCTGAAAACTTGGCTTAGGGCGTCAATGGCAGAAGACCACCTAAGTGGCCTGGCACTTCTCCACGTTCACAAAAACATGCCCATTCAAGTGGAGGAAGTCATAACTCGTCTCACGAGAAGACAAAAGAAGAAAATTGATTTTGTTATTTGATTGAAATTATTGTGACGTAAAACAATAAAATACCATTTTTGTTAAATTTAAATTTATTATTGTAATCGAATTGGAGCCTGTTCTGACTGGACCATGACTATGTGACCCCCCCCCTTGCGCGGTTATCTTTTTCGGTTTACTCACATTGTAATTTACCATTAAAAACGCAGACATTTCCTGATGTATGGAAATATTCTCGACTGTGTCCTGTTTTCAAAAAGACAACAAGAGCGCAGCTGAAAATTATAGACCCATTACAATTATTTGCAATTTTGGTAAAGTATCGAAATCACCTTGCATACCTACGTGGTTATCCAATCACGCAAAGGGTCAAATTGGACATAACCAACATGGATTTATCCCTGGTAGATCTACTGAGACTAACCTCACATGTATCACACAATTCATTTCTGAAGAACTTGATGCAAACAAACAAATTGACACACACAGACTTTTCCAAGGCATTCATAATATTGTATTAGATAAATTGAGTAAATTTGGATTATCAGTGTCGCAAATCGATTTTTTCTCTTCATATCTAGAGAATAGGCATCAATATGTGGAATATCGTGGTTTCAGATCATTTAATATCCTTATCACTTCCGGCGTTCCCCAGGGATCCGTATTAGGCCCGCTTAAAGGTTTTTATAAATGATATAGTAGTCGATCTCCATGTAGAGAGCCTCCTATATGCTGACGACTTGAAAGTGTATTGTATAATAGAAAGCGAAAAGACTACGCAAATCTTGAAAACAACTTGGATATGGCTAACGACTGGTGCTTGTTATACCGGCACCAGTCCAGATACATCCACCTTTTCTATAATGCGTAACACTATCAAGTACGATTATCATATAAATGGTCAAATATTGCAGATGCCAGACACAGTAAAGGATCTTGGAGTTATCTTTAATAAATGTCTGAGACTCAAAGAACATATTAATTTCACTTTTGCCTCAGCGGTAAAAAATTTACGCTTTGTAATAAGAAACTGCAAAGGGTTCAGCAATACTGACATCATGAAACTGTTGTACTACTCATTTGTGTGATCAAAATTCCATATATGCTGGAGAGCATGATTTCCCCATTATAGATCATCCGTGAAGTTTCTGTTCCGTTTTTGACCGCACAGCAAAATTGTACTCTCGTACTCGAATTCTTGATTACCATGAGTTATGAATATCACACAATTATAGAACTCGCAATGCAAATAATAATATCTATCTATATTAAATTAAATTATTACATCCACTGAAATTATTCAAGATACGATTAAGAATCTATTTATTTGAAGACTGCCCCTATTCAGTTGATTAATTCGGCCAGATATAATATATAGAACATTTATAATTAGGTTTATTTATATGTATATTGTTTCTCCGAATTGTGTATACGTCAGTTTTTCGTATTTCATTTTCTTAAATTATTGTGTATCTTTATTTTATATATCCGTATTTCTGTATACGTATAACAGATTTTTATGGCAAACAAGTGTTTTCTATTTTTATGACGATACTTAAAGTGAACCTGGAGTAGTTGAATATGGAGTACCTCAAGGTACATTACTTAAACCATTACACTTACACATCGATAGTTTGTTTGAAATAAAATCAACTGGCCAGCTTGTTTCTTTCACCGACGGCATAACAGTTATATATGTGAAAGATAAGATTTTAAAATAAAATTAGAAAAAAAATTATAATAATAATAATAATAATAATAACTTTGTTTTTAATCCAATTTTACAATATTATTATTACAGTTATTCTTTATTGTATAAACGCACCTGATTTCACAAGGAAATCGTTTTGTGTCTTGATATTTCACTAAGATATTATTATTAACAATATCAATGTACATATCGTATTCGTTACTAACTAACAACTAAAAACTAAAACTAACAAATAAAAGACTAATAATGAATTATTAATAATTATTATAAAATTATGGAGATTAAGTGCAATAATTGAATTAAAAGTTATGAGAATATTTGTTCAAATAAATGTAAATTATGCATGATAAATATTGACAGCTTTTTACAGAATAGTTTGTAATTATTTATTGCTTTTATGTATTCGGGAATAATATTATATATCTTTGGACCAGTGACGCCAAGAGATTTTTTGTACAAATTAGAATTTGGTCTAGGTGTAAAAAACGCATTGCGTTCATTTTGCCTTGTATTGTGTATGTGATTTGTTGGTACTCTTAGTTCCCTATTTCTGTAGATAAATTTTGCTACATTAAGGATATATAATCCATTTAAATTGAAGACATTACTGTCTAGAGAAAGTTGTTCTGTAGAATATCTTCGATTTTTCCACAGCATTACTTTAAGTATCCATTTTTGTGTTATTTTTATATTTTTCAATTGGCTGCTATATGTCCCACCCCATATTATAATGCCGTAGGTAAGTATTGATTCTACCAGCGATTTATATGTCATTTTTAAAATATTAATTGGAAGAATGTTGCGAATCTTATAGAATACATGGACAAGTTTTCTTAGTCTTGTATTAAGATATTCGGTATGTTCATTCCATCTCATTGTCTCATTTATTATAAGACCCAGATATTTAATGTTTGTAGTGTTCCCAATTACATTCCCGCACGTGCAGTTTATTAAGTCACATTTTTCGTGGAATTTTAAATTGTCAATTTTCGGTTGTAGTCTTGAACTATTGCTGAAAGTAATGAACTTTGTTTTTGCATGATTGAGACTTAACAAGTTATTGTTCATCCAGCATTTAATTTGATACAGTCCATTTCGCTTTTTTTGGTGACCTCAGACCAGTCTGTACCGTGGAATGTTAGAGCGGTATCATCAGCATATGCGATGATATCTCCACTTATATTTAATTTCAGCATGTCATTTATGTAAAAAAGGAATAATTGCGGACATAAAACTGTTCCTTGTGGAACACCATATGTCACATTTTCTGGACTACTTAATGTTTTATTAATTTTTACTAAGGCTTTTCTATTTGATAAATAGCTTTTTAACCAATCTAATGCTACTCCTCTAATTCCGTATTTCTCCATTTTTTCCAACAATAGTTCGTGTGATATACTATCGAAAGCTTTAGCTAGATCTAAAAATATGGCAATGGTTTTTTCATTTTTGTTAAGATGCTCATGTATTTTGTTTGTAAAGTGAAATAAGGTGTTTTCCGTGGAGCAGTTTTGTCTAAATCCGAATTGCTTTGGCGATATTATGTTGTGAGACAGTGCGTCTCATGTTAAGGACTGGTTTGGCGATTAATCTTGTAAAAACTAAATATATTGAAATTTGTAATTATTATAACACCAGATTGAAGAACAACCAGCAATTAATCCCACCAACAGCCTGAAATAGCACGAAGATAATTTCCATATATTATCTGTGGTAAATGTACAGTGGGTTCTCTATCCATTTTAATCGGCATTGGCTAACAGAGTGTTCACCAAATCACTGAATTGTCTGACTGTAGAAATGGCACTCTTTTAAATTAACACCCACGGTTACCGGGTTTTTAATTCCATGGATTTTACTGTTTAAAGCCCACTTAATTGGTCTACGAAAAACTGAAGATATCTTTAACCAAGTTACGCAATAGCAAAGTCTTAGCACAGTATTATTTTAGTTTGAACAAAATTAATTCATGGTATAAGAGCCAATGGAGAATAATTAAGACGATTAGAATATAATAGGAAATATGTTTTGTATTTGCGTTAAAAATAGTTTAGGTTCTCACTTGAAAGCAAAGATGATCAAAGTTTTCATTTCAATTGCGTGCTACATTTTATTTGAAAAGTGTTACTCATGAAATGTACATTCCTCTCTGAGTTACAACCAATTTTGAATATTTTAGCGACCGTGTAGGATTTCATTGTTATATATCAAACGGTTTCAGACATATTAAATTGATCGTTCTCGGGGACCAACCATCAAGCAGCTATAGCTTTGCCAGGAAGTATTATAAGAAAACCTCTATTGAAGTTAGCATCATAATTTGACTTACAAAACTTATAGCTTTTAATACTCATTTCGAAATAGCGTTGACGAAACTGAGAATCATTAAGCTAAAATTTGCCCATGTTCCACTTTCGTTTGCTGTACACTTTTTAATTTTTAAATAAAGATATGTGGTTAGTATATTTATTATGTTAATGCAATAATGATTGATATGGGCCAGATAAAATATAAGGCTAACCAAAAAATTGATGTATGCAATATTTATCAATATACATATATTAAAAATATATGTAAATATGATTTATTTATTATATGTTTATGTCAGAATTCCTCACGTCGCCAGCAAATTTTATATATATAAACAACTTTTATAAGAGTTAGTGATTCATTGATACATATATTTATATTATTTTAAATATTGTTTATAAACTACATATTTTAACAAAAATAAATTAAAATGTTTCAAGCTACTGTTTCGTTACCAAATTTGTTTGCACATGTATGAGGCAATTATACATAAAATCTTAAGACAATCAATGTTTGTAGATTTGTATATTGTCTAGTATTTCTAATTTCAAAGCCAGACATTTTTAGACAATGACTGTTGATGTACTCATAATGGGGAACAGAAAATAATTCAGGAGCTATTATAACACTAAGAAGATCTTTTTTCTGATGAAGTCTTTCCGATATAATTATCATTTATTTTGTAGTTGTACAAAATTAAGTTATTTTTTTCTTATGAATGTCATAGTCTCACATTTTTTAATATTTAAATTTCATTTATATGTTTACCATTCACATAAAGAATCAACATCGCTTTGTAATGTATGTCAGTCTTGCTCCTTGTTTAAAATTCTTACGACGTTTAAATCATCACCATAAAGAAAAATATGTGAGTTTGACGATAATTCGATGTCACTAACAAACATCAGAAATATAAAGGGACCTAAATTTGACCCATGAGTAACCTCGCTTTTTGCTTAATAGATATCTGACTTGAAAGCTTTATATTACATAATTTTTCCGATCTGTTAATAACAAATAAAATAGTTGAATCGAATTGTCACACATACCAAATTGTTCAACTTTTTCCAGATAATATCATGATGCACATTAACTTGTAATCTGCCATCAAGAGCTTGAGACACAAATTAAACAAAGTTGATAATATTTGTCAAAGTACATGTGATTGTAAACGTGGCTATATACAAAAAAGGTACAATACTGTCAAAGAGCTTTAATATTGGACATTTTTTTTATATTTTCCAGCAGATTGGAAATACCCACTTATCTAAAGTTAGATTGAAAATCGTAGACGAGGTTCCCCTAAACATGTAATACAGTCTTTAAGAGAAACTAAGAATAATTTATTTAAGAATTTACATAAAATATATGATTCGTTGCAAAGTATTTGTAATCGACAGCTGAGTTTATGAAAAACTCGTGTTAGTCGATATCAACAAAACTTGAGAAATACAATATGCGAGTGGTAAAAAATTATTTACAAAATTTTAAGTCAATACAATAATTAAATAACTGCAAAAATTTCAGGGAGACTGAAAAGCGGGATAGTGAAAAGTGTAATACGTTAATTGCCAGTGCAGCTGATCCAACATTTTTCCAAAGATATTTGGATTCGTTAGTACAAAGGTTTTGATTTTTTACAAAATTCTCTTTTATTTCCAAGTTTTTTCATTCTTAGAGGGAGCAAATTATAGAGTTTAGGTCCATAGAAGGTAATGAATTTTTGGCAGGTTTCATTAGAATGCTTAGGTATTTCAAGGAGATTTTGAAGCTAAGGTTAAGTGATCATGATTATAAAATTTTCTTAGAGACGGGAAACAATAATGTACACATTTGAGACATGTGATGACATATAAATTTCGAATATTTAATACTTTTGTATCTTTATAAAGTTGATTCGTGGAGTGTCTAAAATTAAGTTTAAATGTGATTTTCAAGAGTTTATTTTGACAAACTTGCAAAAATTTTAAGTGTGTGTCGTAAATTCCTCCCCAGATAGATACACCATATTGAAGAATTGATTCAACTAAGCTATTATACATGAGTGTCAGTATAACTTTTTTTAAAATGTCTCTTAAATTATAGAATCTAAAAAATACTTTTCTAATTCTTGGAACCAAATACTCAATGTGATTTTTCCATTTCAAATGCTGATCAATAATAATATCTAAATATTTTATTTTTGACACTTTAGCAATATCTGAAGTGCAGTTGTAGGGTTCATTGCTGTTACATTTTGGGCTTTGTAAAATAATTGTATTTTTATTAAGAGGACCGGCACTTGAAATGGAGGATGTTATAAATTCAGTTTTATCGACGTTAAGAGTGAACATGTTGGAGTTCAAATATTTCTTTAGTGTCTGGAGTCCCAATTCCCCTTCACGATATACATAGTCCCAGTTGCTGTTCTGAAATAATAAATATTTTTCTTAAAATGGTTTCTTAACCGCCTCTCAAGTTAGCAAAGTAACCCCCTGGAAAATTTCAAGCATCTTGTGCTAGGTAAAGATAGACGAGGACCTACAGTTTAATGTGGACTCCGAACCACTCCTGGGGCAATTTTTTTTAATGAAAAATTATTTCGCCTTGCGGGAATCGAACCCACTTCGCTAGGCAAATCAGTTTGCTAGCCAGACGCTTTAACACACTGAGCTACCGACCCGTATCATCTGCGTAGGATATTATTTTATGGAATATGCCTAATCCACTAATGTAATTTATACACATGAGGAACAGAAATGGGCCCAGCACCGTGCCTTGTGGCATATCCATTTTTATTGTTTTTTGCTCACTTATGGACTTATTGATTTTGAGAACTTGTCTTCTGTCGGAGATATAGTTATTGAAAACTTGTAAGGCTACACCATCAATATCCATCAATTCAGTTTTATATAATAATATTTCATGAGCCACTGTATCAAATGCCTTAGAGAATCAAGAAAAACAGCAAGACATTTTCTATTGCTATTTAGATTAATATTTATACCATTAACAAGCTCAAACAGGGCATGTTCAGTTGACAATCCCTCTCTAAAACCAAGTTCTTTTTGTGATATAATTTTGTTTAATGTTGTTGTTTGTTAATTTTGTCCAAAAAAGCTATTAATCTTTCTTTTCGAATTTTTTAAAAAATTTTGGCAAACTTGCAAATTAAAGATATAGGCCTGTATTATTTACTAGTTGTGTGCTGCCAGATTTATAAACTGGTATTACAATTGACTTTTCCATAAATTTGGAATAACACCATTTAAAAAAGCTAAATTTATTATGTGTTTTATTGGTTTTAAAATATATAAATGAATATGTTTTATCAGATTACTATGTAGATTGTCATGATTTAACTTGCAATGTTTGTCTGTTTATTAGTATGTTTAGGTCAAATCTTGCAATCAAAATTTCGATTAATTCTAATTAAGCTAGAGCTTTTAAATTTCGTACATGTGTATAAGTCCAGTAACAATATACTTTAACATTTTCATATAAAAAAAACGAGAGGGCGGCTTCAAGATGGCGGACGATTTTACCGTTTATGATCCGTTTCGATTCAAAATCGATATCTGGGGGTTTTCGAGATCGCCAATAAGTGTGAATTCTTGGGCAAAATTTAGAAACTCAAAATGGCGGCGCCAATATGGCGGACGACTTTTGTCATTTATGATCTAAATCGATCAAAATCGATATTTGGAGGTTTTCGGGTCCGCCGATTATGAATTTCAAACCAAAAATTTAGTTCAGGATGGCGACTTCAAGATGGCGGACGACTTTACCGCTTAAGATCCGACTCAACTCAAAATCGATATCTGTGGGTTTTCGGGTTCGCCGATTACGAATTTCAAGTCAAAAATTTAGTTTAATATGGCGACTACAAGATGGCGGACGACTTTACCGTTTAAGACCCGATTCAACTCAAAATCAATATCTGGGGGTATTCTAGGTCGCGGATTATGAATTTTTAGTAAAAATTCAGAAATTCGGAAATTCAAAATGGCGACGACTTTTGTAATTTAGGTCCAAATCGATCAAAATAGATAACTGGGAATTACGAATTTCTAGTAAAAAATTTAGTTCAAGATGGCGGACAACTTTACCGTTTATGGTCCGATTCGTCTCAAAATCGATATCTGGGGATTACAGCATATCAAAAGACTAAAAAGTAAAAAATTAAATTATATACAAAAATATGTTTAAAAAAGCTTTTATTTAAGTGATCTAAAAAGCAGAAAATATACTTTGAATTAAATCAAAACCATCATTTTGTTACATTATATAATTTTTTTTATAATATAAGAGCATGTCGCGAGCAATCTCCTTTATACAGAAAAATTTCGCAACAAGCTTTTATATCATAAAAAATATATATAATGTAACAAAATTATGGGTTTGATTTACTTTAAAGTTTATTTTCTACTTTTTTAGAGCATTCAAAAAAAAATTCATATATAATTTTTTAGTTTATGCTTGAAATGTTGATGAAAAAATATTAAAGATTTCGGCTTTTTCTTTGTCATCATCTGTTACAAGCTCAGATTTTTCGTTAAGAATGTTAATATTATTTAAATTAATTTTGTTTACATTAGTTATTTCATCTATATTAATTGCCAAATGTTTTAATTATTTTTATTTGAGTCTATTATTTTATCATTGTAATAATCATTTTTCGTATTTCTTATAATATTGGTTAAATTATTTATAAACGTCCTATATGTTGTTAAATTCTCCTTGGTATAATTTTTATTTAAATTTACTTTTAGCATGTCTGGAACGTGATCTGAATCGATAGTGAAACTGGGTTCAATTTTCTTAAATGCTCTCCTAATATCAAAGATATTGATATTAAACCTATGCAAGACATTCACACCAGCAATAATATTGACACAGTGAATCATCTAGTTCTAATATACCTCCAAATCTGTTTTATTACTATTTGAGATTGAGACTGTTATTGATTAACGAATTATGAATTAATCTACCTAAACTAAACATCTACCAAAGTTCTCGCGTATTGAATCCTGTAATGTATCCTGTATTGAAAGTAGTAAAGTTAATAATATTTAGTTCTTACCCTTCTTTTGTTAATTTACGGTTAATGACTACCATTGTGTACTAATAATAAAACAGATTAGTAGGTATATAAGATTGCAGAAGAACAGAAAAGAGTAATCGCATCTGTCGTCTGTAAGTAATAATTGATCTCTAACTCAGGTAAAATAAATGTCTCTTATGCCATCCGGTCTTTTGACCGCTCCACAATTTTAACAAATACACAAATTGCGATCCCGGACCAGGTGAACTCTGTTGGACATCTCAACAAAAGGCAAATAAGTATCCTTGAAAAAGTGTCTTTGATATTTACAAAAGCCTTTGAGCAACAAAGAAGATATGCGGTCGCTATTGTCAGTGCAATATTTGTCCTCTATAGTATATCGAGAGAAAAGCTGTCAGTTTATTTAGAGAAGGGAATCATTATCTAATTTATATGAGACGTCTCACTAAAATGTTTGAATTGGACCTGATTTTTGTGTAAAAAGCAGCGTTTTTATAGAAACGAGACGGGCGACTCGTAGTCTATTTCCGACAAAGTACGGAAGTGACCCCCGATAGTCAAATGATCAGTTTCGTTAACGATCCGCATTGTGCGAGATCGAGGCGGCATTGCCGCAGCCACCGGCCTTCAATTTATTCCAGATTCTCCCCTTTCTCTCCAGCGCGATCCGTAAGCATCCAACAGTTTTATGACCGGTTCCCAATTTAGATCTGATAATAAACTGCCTATAAATTACGACGTATCTCTTTTAAAAATCGATCAAATACGCCGGATTTTCTAAAATACGGTAAACTCCGATGGTCCTAAGTGGGCTACTAGTTAGGCAGTTTTTCATTAAGGTATAATTTACGATTATTTATGGCACCCAATTATACAATATCGGACCCCTTCACTATATCGAATTTTAAATTTGATTTAATCAGATATTTGGTTCTTGGAATTCTATTCAATATACGGACTTTTGAACTTGAAGTTTCCAAAATTTTTCTGTGAAAAAAGTGATGTGGTTATAAAAAACTCTAATCGTATGTAATGGTCTAATCATCCTCAATGAAACTCTTAAAATTCAAAAATGAAATACTGCAGCAGCCTAATTTAATCCTCCATTTAATGTCGCTGAGACTATAACTTTATTGCCCTTTATATCACACAAAATAATTAACTCTCAATCGATACATGAATTTAAATATTATTTAAAGGATTTTCTCTATTGAAATGCAATAGTGACATCAAGGTTGTTCTTGATGATTTTTTTCAGCATTTTATGTAGTGTTTCAATGTAGCTTGTAATAATAATAAAAATAACGGTAACCCTAAAACTAAAAATAAACCAACGACTGGAAAAATTAAGTTCTCAGCCAAGCTGAATTTAGATTTAGTAGAACTTGAGAAATTAAATTGGCTTAAAAAAAACCTCGGAAATGAGCAAATTGCTGAAAGATATAAAGCATTTAGAAAGCAAATACAAAAAGACATACGAAACGAAAAGATAGCATATTGTGAAACAATTATCAACAACGCAGATAATAAACCAAAAACTGTTTGGAATCTAGTTAACAACCTTAAACAAAATTCTGGTAACAATAGCAAAACTATGACAGCAATTAATCAAGACAACCTGGAGATCAGTGACGCAAAGCAAATTGCAAATATATTTGGTGATTACTTAACAAATGTTGTCAATAGCAAAATAACAACATATTTTGGTAGTAACGTGCCGTCTGAGTGTACATCACCCATATTCATCACCAAATCAATGTTTTTTGCCTCAGTTAATGCAAACGAAGTTGAACTAGTTATTAAGAACTTGTCTAACAAAAAATCTACCGGTTTTGATGAAATACCCGTCAAATTAATTAAGGAATGTATGCTGATTTAATTAATTCATCAATTTCATTGGGACAGTTTCCTGAAATTTTAGAAAATGCTGCTATTATCCCTGTATTTGAAAAAGGCGATCAACTTGATGTTGAAAACTACCGCCCTATATCACTGTTGAGCATATTTTCAAAAATTATCGAAAAAGTTGTTTACAATCGGATTTTAAATATTTTAAACGAAAATAATATTTTAACAAACTCCCAACACGAATTCAGGCCGCGGCTCTCAACAGAAACGGGAACTGTCGAATTTCTAGAGCATTTAAATGATAAGTTGGATGATAATCTATATGTTGTAACTGTATTCTTCGATCTCACATGGACATTTGACACTATTGACAAAAATTTTGTATGTGATAAAATAAGTAATATGGGCCTGTGAGGACCCCTAAATAAATAGGTAAAATCTTTTTTGTCAGGGAGAAAAATTATCATAAAAATAAACGATATAAAGTCAAACATATTTGACATTGACATTGGAACCCCGCAAGGAAGCGTACTGGGGCCTTTAATTTTTATTTTATTCATTAACGATTTGCCCAATTATATAATGCAGGGAAAGGTTTTTATGTACGCTGACGATACTACGATTGCAGTGTCTGATACAAATCCTGTGATCGTTGAAACAAAAGTTCATATTATATTAGAAGAATTCAGTCCCTGGTGTTACAAAAATTGCTTAATAATAAATTATGCAAAAACTGTTTGTGTTGAGTTTAAAAGCAAGCGTAGAGTTACAGAGTTACAGAGAACAGAAACAAATTCATTCAGAATGGTGACAAACATAACCATGAGTTTTTTAAGAAATCACCTATGAACTCAGGCTGTGGCATGTACAATCTTTTACCGGACAAAATTAAAAACAGCATACCATTATTAAGCTTCAAGAAAAGTCTAAAAAAACTTTTAGTCAACAATTCGTTTTACTCTATAAATGAATTCATAAATTTTCTACAATCCAAAGTCACCTGATTGTGTCATATTTATACATTGTGCTGTTATACTAACTTTGTTTATGAATAATAATTTTATATTTATTATTATCTTTTTATTTATTAAATATGTATACTTATATCCATATTTTTTATAATATTTAGTCCTTTTAATTATTTAATTTTTTATCCCATGTGACTTGTATTCTATACATACATTTCATGTACATATTTTTGTGACATGTCATATATACTTTATTATTTCGAGTGGCCAATAAATATTAGTATTATTATTACTATTAATTTTTCATGCATGTTTGTCTCGACAGTAATTAATTTCTAAGATTTTTTCCGACTTCAAAATCGCTACGAAATTACCCTTATTTGCAGAATTTGAAACTGTTTTATTTTTTGGGGTGGCAGGGGTTGATTGCAGCCGCGTAATTTTTGAAGGATTTTATTAGTTTGGAGTCTAAGTATTTTTCAACAATTTTTAAAACTTCGAAATCGCTACGAGAGCTACCCTTATCGGCACCCTTAAAATATTTGAATTTTTTTGGGTGGCAGGGGTTGATTGTAGCCGCGTAACTTTTACAGAATCTTATTACTCTCGACTCGGACTATTCTTTAATATTTTTTTTTAACTTCTAAATCGCTACGAGAGCTACCCATATTTGAGTTTTTAAAATAGGTATTTTTATGCGTGGAGAGGAATGTATAACGTTTTCTCCTGCGTATAAAATTCAATAATAAAAGATATTTTATTAGATTTTCAAACTGATTTGTATTGGCTTCCATGTAATGATATAGTTCTGTTTCAAACGCTTCTGTCAAATATTATTAAAAATTAAACATGATATTTTTAGTCGCAAACTCCTCTATAAAATCCTTATTTTACTATAAGGAACGTAACCAGACTGCAACCAACAGCTACTCTCCGGGCTATATGCCCCGCCGAGCGCTGAATTACAAGTTACAAGTCTGGCGCGTTAAGTGTAATAATAATTGCATATTATCATCAAAACGCTAATGCTTCGATTGCAACAAGCACCAGCCGAAAGACTGATCCTACTTAAAGGAGCTCTCTTGCCAGTCGTCACACACCACTTGCAGACTACAGTTTCGAGCTGTTGGCTCTCGTCCGTGCAAGGTAGGCATTTGACGACCGGCACGAGGATCCTTTGACCATTTGGTAAATCCCGGTATTTTTACAATAGCGACATGTAAAATAGTCGGCAGGCGCCATCTAGCGGTCCAGTGTCTGTTGCAATCGAAAAATAAATAGCCTGACTGGGCTTAGCATAGTTCAAATGTGCTTTTAGAGGGCGGAATATTAAACATAATATTTTTAGTCGCAAACTCCTCTATAAAATCCTTATTTTACTATAAGGAACGTAACCAGACTGCAACCAACAGCTACTCTCCGGGCTATGTGCCCCGCCGAGCGCTGAAATTATTATTTAAATTTGTTGTTAATTTCTGGAATAATTCTTTGTCGTAAATCTTGCGACTCTGGTTGAGTTGCATAGACTGTGGTAATCAAATATCCCACAAATAAAGTCTAATGCAGTCAAATCTGGTGACCGAGGTGGCCACTTCATCATCGGACCTTTTCTACCTATCCAACATCCAGGGACTGTATCATTAAGAAATTGACGGATCGACAGTGACAACAAAATGTGGGGGTGCTCCCGTCTTGTTTTGAAATGCAATTGCAATTGAAAAAATAAAAATAAAAAATTAAAATAAAAAAAAATTGCTTTTGGGCACATCCACCGATTCCTTAGAACATCCGCTATTTTATGGTAGAACTCTACCGTTCCATTTGAAAAAATTAAGTTTTGGTAAAAAAAAATGTTCAGGCCAAATTTTATGGCCCACAAAATACACAATATCAAATTTTTAGGCTCGATTTGATTTTTCTGACATCACATCGCTCCATTACAAGCAATTTTTTCTGATCGTGGCACTCTAGACGTACCAACAAATTTCGAGTCAATTTTTTTTCATGGAGTCGAAATGTCACTTATGGGGCATCGCTGTACTCAGAATTTTTCAAGGATTCCAAAAATATAATAATATACAGGGTGTTCCATTTAAAAATCAAAAGTCGGGGTCATTTCCGGTGAAACCGGGAGCGGGAAAAAAATGACAGTTATATCACAAAGTGTCTTTTTAGTCATATAATACATCTACCCGGTTTCATTCTGATATTCTCAAAAATAAGGAAAAAGGGGGTCTACCATGACCCGGTACATGTACATTAACAAATTTTCTATTTTCTTCTTTGACTTCATATATATATGTTTTTTTTAATTTTTGAGAGTGTACAATTTTTCTGTTTTATTTTGACTTAAATAAATAATAATTTCTGTTTTATACACCAATGAAAGTTACTATTATTATTATTATTATTAATATATTTGTTAGAAGAAAAGTGGTCTTGATGTGGTCATTTTAGGTCGATTAAATTTAATTAAATCTTGTGATATTTACTGAAAAATTTAAATATTTGGAAATACAGGTTTCGTGCAAATATATTTGTAGAATGGTTAAATTTAGGTTTTTATATCTTACAAACAAACGTACTATGAATAAAAAACTCGAGAATTGAATGAAAATAAAAATTGGTTTTTAATCGTTTTATCATTAAAAGTTTCTTGAAACCTAAAAATTCAAATACAGCACGCAATTGAATAAACTAATTAAACTAGAAGGGAATGCAGTAAATAAATGTAATACCTTTTAATGATTTATTTTGTTTGGCAAGTTACTCCTAACTTTTTAGTATTTATAAACGTAGTACCTGTTTAAAACTTTTTAAGAGAATCGGAAATCAAAATAAACAAAACAAAGTTATTCGAACTTTGAAATAAGGCAAGCACTGGTATTTAATTCAAATTAAGTTGCGGCGGTGCAAATAAATTCGCTAATTGTAAATTTAGAAGTATCCGTATAAAATCGATTTCACAGAATTGTATGTCAAATTTTAATATTTTGTTAAAATTTTCAATTACATAACAACGATTAATCATAATTAAACCTTTGCTTATCAACATGACTAAGCAAGGAGCATCCAAAACATTAATTATATCATAAACGGGGGTATTAAATACCATTTCTAATGTTTTCAAATAATTACCGCCTGTTTATAAAATTTATTGGAGTTTGTTAATTACAATAATAGGTATTCAGTACTGTACAAAACATCTGCTGCTAAGCGTAAACAAACAAGGGGTGGTAAAATATTTTGAAACAAAGTCTCACCTGCTAAAGAACATCCGCTACGCCCACAAAGGATGCGGCATTGTCCTCGTGTCCCTCGGCAGGCTCGATGAATGTTGCAGGAAAGGAGGCAACTTCCCTGGGGGCGGAGGGGGCGGCAAAGCCGGACTCCGGGATCTGTCTAAATGAGAAGGAGTAGCCGTTGCATAAATATTCACTGAAGACCTCTGATGAACGCAAGGTCTTCGAACATCCGGCATGGCAAACTGTAGTTTCTGCCAGAACTGGCGATCACCCCATTCGATTACGGTATTTGTCTTTAAGTACAAGCGCAGATCGGGGTCCAAGTCCCGTTGAGGCAGTTCCCCAGTCACAACAAATATTAATCTACGCCGCCTGTCTTTCAGAACTTCATGTAAAGCCGATTTAAACTCGAACCGACACCATTCATTGTGTAAAAAGTTTTTCGAAAGAACTATTATTGTGCGCCGTGAGGATTCGACAGCCTCGATAATTGTGTCGGCGACGTACGCCGAAACGTTAAAGTCTCTATAGTGTAAACACAGTCTATATCCCGGATCACCGGATTCGAGACCGGGGGCTAATACTTGGCTAACAAACGCCTCGTCTTTCACACTGTAACTTACGTAAGCATCGAAAAGTCTGTCCTTATCTTGTTGTTCCTCGAAAGCTGTGGTTTTATAACACATTCTTAATCCGCACCGCGAATAAATCCACACGCGCAGCTCTCGACGGTAATAAAAGGCGCCACAAACAATAACGACGCTGGCTATAAAAACACACATTGTAACCAGTAACAGTGGCAGATAATCATTCATCACTTGAGTTTCCACCACTGCACGGTTGCTACCTTGATACGAATTAACGCAAGAAGAACTATTAAAGTCTGCCATATGCGGCCCTAGGGCTTTCGTGATATTATTATACATACAAGATATTTTATTGGCATCCCCAACTTTACCATAATTCACTTGTAACCAAGTTTTGAACTTGGAAACGTATTGGCAGTCGCACGTCCATTGGTTATAAGCCAGTCCAATTTCAACTAGATACGGATTTAAAGCAAACTGCCACACTTCGAATGAATATAAGCGGTTTCCATCTAAACGGAGAACTTCCAATTGCTTTAGTTCCAAGAAAGTTCTATTGTCAATAAAGTGTATCATGTTGCCTTGTAAGTAAAGCTCTCGCAAATACTCGAGACTAGCGAGCTCGAATCCTAATAACTCTTTTATATGATTGTTCTCTAAATGTAATATTGTTAGCCTTCGTAAACCGCTAAACGTGTGATTGTAAATTGCAGCTATATTAGAGTTATTCGCGTATAATACTTTTAGGTTTTTACGACCTATAAAAGAATGGCTGGATAACTCACCAAAATTATTGCCGTCGAGATAAACTTCCGTTGCATCCATTGGTATTCTGCTGGGCATTTCGGTGTAGCCGACGCCTGAACATTCGACGACGTTCGCTGACCAGGACTGATCGTGATAACAAGTACAGTTTGTAGGACATGTCATCTCGCAATCGCAAGCGTCGAAATCACAACAATGGCACAACGCAAAACAATGTGTTTTATACGTGCAGAGGAACTGTGAAGACTCCGCTTCTATCAGCGGGAGGTAATTACTATCGCGATTGTACAGTAACTTGCAGTATATGCTTTCCAGGTCCATAACACGCGGATGTTGCCGCAGGTGGTCGAGTTTGTTTATTCGCTGTAGCCACTCCATAGTGCAGTCACATTGAAATGGATTTCCGCCGATATAGAACTCCGGTAGCGGCCGTTCGGGGTCCACAGGAGTCAGCCTGAGCGCATTAAGATCCATACTTATTATCTGATTAGCATACAAGTCCACTCTGGTCAGGTTTGTTTTCTTTATGAATGTGTGCGGTTCAACAATCGATATAAGATTGTCGTTTAAAAACAATAATTCAATGCTGCTTGGCACGGCGGCCGCATTTATCTTGGTGAGTTTATTAAAGCTCGCGTCCAGCGTTTGCAGTCGTAGTTCAAAGTCGAGGTTGTAGTGATTGCCAAGTTCTCGTACATTATTTTTATGCATGTCTAGCCATTGCAAGCCTTGCGGTATTAAAGCGTAATCGAACCATTCTATTTGATTATCTGATATGTTTAACCACAACAAACTGGGAATCTCTGCAAACAATCCGTTGACATCGGTAAGCACATTAGCGTCAAGTCGAATGGCTTGGAGGTTAGGACTGAATTGAAAAGCACCATGCTCCACTTTCTGAATTTTATTTCGAGCTAAATTTAAAATCTGAAGGGCTGGTAAGTCTGAGAAAATGCGTTTACTGATGTTCTGTAGGCGATTTCCGATAAGTCTCAAGCCGTATAAGTTGCTCATACCTCTGAAGCCGGGCTCTTCCAATGAAGTAATCTGATTTTCGCCCAAATCTACTGTTCGCATCAGGCGCATATCCTTGAGCGCCAAGGGCACGGCATTGAGTAAGTTGCCATTTAAATTCAAGTCCTGCAAACTGGAGCAATTCCTAAAAGCCTCAGGATGAATTCCTTCTAAAAGATTATTATCAAGTGCCAAGAGAGACAGAACGTACAATCCGTTTAATGAATAAGCGTCGAGATACGTGATTTTATTATAAGATATAATTAACGTGTGCAGATTATTCATAGGAGCGAACGTGTCGGCTGGAATAGTTTCTACAGAATTATGCTCCAAATTTAATATCTGCAGGGTGTACAAATCCCTGAAGAAAGACGGGTCCAATTTCGTTATTCGATTGTATGATAAATTTAGTAGAACTAACCGAATAAGGCCTGAGAATGTGTCGGCATTAATCCAAGAGCTAGTAAGGAGGTTTCTGGATAAATCTAGTGCCAATAGTTGCTCTAAATTTGCAAAAAGTCCTGGCGCTAAAACACTGATGGAATTATTTTGCAGATAAATTTCCTTGATCGAGCTGCCGCTGTCTTTGAAAAGTTCAGAAGGAAGGGCCACTACTTTATTGTTCGACAAGTCAAATATTTGCAGAGCTTTAAGGCCTGCGAGTGCACGGTCTTGTACCATGGATATTTCATTATTATGAATGTACAGTTCACGAAGTCGGCGAAGCACACTAAAACCGCTCGCGGGTATCAAAACGAAATGGTTAAATGAAGTGTCAAGTACCTGAATATCTAAACTGCAAGGGTGTGAAAACGTGCGAGTATTCTCGATGTGCTCCTGACGGTCCTCGTCGGAGACACTTACGAGGGGTTGAGGTTGCCCAGGAGCCTTTTCCCTAAATCCTAGGTCACTAACGTCCTGCAGTCTGTTCTCGCTTACGTTCAACGCCACTAAGTTGATCAAAGGGCAAAATATGTTTTCAGGAAATGACCATATATTATTGCAGCTCAAGTCCAACCTCTCTAATTGTCTAACCGGAGAGAAACTATCTCGTGCAAAATCCAAATTCATGGCGGGCCACTCTGTATTGTGCGTTCGAACTGTGAGATTTCGAAGATCACGTAATCCTAACAGCGTTCCGGCTGGCCATCTTCCTAATTTGCAATGTTCTAACTCGAGTGCTCGAAGTTTTGTTAAATGAACAAAACTCTTATCGTCCAAGCTGCTGCGAGACATAATATCTGCATTGCATTCTATCCGCAAGGATGTCGTGTGTTCTGATGGTATTACGCTAAAATTGGTTGTGTCAAATTCGCTGTTAATGGTCCGCAAATTACATGTTAAAGCTACTTCATCCTGGCCCCCTGCTATGGCCGGTTCCCTGACCCACCATTGACAATCATCCGGAGCCTCATACCGAAGAGGTTGTGAGGAACTATCTGTAGGAGTCAATTCGTTTCCTTCCGCACTAACCAACACAAAAATCACAAAGAATCCAAACAAGTTACAAGCCATTCTTGCTTTATTACTGTCACAAAAATAAAAATTCATAAAATCGCATGTTAGAAAACTATAACATATGAGCGCGTGGTAGTTGCCGCGCGATCGAAACCACCGATGTTACCGCCCCAAAGGTTGAGAGTAAACTGACAGGGCGCCCCGTTGGCCACTAGTATATACCCTCGCCTACCCCTCGGAGTCGCGCACACCCGTTACAACCACATAACTCTCCCTCGTAAATATTAATAATAGTACGTAATTGACATTTATTACGCAATAATATTAGAGAGTATCGGAATTTACGGGTAAACAATAATTTTATTTTTAGAGTTTATGTTGAGATAAATCTGACCTTTCGCATAAAAGTTTTTTTGCAAAACGCGCACACTATTACAAATTGAGTATTTTGTGTGGTGAACAGCGAAACTAATTTTTTGCTATATTCAGAATTAGTATACTGAAACCTATATTGATATTCAGTTTACGCCCGTGCTTTATGACTGATGACCGACCGTCAGCACCGCAGGGCGACAAGCGACTAGATTGGGATGCTGGCTGCTGAAGCCTCCATACATGAGAGAAGAGCCTCTGACTTCGCGAGCTTATGAGTTTCCGAGAGCATGCGAGCCGCTGCGATAGCGGACGAGCAGGGCGTCTGCGCCCCACCTTCAAAGCGCCAGTCGTAAAAGAAAATACTCGTCCTGTAGACCTCAACGAAATTTATTCTGTTGGAAAAAAATCGACGGAAAGTTATTCAAGATATTGAATATGTTAAATCTAGCGGACAATTGGCAGGCATCAATAATGTATATATCGGTCTCCGGTACACGTACAAAGTAGTAATCCAATTATTTTAGGGAGGAGCACAATTCCGGCATATCATTGCAAAGGAGCAGCGCTTTGTAGCCAGGATTATGATTACACGGTCGGGTCGAGCGCTGTGTAAAACCAATCTGTTGCGTGATTCACCAGAAAGGATCAGACATTCAATATCGGCCGTTTCTTCGGCAATAAAACGCAGCAATCTCAACATGTGAACGGCGTGCATGCACGTCAGGCACGGATTTATGGGCGATGAAGTAGCGACATTAGTCTGCAGGTGTTTACCCCGGTCAAATCAGTGCCCGGAGTCGGAAAGTAATACAGTGCTGACCGCGGGAGCCGCCACCTGCCACTCCGGACTCCGGTGGCCCCGGACCCGCCGCTAATCGTGACAAACGACCGAGGTTATTTCGGCGAGGCATCCTCGTCGAAGCTCACTCGATTACGCCGCTTCCTATTCTTCTACTCTATTTATATCCACATTCACATTACTCTGCCTACGCTCAAGCGACTTCGCATTAAGCGTACTACAAAATTATCCTAAAACTTCCTTATAAATGACTGCAAGAAAATTATCATAAAAAGCCTCGATAGCTCAGTTTAATCTCTCTGCTTTTGGACAAAAAAATTCTTCCGCAATGATGAATTAGCTTAACTTTAACGCAGTCGATTTTTATTCTGGTGGATAAAGTGTAGACTCTCAAGTGAGTTTTGATTTCCAAAAATATAAACTTTTATCTTAATAAATAAATAACAATAGTTCTAACAAATAAATTGCAGTTAGAGTAAATATCGCAAATGTAAGATACCTTTAGCAATGGAATGTTACTAGTAATAAATCGGTATTTTAATCCTATTTTCAATATGTTTATTTGGCAGTAGATTAACAATTTTAATGCCTGTAAAGTATAATCATAACAAAAATTTACTATAATTGAACTGAAATACCGCACCATTTTCCTTGTTAGAATATGGCAGTTAATCCACAATAAACAAAATAAAGTTGTTTGTTGTTTGGATATTATGTTAATGATAATAATTGAAAATTAATTAATAAAGGTACAGGTGATAACAAAACGCAAATAAATCTAAGAGAAGTGGTAAGTTAATAAGTCATCACATCTTTTTAAATAGACGTAATGTCTAAAATGAAGAAGACAGGTAAGATAAATAATAAAATTATTCTAAATATTTGTCTGGTCGATAGCCGCGTGGGTTAAGGTGCAAGGTGGCAATCGCGATTAATCACAGGGCTTGGCGCCACCGGGTTCGAATCCTGGCTCCGACACTGTCGGTGGAAATGGTTGTATGTCCGCGTTTTTTCAATGTGTAACCCCCTTCCGCACAAGCCTCTGGCTTCTGGAATTGGGGGTTGTCTAATTTCTGTGGTGTTTATTCTATTTTATTTTACTTCAAAAATTAATTAAAAATATTGTCCATAATTATTATACTTCTATCTTACGAGGGCCACGCCAAATATTTTGCTTAATATCTATTGTATAAGAATAAAGTTTTAGGAATAGTTATCCCATTTTTTGTGAGCTATATTTCAGTAAAAAGAAATTTGAAAACCGTAGCCTACTTTGTGAGATATATTACAAAAACCTGAAAAATAGGAAACCATAGCTTCCTTATTTGAGGAAATACGAAAAAAAATAAAGGGATGAAAGTTGACGACAAAGACAATAGAATAATAATATGTATGAAAAAATTGGAAAAATTCAGTTAGCTTTGACATACGCTCTTGTGCAAAAATGAAAAGACAAATCCCAAAGTAGGTCATGACACTATTAATTCCGTTTATTTTTTCTCTTTCTAACGATATAAAACATATCAAAAAATTTTAACTGATAGTGTCAATATTTAATATTTAACGAGAAAAACAATCCATATCATATTCATCGTTGCTGATACAGAGGTGTGTAATATGGATGACATTTCTGATCATAGTCTAGTTAAGAGTGATTTAAGAATTGCAAAAATTAAACAGGCTACTTGTTACCGAACGTTTAGAGTTTTTGCTAATTTTGATAATGAACTGTTCTTAAGTGATTTGAAAAGATTGGACTGGGACTATATTTTTAATCTTGATGAGGTGAATAGTATGGTTGAATTTTTGAACCACAATTTATAACTTTTATTTGATTTACATGCCCCAATTTGAACGGTCAGAATTACTAAGCCGCCAGCTCCTTGGCTAACGCCTAACCTTAAATTAACGGTGAAGTTAAGAGATAGAGCGCGTTGTAAATATAAGAAAACTAAAACCGAAGTGTCACTAAGGGAGTATCGAGAACTGTGTAATTTTGTAAATATGGCAGTAAAAAACGAAAAAAAAAGCTTTCTTGCATCAAAGATTTAAAACTGATCCTAAAGATTTCTGGCGTACTCTGAGATGGCTTAATGTTGGAAAATCTGAAAGTCCTCTTGTAGATTCTGGCGATCCTGACGAATTCAATGATAACTTTGTTAACAGCGTTGCAAAAGTTAATGTTATTAACAATGACCCTCTATTAGACTCTTATACAAACGCAACTAGTCCAAATGTTAGAAACACTTTTGATTTTTCAGAAGTTACAACTGAAAAGGTTGAAAAAATTCTACATAGTATTAGATCTAACGCAAAAGGGGCCGACGGATTAGATTTAAAAATGATTATGTTTATTATTCCTCATCTAAGCACTCATTTAACGTTTATTATCAACAAATGTCTTTTAAATTCTGCCTTTCCTTCTGGTTGGAAAATTGCTAATGTCATCCCTATTCCGAAGAACAATTCACCGTCTCTATTTTCACATTATAGACCCATCAGTATACTACCCACCTTATCTAAAATTATTGAAAAAGTAGTTCACGAGCAGCTAAGTTAATTTTTATTATTCAACGAGGTCTTTCCACCCACACAATCTGGTTTTAGACCACACTTTAGTACAACTACTGCTTTGTTAAGTGTGACTGATGATTTATTAAGGGCATTTGATGATAACAAAAGTACTTACTTAATTCTCTTAGACTTTAGTAAAGCCTTTGATACTTTAAATCATCCCATACTGTGTACAAAATTACGTTATTTTGGACTTAGCGAAGCAGCCGTACTATTTTTTCAAAATTATCTAACTGAAAGAAAACAAAGAGTAGTGATAAACAATTGTCTTTCGGAGTCTATCGATATTGAGCAAGGAGTACCGCAAGGTAGTATTTTGGGAACATTGTGATTTTCTATTTATACTGCTGATTTTTATAAACATTTGAACTTCTGCAAGTCCCACCAATATGCTGATGACACTCAAATATACTACTCCTTTTATCTAACAGACATAAATCTTGCTGTAAAGAGAATCAACTCTGATCTTGACGCAATTTCTGGTGTGTCTAAATCTCATGGTCTTATTTTGAATGAAAATAAAACGCAATTGTTACTTTTAAGCAAAAATAAGAACTCAATTCTGGAAGATGATGTTTAAAATAATTGTTAATAATTTAATTTTACAACATAGTGATAATTCCAAAAACTTGGGTATATTCATTGATGCTGAGTTAAGATTTTCTCAGACTTCAGCCCAGCTGACCTTAAGAAGGCGAAGGTCAGTCTTTCGGATACGCCGAGATCTTCTATATTATTATTATTATTATTATATCATTGAATCGCTATGTCATGATTAGTGAAAAACAATGTATACAGTTATTAACAAATTTTGACAGATTGTCAGTGTTGCATGTTGTATATGTTGCGTTGTCGAATTCTAAGACAAGTTTTATATCAGTAATTATGGTGTACACCAATAATAACAAATTTGATATGATTAGTATTATTTATTGTCAGTGCAATTTTGACGCTAAGATGTCAGTCATGGTTTATAGATTTCCAGATGTTCCGCAGCCAAAACGAACTATGCTTAGGAAGTTAGTGCAAAATCTAAAAACCCACTGTTCATTTCCAAAAAAGTAGTAAGGCGAGGACATATTGCGGATAATGTAAGAAAAGTGAAAGGAGTATTGAATTATGTTAACCAAAATAAAGAAACTTCTTTGAGACAAATTCAGAGAAACTGTAGCTTAAAGAAGACACTGCAAGAAAAACATTAAAAAAAAACGGATTTCGATGCTACAAAATGAGAAAAGTTCAACGTTTAAATAAGGGAGATAAGCCGAGCCGTTAAATAAAAAAAGGAATTACCCGCTGATATGTAGTAAAATTCTTTGGTCGGACAAATTAAATTTTTCTAATAAAGAATTTTTCAATATGCATTATAAGTGGACACGAGAAAATACACATTGGTACAGGAAGGCTGATTTCCAGGAAAGATTTTCTAAGAATGTTTGGGTGGGTCCTTTAGGGACTAACGTAATTGGACCTTATTTTTATTCATAAAAAGCTCAACTTTTTATTACTGTGAAGCGGGCGTAAATTGTAGCGGCCTTGCTGAAAAAATTGTAATGGCATTTGCAACTGAAACACTGTCTAGTCGAAACACTGCCCACACAATAGTGTTGCAGTTCTGAAAAAAAGCCAAATAAGAGTAATTTATTGTTAATTTTGGAACTGAAACACTGTATTTCGGTAGTGTTGCGTGTCGGTAATAAAGTGCTGTCGCCTCGATCTAATGTTCCACATCGAATTTTCGGTATCGATAGTCGACACTTAGCACCCTCGATTCAAAATTTCTGCACTAGTTTATTTTTTCCTGTGCAGTAATGCCTGGTACTTTCGATATATTTTTTTTTCCCTTCTGGCATTAAGGTTTATATAATGATAGAAAAGAATGGAAGATATTGAAAGTATCAGGCATTATTGGGCTAGATTGTACAGTGTACTATATATGTATTCCCGTATGTAAAGAAAATTCTTTGGAATTGTTTGTACGTGGAAAAAATGAGTAGCGGTAATTTTTTCTATTACATATGGAATGTGTTTTGTGCTGCTGCTTTTCTTGCATAATTCAATGGGTATCTCAGCCAGTGGAAAGGTACGTACCCTTACTATGGTAGTACTACTAGAAGTAAAGACAAAATAGAAATTCAAGTAAAGTAATTAATTATTTACCTACGTTTGGAAAATAAAGGTTTTCTCCAACAAGTCTCGTGTTAGATGCCAACTGTGAAATCCAGCTTCAGATTTTTCATTGTATTGTTATGAAAACAATGTTGAAACATTAACTGTACATGATTTCAACAATTTACAATCCCCAATATTTTATATTTTTATTTAATAAAATGTATTTCACAATAAATCAGGTCTTAAATAAGCTCTACGCGATTTTAGAAATTTCTGATCGGAAATATTTTATTCCTTACTATCTATCAGTGTTTATCACTAGGAAAAATAGAAAAAAATCTTAGTCTGTTAAAATGAATAAGGGTAAAAATCAGCTCTACACGATTTCATAAATTACTAATCTGTATTTTGTTGTGGTAACAGTAAAAAGATTTTTGTTATATTTTATTCTCTGCCGTCAATGCACATTAATAGGAGAAATTTCAGTCCGTTAAAATAAATAAGGATAAAGATGGGCTTTCCTGATTTCATGAATTTTTAATCTGTATCAGAAAGTAAAGGTGGTCAGAAGGTACAGGGGGCTATGATAATGGCAAAGCGCTTTTTGTTATTGTCTTCCAGTTTGGTTTAAGCAAAGGTTATGTTGCTCATCATGAAATATATATGGATGGTCAGGGGGTGCGGGGATGCCATATAGCAAATTAACTTGTAGTATCATACATTGGAAGTTTTGTGCGGGGGGAGAGTGGTACACTTATTACTTAAATTATTACTATCCAATAATTTTCGATACTAACTTTAATGAAGAAAGCAAAATAGGATATGTACAGCAATTGTACTGGACAACAGCAAAAGATAAATGAGTATATTTTAAATAGGGCAAACAAAAAAAAAATGAGTTTCCTATCTTGGTTTTACGATATCGTGGGTTGGTTAGAGATCTTTTAAAAATAAGAAAATCTAATTAGTCTATTTAGCTGCTGATTATGCCCAAAAAAATATGAGACACAAAGTTGCGTGATGGAGGTCTTTCGATATCACGGCACACTAATCTTCAATATCTGACAGGGTTAATGTCATGGCTACCTATATTTAATACAGTAAAATATCTATTAACTGTCATTTTAAAAACAAATGCCATATTGCGAAAAGAGAGATTGGTTGAAAAGAAAATTTATAGACGAACCAGATAAGAGGGGTACCATTTGAAATAACAAAGATTGGATCACTTCCGTTTAAACAGGAAGTTGAAGAAAATGTTTGATAGGCTCAAAACAAGGACAATTATGTAATAAACAACTCTCCCAAAATTCAAAATTTTTACTTCTTAAATAGCAAAGCTACAGAGTGTTACATGACCCCTGTGTCACCCGGTATACTTATATAAATATATATTATGTGGCGCCACTGCATGACGAGCTACCCGAATATTCAACCTTCGTCTATAAAAGCTCCACCTATTTCACTGCCAAATTATTAGGTATAAATCGGCTCGTTCAACCATTCAACTCATTTGGTCGGCTATGGCAATTACACAGAATGTCCTAGTCGTGATTTTTATTTCTGGTAGGAGGCAGAAAGGGATAAAATTTAGTATATTTCTATGGTAAAACGTGGTGTAGCTTCAGTATTTTTTTTTGGCATTAAGGCCGAAGCCATTCAGCCAAAACCTACTCCAACCTACCCACATACCAGAAGAAAAAAAAACATGATGTAATAATCAGCTAAACAAAGGATATAACAAGGGTCACAAACTTCTCGTCCAGGGGCCCTTCAGGACATTTGTTTCAGCACATACAAAACTAGACCACGGATAGCTTCAGTATTAAATAACAGCTAAATCCTTAGTTGAGAATGCCGCTGATTTTTTTATCTATGTACTCTTTTTTGGAGAGAAATGGAAATGCCATAGACGTTTTCAATGTCAGAAACAATTCACTTATATTTTCTCTGGAATTGACAACCAGCTAATATAAAAATGTGCGTTGAATTATTAGATAGATATTCTAAGTACATGTTTTTAACTGATTTCTAAAAAGGACGAGGTTTATAAGTTCGATTCGTATGTATGTATTACTTCCACGTCTAGTGGAAGTATAGCAAAGCAAAAAAAATAATTTTTTTTTCTTGAAATAGGCTTAAAATGTCATGAAACGTCGAGATTTTAAATTTGAGTGAAAAAAAATTCCTGTGCGGTATGTCGGTCTGTCTGTAACTTTTTTTGTGTGCACATTTACTCTGAAACCGTTTATGATGTTGACTTGAAATTTGGTATACTTATGTATTATAACGAGATCTGGAAATAGATTATATTTTTATCTAATTCCGTTGGGGGCTTCGTGGGGGTAAATGGGGTAAATAAGGGTAAATAGGCAAAGCAAGCAAGTAAGAGTCCATAAAATTGCAATTTAGGGCATGTACGAAAAGTCAAGGTCTCAAAATTTTTTTTTGACATCAGCCACCCCCATTGTCACCTCCACACTATTGTGAAAGGGAATAAGAAAAATAAAATGTGATTTAGTGTGTGTACAAGAACGAAACGTCTCAAAAAAAATTTTCGCGTTAGCGACCCCCTCTACCACCCCCATTGCCACCCCCGCCCTATTATTAAAGGGAGTAAAAAATTAAATTGAGATTTAGTGTATGTACGAGAACCAAGGGCCTCTAAAATTTATCTTGGCATTAATCACCTCCTCTACCACTCCCATTGCCACACCCACCCTATTGTTTAAGGGAATAAAAAATTAAATCGGGATTTAGTGCGTATACGAGTAAAGGCGAGTAAAATATTACATTGGAATTTAGTGTGTTTAAGACTTGGATACAAAATCTGGATGTGGAAGTAGTGATTCCTTGGGCAGCGGTTTTTTTATGTTTCTACAGCAACAACTATTTAGTGGTTCGATGATTCTTCTGCTTTTTTGAAGGAGGATGCTTTACCTGTGCATCTTATGCAAGGTTATTGCAGATAACTTAGAAACTACGAAAACGAAAGAAATTTAAAAACTGCATGTAAATTCAATGAATTGGCGAATGCGCCAGTGACGAACCAATTAAAATATCATTGATTAATATTCAAATATAATTTCACTATAGATTCAACACCACTATGTTTTCCAGTGATTTCACACTGTCAAAAAAAAAGATAACGTGGTAGTAATTTTTTCTCTGTAGAAGACAAATAAGAGGCCACTAAAAGGGATTTTTTTTTAAATAGTTAAACCGCCTCCAATAAATTTATAAATTATGAAATAAAATTTCATACAGTTGTTCGGTTTGAACCTTGTTACCTAAATCAATATGAAGTCAGTGCTAAAAGCCAATAATATAACTATTTTTGCAAAGGATATGAGAAGTTATAAGACACTGTATAGGTGGTGCTAAAACTAGCCTCAAGAGGTGTAGTGGGAACTGTTTAATTTTTAAGCTAGACTTATTTTATCAAAATGTTACTAATGGTTTTAAAAATGGTTAGTTTCCTGATGATGAAATTATTGAACTCCTAACGCATTCGCAGTTAAGAAAGAGCAATTGGTCCCTTAAATGCGAAAGAGACGCAACGATAGGATACAACTATTTTATAGAAAAAAACTGCTCCATAAATTTAGTTTGATGCACTATAATAGTAAGAAAACCCGTTTTAGAGAGACACAGAATTACAAATTTCAGTTGTGAGCTGATACATCCCTCTAATTCATCCTAATATGAAATTGATTGGATATATCAAAAATATGGTAAGAACCTTTTTCAATATATATAACATGTCTCGCATTACACTTTCCTAAAAATTCGAATATCCGCAAAAATACATATTTACTTGGGGAGTAGGGGCTGAAACTCAACCTTCAAGAGTGTAAAATTCTTATAGTGGAACCAAAAAGTGTACATAGTGGAGCAAAAAGTCAGCGGCTTTCTCGTGAGAGGATTTATCTGTTATTTAATACTAAAGCAGCACTTCGTTCTACCATAGAAATATATTAAATTTTATCCGTTTTGCCTCCTACCGGAATAAAACCTCGCCTAGAGCGTTCTGCGTAATTGCCATAGTCGACCAAATGGGTTGAATGTGTGAGTGCCGCATTTATACCTAATAATTTGTGGATTGCTGTGAAATAGGCGGAGCTTTTATAGACGAAGGCCAAATATTGGGGTAGCTCGTCACCCGGTGGCGTCACATATATATCTATATAAGTATATATAAAATAATAATATTGTTCATATTTCATCATTCAACATTTTTTCTTACTATATAGAGAATCCATAATATTTTAATTTAAGACTTCACACAATCCCAAGGCTTTCATTTTTTCGAAATATAATGAAATTTACGACATGGCTCTACTATTTGCTCTTTTCGGCCAGAATGTAGCTTTTAGCATAATTTCAGTACACTAATATCTCTAAAGTTGCATAATGATAATGATAGCACTTTTGTTAATTTTTTTCCCTTCGCCAGCATCATCAGGACATGATTAAAACTGGAAATTAGTCTCCCGATGACGCTGATATAGTTAGCGAAACGCGCAGAGTAGTGAATTCGAGTGTAGTGTATAAATGTGGTTTTTAGACTCCAAAGATATTTGTGAAAAATAACCCTCATACGAAAAGGCTCCCACCGCCAGAACCCGGATTCAATAGCTCTTGGTCTATTAATTTTAACATCAACTTGTTGCTAAGACACGATTTCGTATTAAATAAAAATGACAAACTAGTGCATAATTTTTTATAATTGAAGATACCGTCAACGAACCTACTAAAACGTATTTAAACTCATCACACTTTGATATCAGCAAACAATCTCATTGAAGAAATTTTGCGTAACTGTAACGAAATCCGAAAATATTTTGCATGAACCGCGTGCGACACGTAAAAACACCATCGGAAGATATTTTTGGAAATACAATTATAAAGAATTTCATTTTTTTAAATTACAAAACAAAATTTTATTTTGGGTAACTACAATAAAAATCGAATATTTTGAAATCTATCATTAAAATCAATTCCACGACAGTGATTATTGTAACTGCAACAAATGATGTCCCACGGTTCGAATTTACAATGAAATTTTTTATTTTTTCACAGCTGCAACAAAAATCTTACTTTTGTGAACTATCACAAAAAAATCGCTCTACGGAGGTCTTTTATGTAGCTATAATGAATGTCGCTTCACGGAGTGTAATTTACGTAAGTATAATGAATGACGCTCCACGGACCGTAAATTTAGTAACTACCTCGAAATCTTTATTACGAACCGCCGTTGTGTAGCGCTGCATCTTATGCATAATATTGAATATGATGGCAAGTTAAAAGTTGCGTATTAAAAATTCTAAAGCGACAAATTTTTTGATAGAAATTTTTTTACATTTTGCTACCGTTCTTGGCGGTAACTTATACGCTTTCCTTCGTGTTTGCCTTTAGAGGGTTACTCAATGACTCGGTGTCACAAAAGTATCCTTATCATGTAGTCCACCTTGCCTGAACGTATGAATTAAATATTCTAATCAGTTGGGATTCAAGTAATTCCAAACTCTATAACGAGTGCCCAAAATTTTATATAATATTTACATAAAATACGAATAAAGACAGCTAAAAGTCCACAAAATCATAAACATTGACGTTTTGATTGAATCTTTTTGGTGTCAGTCGTAAATCATTGGAGTTGGAGATTCCATTGTCTGAGTTGTTCTAACCCTCACCATATGTGGTATGAACCGATACTATTGTTGAAACCTTATACTTATACATACGAGATTTGTAAGTGTAACAACAATTTTCTAAAAATACCAATATGTACCTTTACCTAAAATCCTTTATTTTCATTGTGTCTTACTGAGTCCATATTAATCAAATTTCCCTTTCAAGTTAGTTAAGAAGGTGTTATAGATTAAGAAGAGTGTTCGCTTTAAGACGGTGCAGAGACGTCCGATTGATACCATTTAGTTCGAGCAGTTAAGCAGAAGTAAAAAAGTAAGTATCAATTTTGCATTTTATGTCTGAATAACTCGCATTGAACCCTTCAGGTGAACATACTATCAACTTTTATAGGAAGAGTAACAAAACATCCTTCAGACGTATAAGCATGGATCGTTCACAATACCTCTCCCAGCAAATGTAAAGTTTTTAAATAACATTTTTAAATACCAGCAACCAATTTACGGAAAATGTCATACCAAACTTCTTTGCCATCGATATATAATTTTCATCTCCACCACCTTGGCTTTTTCTTTCATTACTATTAGCCCCGCTATCGTTTTCAAGTAGTTACGCTAACTACTGATTGATGCTGCTTCAACGGAATTCATTTAAGCGCATGCTATAAACATAGACCACATCTCACAACGACAACTTTATCTAACGACTTTTTGTTCTTTAAATGATTGCATTTAATTCACTTTTCATTCATCAGAGAAGCTTTTATTGTGCATGATTATCTTTAGTAGTAAAATTCTTTTGTTTATAAAAAATTTCAAAAAAACTTTTCAAACGTATGGTTTAAATATGTTAAAATAATGATAAATCATGTTTAAAGATCACCTCGATGAATAACTTATAAAAACTTATTTTGTAATGTTATTTTATTTATATCCTCAGCATTTGTTGACCTAAGTTTCTTAAAAATTATATGCAGAGGTTTCCAATCCAATATTGCAAGCACGCATCAAAGTTAGTGACCAATATTTTGGTATTTGAGGGGACTCTTTTAGTATCAGCATCAGATTTTGGATCTTATAAAAACAAACAAAATAGTGTAAAACGTAACAAATCTATTCAAAATATCGTATTCTCTTCATAAATACGGTATCAGAGCAGTTGATTCTTTGTGCTTTTTAAACAAGTAATCTCTGTAATCAATTTGACCTAAGCAAAATGGTTTTCTTTAATCATCCTTTTACAACTAGTTTCTAACTTCCTTAAGATGCACTCTAGGGTAAAAGGTGCATTAACGTTTCCATAACTTTTTAACAAAAAATTACCTAAAATTTGACTCTAAAGTTTAGCACTACCAAGTAAATGCCAACTTAACCTATCTTATATAAAATGAACGAGATATCCCATGTAAACAACGAAGTCGCAGGTACCTTATATTTAATTTTAACAGATTTTATCTGGAAAGTAAGCAACCACCTTATACCTTACCGAGTTAATCTTATCGTCCTTAACACCTAGGTGCTAATTATTGTTGGTAAACGTAGCGGTATAACTTTATTTCTACAAATAAAAATAGTGAATAGACGGACTATAGAGTATTTTATTGGTTAGGCCACAAGGTAATATAAATATCCCCTTACTACCTGAATCTAGGTGAAAAACCGAAGTTAAAAATTACGTTAAATGATACAATGCACTAATATAGTTTTCATAACTTTTAACACTACATTGGCAACGCAAAACATGCACTTTCTTTTAAGTGGACATGATTGTTTTATGATTATTTGGAAAAAAAGACCAGCAAACTGTTATTTTATAACATACAGGTTTAACTTTATGATGACTTACAATATCTTCTTTGAAATTATATTAGGTCCATTTTTTTATTTTACAACCTCTAATGCATCAATAGTTTTGAGTCAAGTATGTTTCCTCACAAAATGTGACAAAAGGATGTAAAAATAAATTTTAAATTGTAACTAAAGAAGGTTTTCAATGTTTTTTTAATCCACGCTAATAACTTTAAACTCAGGGACAAATTTTAAGCATTTTTTTTCATCTCTGCTTAAATATCTTAGTGTTAATTAAGATCAACATTTCATAATAAGTATTCTCTGCAATTGACAATCATTGAATTATGCAGATAAAGCTTTTAAGATAGGAGAAAATCTTCATGTATCATGTGGAAACCTGTTGGGAATATCCATGCTAATAACATTTTATACATAAAATAAAAATATATATAGCCAGGAAAAATTCTTACCTCGATGACCGGAGAGAGAGGTCGAATTTTTACACATTCGACGCATCTACCTTTTATAACGCAGCAATAATCATGTATGTCAATAAGATTATCGTTATTTACACCACAATATCTACAAAAGATCAATAATCTAGCATTGCTCTAACGGCGTAAGTTCAATAAAATTTCCCGCATCTTTACTGACATGTTGCTTTCAAGCGCAGCAGCCACAGATGATGTTTTCTTTTCTTAAAATGTTTTCTTAACCGCCTCTCAAGTTACCGAAGTAACTCCCTGGAAGATCTCAAGGATCTTGTGCTAGGCAAAGAGAGACGAGGCCCTACAGTTTAATGTGGACTCCGGGCCACTCTTGGGGCAATTTTTTTAATGAAAAATTGTTTCGCCTTGCGGGAATCGAACCTACTTCGCTAGACAACTCAGTTTGCTAGCCAGTCGCTTTAACACAAGATCAATCAAAGATCAAAGATTAATAATATAAGCAGTCAGGTATAATTATAAAATAGTTCTACATTAAAGATAATATGCGTAAAATTCTAAAATACTAGCAAAGGGCATAATGATTATTTTACATTGTTAGTAAAAGCAATGTTCAAGATATTTAATTTTCACACGAATAATAATTAGAAAATGAGTACCTTTTTAGTGTGTTACTAGCTTTCTCTCAGAGCATACCTAGCGAATTGGGTTCAAGCCCCACCTATTGTGAAGCAATTTTCAAATATAAATTATCCCCAAGAAGAGGTTTGGATTCCACTATGAACTGTAAGGTCCCGTCAAGATCTCCTCCTCCTCCTAGACTTAAGAAGGCATTTGGGTGACCTGGAAATTAAATATGTTCTTACAACCATAAAATATTTAAGTCTTAGTACCACAAAACTTTCTTGGTAATTGATTTATTCTTCATAATGACAGTGTGTCGGGATATAAATAATGAACATAGTTTTAACAACAACCCTCTAGTTCATGTATCAGAATTTAAAGAAGATGATGTGATAAAAGCACTAAAAAGAATTAAAAACAAAATGACCACTGGCCCAGACGGTATACCCGCTGTCTTGTTAAGAGATTGCGTTTGTAATTTTGCTCCACCTTTAGCGACAATTTTGAACTTAACATTAAAGAATAGTAATTTTCCAGATATGTGGAAACGTTCTAATGTATGTCCGATTTGTAAAAAAGGTGACAAATCTTACATAACCAACTTTCGTGTCAAATCAATGATACGTAATTTTGCAAAAGTTATTTGAATTTCTTCTGCATAAAATTAGTAATGACATCACTATTTATCTACACGGTTTCATGAAACGACACTCTACAACTACCAATCTGTTTTGTGTTACACTATTTATTTCGGAGTCCATTGTTGATCAGTCTCAAACTGATGTTATTTATACTGACTTCTCCAAGGCATTCGATAGATTTGACCATATTATGCTGCTTAAAAAATTGAATAATATCGACCTTTCGGTAAATTTGATATTCAGAGGTTGTCTATCAAACAGAACCCAATATGTTTGTCAAATATGTTGCTACCTCTGGAGTACCGCAAGGTTTAGTTCTTGGACCGCTGTTGTTCATCATATTTATCAATGACATAGCGGGCGATTTAACACACGAGGTTAACTACTTAATATATGCTGATAATTTAAAGCTGTTCTTCTAGAATTCATACTGTTCATGATTGTCTTCAACTGCAGTAAAACTTGAACAGAATTAGTAATTGGAGCACTAAAAACAACCTTCCATTAAACTCTGAGAAATGCAATGTTATGTCTTTTACACGTAAGTCTTCTCCTGTTTCCTACAATTATACCATACATAATAATATATTTCGCCGGTCTGAAACACTACGTGACTTGTTGCAGAAAAAGACTTTTCAAGGGTGTTGAACACGATGGAGATATTTTTAAGGTTCCCACCCCTTAGCAACTACCCCTAATCCCGAAAAACCACCCCTATTTCGAATTTTTTTCCATCGTAGGCATGCGTATCGGTTTCTTGTGCAGGATTAGGATGAAATTTAACCATTCAACATATTATCCACTCCCGGGGTTGAAACTACCACCATTGAAATCCACCGAATACAAAATAGCGGAAAATGTTTTCTCCCCGTTTTCGAGGGCGCTAAACACGATGGTAATATTCATTTCTCTCCCACCCTCCACCAATCACCCCCAAAACCCCCTTTTCATATTTCTTGATCCTGTGCATGTGGGAACTCGTTGGATTGGGATATTTAAGGGGATTTCGACATTGTATAGTGTTGAGGGACGAGACATGCCATCAACCCCCGGGGTTGAAACTACCGCTACCCCTAACATTGAAATCCACTGGATTCAAACTACCCCTTCCTCTAAGGAGGGGTAGTTTCAACTCCGGGGGTGGATAAGATGTATGGTTAAATTTTATACGACTTACCCGAATCCTGCCCGAAAAACCGATACGCATGCCTACGATGGAAAAAAACGCGAAATAGGGGTGGTTTTCCGAGTTTAGGAGTAGTTGCTGAAGGGTGAGAATCTTAAAAATATCACCATCGTGGTCAACGCCCTCATAAATGGGGGGAGGGACCCCTGTTTCGTCCCTGTAACAGAACTTTTGGGGTTTTTTCAACTTTTTCACGGACTATTAGGTGTTTTCTTTGCCAAGACCCTTGCTTTTAATATACAATATACATATTAATACCACAGCCTTGGAAGCCAGCAAGACATATGGGTTTATAATTAGAAATTCTCGTGACTTTTCAAGCCCTGATACACTGAATATGCTGTATTGTTGTTAAGTTAGATCGAAACTTGAATATGCGTCACTTGTTTGGACCCCACACTATAATGTGCATGTTAACAATCTAGAATCGGTACAACGTAAATTTCTGAAATTTATGTATTTTAGATCAGAAGGTACCTACCTAGCAAGCGGTTTTCCGCAAGAAGATCTGCTAGTTATGTACTCGTTAATTAGTTTGCATGGTAGGCGAGAAAGCATGTCTCAAATATTTCTTTTTAAAATTATTAACATTAACAACATTATTGACGCACTACTATTTCCATCAAAACTGTATTTAAATATCCCCAGAACAATATCCCGTCATAGGTTAGTATTTTATCTAACTACGCCTCGTACAAATATCTTTTTTTTTTTTAACCATTTATTTAACGTCGGCCTATTTCCGCTACTGAGGCCTAAACACCGACGCCTGTAGACGAGCTACCCCCAACCAGGAATTTTGCCGAACCTCTTCCCTTAAGAAGAGTAGGGATCTTTTAGACAAGGGACCGACGGCTTTACATCCCCTCCGAAGGATGGTATATCTCCTATACAACCCTTGCCTAAGGTTGTATAGCTTCCGCGCATACACTGATATACAAGCCGCTGGAAGATGTGTGAGGCGAGAACGCGGTTTCCGTTGGAATGGTCACCCATCCAAGTATTAACTGCGCCTGCCGTTGCTTTACATCGCATACCGAAGTATGTACATAGTAAAGACGCACCTACGCTCACCCCGTCTACAAATATCTTAAAATTTTCAATATGCGACAATCTGCATTGTGATTGTCGCATATTACATAAATCTGCGGTGATATAAACATTTTCAATTGCTCCTTAAACACCCTAAAAACCTATTACTACAGGCACTGATTTAACATGTTTGTTTTGTTCTCTTTTATTTTCTAGTATGTTTTTGATTAGTTACTCTATTTTATACATTTTTAACATTATATGTTAGTGTTATTGTTTACTTACATATCTGTATTAGTTTAGTGTACCTCCCTTTCCTCTAATTGGGTCAAATACCTGTTGGACAGTGTAGCAAATAAATAAATAAAATAAAATAATCAAAAACTGTACATTCGCTAACTGATTTTGGCAACCTTGGCCATTTTTTAAAGACCAGTTTTCCTTGAAAATATAAAAAAAGTTAATTACCAAAATCTATTAACTAAACAATTACAATTTTATTGCAAAATAGTCTAAAAAATGTGATTCAATCATGTACTTCCTTATGACAATTTTAAACTTGTGATAAGACAAAGGTTTTTCAGAAGTAACAGCCAATGTTCTTATTCAAACAATATCTCAGTACTTCCTCACATTTTATAATGACCGAGGTATGTATAACACATTTGAATTAAATTTAGAAACATAAAATTCATATAAATTTGCAACAATGTGAAAATAAAATAAAAACTACTAAAATTAGCAGATGGCACAATTCAACATGTAGATATTGAATATCGCAAATTAAATTTCAATAACAGGACAATAATTCTAATCAGCAACATTGAAACGCGGTTCACATGGAAAAATATTCATACCATAACTACTGAACGGAAAGAGTTATCAATTAATGAATATTGATAAAAAATATCATTTGAAACTATGCGGAATATTAAAATTTAATTGAACACAGAGATATATCAATGTAGAGATTCACAATGTCAATATTATAAACGCAACTCTACTAAATAATAGACGTTCAGAATAAGAAAAAGTCCTCTAGAAACGTGTCTCGTGAACCATTGGAAGACACATAGTGTATAGCATGTTTATATGCCCCCCAAATTTGTCTGGCGATATCAGCGTCTAAACAACACCTGGGGGTGAATAATCGAAGAAAGCGGAAAATTAGGTATTCGATGTATCTCATCTTTCTGTCCATTTTTAATTTTTTACGAGAAGTGTATATTAACGAAGTCGTAGTAATTTATATGCAAAGAAAATGTATTGCTTAAATAGTAAAATATTTTCTGAAAACTTGCGAAACTCTATTATGCATATATTTATTTTGTTATTTCCGCAAATTGCACTCGTGATCGTAGGCATACGAAAAATGTGTTTACATTGGATTAGGAAAAAATATAATTTAACATTATGTTTGGTTTTGCACTCCTGGGAGTTGTTGCAACGTCCATATCGCGAAACGAATTTATGGGATGTATGCCAAGTACTATGTAATTATGTAATCAACGCATTTCTGTCTTCCAATGGAAGTCCACATAGATCTTGTTTTAAACTCTACTAAAATGGTTATTAGACCTATGTAAAATAAATTAAGGATATTGTAAGAAAAACAGATTCCTTGTGAAGACGTTTGCATGATTTTTAAATATCAAAAATATTTATGTTCCTTGTTCATCCTATTTTAGTTGCAAAGTAGGCTGTATGTATCAAACAGTTTGTTATATTTGGCGTCTTGTGTTCAAGTGTAGTGTTTTGACATTTTCATTGTGTTTTTGCTCTTTTATGTCATAATGTTTGACTTTAGAAACGAAAATAAAAAAGTACTGGAATAGAAGTCCATGATTTAATTCCCGATAATACAAAAAATATAAGACGAATGTGTGAAACCAGAATAGAGTCGATGATGAATCTGTCACTGTTGAACAAAATATTTTGCAAAATTATGCTTTCTATATAATAACAATAACTTTTATTTGCAGTTCATAACACAATTATTATTATTTTTTTAACAAAGAGAAAAATAATATTTTAACTTATGTTATGTGCTAGCAAAACGACAAAAACAATAAGTATTGATCTATTGATCCAATCCACTGACATTAATTAAATAATGAAATATTAGTCAGTCAAATTAATTTACAATAGAATACCCAAGTATTCAATTATTCAAAATCTTAAACTAAAAATTAAACTGAAAATAAATAGGTAAGACCATTTCCATATGAAACAATTTAAAATATAAGGTGTATATCAATTAATCATTCAAACAAATTTATTTATCCCAAAAATAGAGTTCATGCAATACAAAATATTTTTTCCTCAAAGTATTATACTAAATATATAATATCTTTATAAAGTGTAATTTTATAAGCCGCCTAGGCAACAGACTGCCTGTGTGCGTACTAAAAAGTCTGATTACATAATACAATGAGAAATACATAAGAAAAACAAGATATAAATTTTCGAGAGTATACAGGTATAGGGGTAGAAGGACACAATATATTCAGACGACGAGGTGGTGGTTTGATGGCGAAAGTTATCACTTGAAGCAACAAAAGGATGAAGACATATAGAAACCACTAAAACATTTATATATACGTGTATATACTATTTTATACTTAATGCTTTATTTATGTTTATAAATGTTTCTAAAATTTTCAAAATTATCGTCTACAAATGCTTTTATTTCCACCCTTATTTTCTTTAGATTTAAGTTATTAGCTTGCTTCATTTTTTTTAGTTTTGGAGGTAGAAGGTTGAATAATTTTGGGCCGTAATAAAATACAAATCGTTGGGTGTGCGACTTTGTGAAAAGAGGTAGTTCGATAGACAGTTTGGTAGGAAAATAGTTTCCTTATTGTAAATACTTTTGTTTCTGAAAATAGTAAAGTTGATGAATAACTTTTTCCTTTTTAAACATTATTTTTAGAATTGTTTTCTCTGCTACATTAAGATTATTTAAGAATTGATCATGCATGCCACCCCATACAACAATACAATAGTTTAATATCGATTCAACTAAAGCATTATATACAATTAATAGATTTTTTCTATTTAATACATCGCGCAATAGATAAAATTTATGAAACAACCTCCTAAGTCTAATATTCAAATAAGTGACATGCTCTTTCCACTTTAGGTGATGGTCAATCATGACACCGAGATATTTAATATTATTAGCTTTTTCAACAGATTGACAGCCACAGTCTTGAGTTTTATCACAAGAGTTCCCATGAATGACCAGGGTATCCTGATTTGGTTGTACATCCGCTGTGGTTGAAAAAGTTAGAAATTTTGTTTTATCTATATTTAGACTTAAGAGGTTTGAACTAAGCCAATTTTTAATTTTTTTTAAAGATATTTCTGCATCTTGGTAAATCGTGTTCCAAGAGTCATCCACAAATAGTACAGCAGTATCGCCAGCATAAGATATAATCTTAGCATTAATCTGTAGTTTTAATAAATTATTTATATAGATTAGAAATAATATTGGACCCACCACTGTCCCTAGGGACGCCCCCCCTGGTGACAACTAGTGGGTCACTTATAGCTTCATTTATTTTAACGCGCTGCCGCCTATTTGATAAATAACTACCGAACACTTCAAGGGGATTGTAGATAAGATTTTATGTCGTGTTAGGTGGTTCATTAATCTATATTTTAAGCAGTGCTCAAAAAATTTTGTGAAATTATTTATAACAGATATGGGACGATAGTTGGTTAATAATTTTTTATCACGTGATTTAAATACAGGGGTTACTATGGATTCCTTAAATTGTTTCGGTAATTTGCCTTTCAGAAATATTAAATTAAATATGTGCATTATGGGATTTACTAGAAATATGTGATACTTTTTTATGAAAATCGTAGATATACCGTCTGGCCCACACGCAGCATTATTTTTTAAATCATTTATATATTGTATTAGTTCATTTTTATTTACCGGCGCAAGAAATAGTGTATCCCTTATAGGTTCTTGTAGCTGCGGCTCTATTGTGTTATCATTTGGTATATTATTCGACAATTCATTCGCAATATTAATAAAAAATGTATTGAATAAATTTGATTTGTCTGTATCATTTGTTAATTCTACATTATTTTTGTCCGCTATTATGTATTGTTCATTTTTTTTTCGGTTCAGTATTCATCGCATCATTGATGATTTTCCATACTTTTTTATAATTATTGTTTGCATTTTTAAATTCACTTTTATAATAGTCATTTTTTGTATACCTAATAATATTTTTTAGTACATTTCTATAGCGATTGTATTCAGTATTTAATTCAGCACTGTATATGTGTGACTTAATTGCATTTAAGGGGTTAAAAGAAATTTTTTGTACATGATTTTAAACTTAGAAAACTTAAAACTTTTATAATCAAACGGTACTTTATTGTATACAAAGAATATGTTATATGAAGAGCGTCAACGGTACAAAGTCGTTCTACAATGTGGATGTGATATCAGATTTCGCAAGTTCAAGGTATGGACGTCACTGCTGTATTTAATTTTGTTATATAAATATGGGGGGTTTATTTAAAATGATATTATGAAACAGTGTAGTCGATGGAGCTCCCGCCTTGTTTCCACATTTAACCATTTTGTACCTTTTAATTTAGGTATGTCTAACACGTTCATATTTCCTGATGCACGATGGTTGTCCAACACATAATAGAGACATAGTAACACAGTTCTTAAGAGTAACTATTGATAATAAAATAATTGCAAATAATGGCAACGTCTATGGCTAGCCAGGTCTCCTGATCCCACTCCATTGGACTATTTTCTTTGGGGGCATACAAAAAATGAAGTTTATTAATTTGAACCACCAGAAAATATTCAAATTTTAGAAAAATGTGTACGAAATACTTTGGCTGATGTTAACAGAAATACTTTAAGAAGAGCGTATAGTTCAATATTAAAGTGATGTCAAAAGCGCATTAATGAACAAGGACGACATATTGAACAATTTCCTTAAGTTTTTAATACATTTGTTTTACGTTTAAGTTGAAGCTAATAAAATCGGATTAATTTAAAATATATTTACATCATAGCCTACTTAGAAAACTTAATTTTTTCATATTTTACACCAGTAAATATTTTTTCCTGACATTGTGATACATAATTGAAAGAGAAATTAAGAGCACTATTGAACATATAAAAAATCCAATATGGCGTAAATAATAAAAAACAAAGTTAGTGGCATTAACTGACGAATAAATTACGGTAGAAATTTTTTGATAACATCAGCGAAAGCACCTTAAAAAAGTGTCCTAACAATGCACTTACTAAAATATCGTCAGTCGTCAAATTAGGCAGATACGGGAAGTTTTTTAAAATGCACCTTTTCAGTTTTTTTAAAATATTTCGGAAACAAAGATAGCTAGGCCAAATTAAAAAACGGCATCGAAACGGTCAAATAATTCTTCAAAAAAAGTCCTCATTTAACCGTTTCTCTATCTAATTTAAATTCTAAAATTTAAATTTAAAAAAATGGGAAAAAGAAAAATAAATTTTTCTCTTTCCTCTAGTCTATTTTATTTCAAAAATGAATATTTACGTTCACAAAATTTTTAGGGTTCAACACGACTGTTTCAGACGGAGAATAATATAAAAAATCATACTTACTGTCGTTTATGCTTAACTGCTGCTCTGATGGTATCAATTGCACGTCGTAACACTATAAACCTAACACTGGATGTACCACACTTTCTTAAAATTAAACCTGAAAGGGAATTTTGTTAGAAAACACAACTAAAAGACAATATAAAGTTCAAAAATGTATGTATTAAATCTTTAAAAAATTATATTTTTACAACAACTTTTATTTCAAGAAAAATGTTTAACAAACACTAGTCTGGCCCGTGTACAACACATGGTGAGAAACGGAACGATTTATACTGTACCAACTACCATCCAATATGCGGTTTTATAAGCTAACGATGCACAAAAAGATTCAAGAAAAGTTCAATGTAACTGAAATTTTGGTGGGCTTTTGCTTGCCTGTCTTATAAACGTATTATTTAATTCACATGAATTTTGGCCGCTCCTCGGAGCTTAAAATTGCTTGAAGCGCTACTACTTCGATTGTATTCTACAATAACAACTTTTTACGTTCAGGCAAGGCGGATCCCATGCGCGTATGAGTACATGGTAATAATACTTTTTTGACTCCGAATCACTGAGGAACCGGTTTAGGGCAAACCCCGTCAAAACTTATCATTTCCCCGTCAAAACCGACTGTTAGGAAATGATGGGGGTCCCATGTCGCTAAGGGCTATTTTCGCTATAACTTCTGATATACTTTGAATAGTCGTTGGATTAACTTGTCCTCATATTCAATACCTGTAGGGGCGAGCGTGGGTGCGTCTTTACTATGTACATACTTCGATATGCGATGTAAAGCAACGTTAGGCGTGGTTAGTAGTTGGATTGGTGACCGTTCCAACGAAGACCACGTCCTCGCCTCACCCATCTTCCAGCGGCTTGTATATCAGTGTATGCGCGGAAGCTATACAACCTTAGGCGAGGGTTGTATAGGAGATATACCATCCTACGGAGGGGATGTAAAGCCGTCGGTCCCTTGTCTATTAAATGTTAGGCAAGTAAAAGATCCCTACTCTTCTTAAGGGAAGAGGTTCGGCAAAATTCCTGGTTGGGGGTAGCTCGTCTACAGGCGTCGGTGTTAGGCCTCAGTAGCGGAAATAGGCCGACGTTAAATAAATGTATAAAAAAAAAACATTCAATACCTCGTAAGAGTTGCAGTGCTTGACAACGTGGATTCGTAAAAGGGTTTTTAATCTTGAAAATTTAGAAATTTTATTACACTTTCTAAATTTAGGTGGTCGGGGCGACATTACGTCCCTGTGCAGAGACGTTTGCTACACTTTCTAAATTAACGCTCCTGAAGGAGTTATTGAAAATTTTGCATAAAAAACGCTCCGAAGAGCGAAAATATTATTACAAGTATTAAAAACCTCTTCCACGGCGTTTTTACGTGAAGCACGCTTTTCGTACGAAGTATTTCCTAAGTCGGATTTTGTTACAACGTCGAAAAGTATATCGGGGTTATAGCGTGTTCTTTAACAATAACAATGCATGCAGCCCCAATTTGGGACACATTGTATAATATATTTTTTACTGAATGCCTACTACTTTTTTACATATATAAAAGAATTTTTATCTCACCAACCAACCAAGTATTTGTCATATATTTCGGGAAGTAATCAAGAAATGTTTATTTGTTTATATTGTGTATTATTTAGTAAGTATAATAATATCTTACATGTAGCCACTACTGTAAACTTATTTGGAAAGAAATAAACATTATTATTACAGTATATTTGTTCAGTAGAACAAGTTCAGATATTAAACAGTCCATTTGCAATTTACAGAAGTTCTAAACGACTCCTGATGAGTCCCTATGGGACCAAAATCTGATATGTAATTTGTGTTGCGGATAATATTGATTTGCTGCTATTATATTCTATGGCTGGGGAATAATATTGCGTTGGCTGGTGAATAAACAAGGGCAAATATTTTTTTAAATCGGTAGAAACTAATAACATTTCGTGTAAGCAGTTGTTACTTTTTATAGAAAGTAGCTGCGAAGCTAGTTGCGTTGGTAGGGGTGGGGCCCTTAGGAGTTACCGGTCTCATTGTGGGCTAAATTAGTTCTATATTTGAATAGGATAAAAGTTACAGAGATCATGCGAATTATAAAATTAGTAACCATTGTTTACCAAACCTAAATAATAAACAAATTTAAAAAGTTCTCGTTGGTATAATTTAAACTTGCTGGCATTTTTTGACATAAGATAATGACTGATTGTTTCTAATCATGGCTATTTTGATGAAATGATTACAACAATTCATGAATTTCTAATAAAATCGCAAATATTTCAAAAAATTGTAAGTTTAACTCCCACAATGCTAATATCAGAAAAAAGGGAATTCAATTTTACACAACTTGACGTAAAAAAATACAGGGTGTTCCATTTGACCTAAACAAGTTTTCGCAGTTTGAATTTGACAAGATGTAACGCGAAAAACGGAACACTTGTTATGATATTATTGAATTTATTTCAGTTGTAGAACGTAGTTCTCCTTGTGTTGTGACGCCTCTTCGTCGGTTTTGCAACTTGCACTTTGAAACTAGTGCAAGCGGTTTTTGCCTCGAGCGCCAGTTTCTGATTTTAAGTGTAGAAACACCACTTTCTCTATTAGCGGTATAATAGAGGCCCCAAATAGAATCAGTGAAGACGGTGTATTACCAGGGGTCGAAACATAGGCCGTCTTTCTCAAGGAATGGACAGCTGTAAAGATTTTTATATTTGTGATACTTTTACTTTTCAGGACAGTCTAACTTAGAGAAGTGACTCAAAATAAGACACCCAAAACGTTTTAATGATATATTGCAACTATGTACATGTCAAGAAGGAAAATCTTAAGATATATGATGTAGAAATATATTTACAACTTCTGGTACAGTTATCTACATAAAACTAATTTATACAGGTAGTTGACATTCGTGAAAATGAAAAGAAATTTTTAATTACCCAAGTTTTGTAACCCTAATGTTATGCAAAATTTCTATTCTTACTCTCTGACTAGATTTACTCCAAAATAAAATTAAGTAAGTATACGCGGCATATACAGGGTAAACGAAAAAGTGAAAGCAAAATAACGGGTATGACTAGCAAAGCAAAACGGTGGCTCGACACGTTCAAATTGTGAGTAATTTCGGACTGACTCCCCGACAGACAGACAAGTTACTAAATCTCTTCGGATCTTAACAAGCAGAATTAATCTAGAATATGTCGGAAAACTAGAATTTACTAATTGACGTTGCGAACCTGGTTATCGGATTTTCTACTGAATGACACAAGTCGGTATGGCTTAGTTGGAGTGTCCCACTTAAAGGCAGCGTCCCCAAAAGAGCCTCAATGCAAATAAGCTACTAATAAAACAGGTTCGAACATCAAGTTTATCAGAAATTAATTGGTCTTTGTTATTTGCGATCTTGAATGCAAAATGACTTATTTCATTACCGGTGTATCTTTTCGGGCAGAGTGACAATGCGACTCAGGTGGAGTGTCCCACTTAAAGGCAGCGTCCCCGACTGAGGATTTCGCAGTCACTTCGTTAATTTGTAAAAATGAAGTTTTGAAACAAAATTCCTACAAGTCGCTGAAGGCGCACAGTATCGAAATGTAACAAAGACAAATTAACGGTATTCAAATGATTACGGCAAATATTCTAAGTCCAAGATTACCACAAATTGTATATGACTTTAAAATAGCAAATTCCTACCAAAAGTCGACTGGTCAGATCGAGCGCGGAAAACCAAAGAGAACCTTTGCAGGAGGCCGATTCAGGATCTCCCCGTGTTGAGCTAGAAATCAGAACGTTTAACGCAGAATGCGCGGGCACATCTCAACCAAGTAGTCTTCAGTCGACGGCGAGGCAGAATGTTTATAGCTAGTAGCGTCAATTGATATAAATAATAATTTTCTGGTAATTTAGATGTTCAAAATCGCTTGCAAATAACTTACTTATATTATTTCGGAAAAAGAATGAATTTAATAGTCCCAGTATTAATAATTATTAATCTAAATAATTTATTATTAATTCGTTCCCTAAATGAAATTTTAAACCTGACTTTTCCTTGAAATACTTTACTTCAAACAAAATACGGATATTTTAATTATGAAAGTATACCGGGTGTGCTTAAAAAGAAATAGAATTCTGGTTTTTAAGAAAATTAAAATAAAAGTAATAGTGCTATTTTCTATTCGAAAATAGCTTCATTACAGTTTTCTTTTTACGTGACAAGAAGCAAATGAGGATCTTTTACACGAAGAAAGTTATAACGATTCTTGCAAACCGTTGCAAATTTTCTATAAAATGTCAAATATCTCTGAAACGGATAGGTTTAGGTATAGGATATGCTACATATTTTCGACTCAGAAACCCTAAAATATATAGGATGTTCCGTTTGAAATAAGCAAGTGTTTATCGACTTCCGGTATAAGCGAAAGTGCCAGCTGCTTGTAATTATTTTAGTTGGATTGGCCACACCGACATTAGTAATTATCTAAATTTTCTAAATGTTCCGATGCGTACTTTTCTCTATATCGATCGATTCAGTTCTCGGTGAGACACCCTATATATGTGATATATCAAAACACTACGGTGTATTTTTTATTACCAATAAAATTATTATTATTGTTATTTGTTATAGCATAACAGTTAATTCATTTACATTACTTACTTCAAAGTGATGTTTTATTAATTATTTTTTATTTTAATTCTTAATTATGGTGTTTCGTATACAAATTTCTAGATTGCACCATCTACTAATACCTCTACAGACATATGTGTACTTATGCATTAGAAAATATTAAATATTTGATCTAAACGATTAGTATTATAATATCCTCACAAAATCTGTGCTATGGGACTTCCTACCTCTTATTAGACTATAGCTTTTATAAGTATTATTATTATATGTTTATTATTATTATAACTGTTTCTATTTATAAGCATAGAGAGCATTATTAAGCCAACAAATGGCATTGTATTTCACACTTCATTATTTGTTTAATATTTTACTATAGTATATGGTTTACATTTGCATTCAGCATATAAATGACTTGATATATAGATACGTCCAAAACATAGACATCATTATGATGATGATAATGCATTTGACGACAAGTACAGCAGGATATATGTATATATGTCGGTACAAAAATAGTGAGCTGTCTGCATACAATTTTTTAACCAAGCGGAAAATATGTTTTACAGTAGAAGCGAGTATATTTTCCAACCCCAACTTAATTTTCCGCCATGTAACATCATCTGGGTGAAAGGTAAATGGGTTGCATTCCATTGTTGTTTTTTCTCAAGTATCATTCAGGATGTAATATTTATACGCTTTTTCTACTAATGGTCCGCGAAACGCATTAAGTTTGTTTTGTTGGTTATTTTATAATGTTTCTATTTTGCAGCGTAATTCGAGCTATATGTAATTTGAGGCAAATTGCAAATGTATACTGGATGGATATGTATACATTTATTAATAATGCCTAAATTTGTCTTCAAAACTGTATATAAGATTAATGAAAAACTTCCCAAAATTATAATATTTCTGAAATAAATTGAACCATTTTTAACAGTATTATTATACAGGGTGTCTCATCGGAAACTGAATCGATCGATATAGAGAAAAGTACGCATCAGAAAATTTTGACAATTTAGATACTTACAAATGTCGGTGTGACCAATCCAACTAAAATAATTACAAGCAGCTTCCACTTACGGAAGTCGATACCAACTTGCTTATTTCAAATGGAACACCCTATATATTTTAGGACTCTCGAAAAGAGCATAAAATTCTGAGTCGAAAATATGTAGCATATTCTATACCTAAACCTAGCCGTTGCAGAGATATTTGACATTTTATAGAAAATTTGACAGGTGCAACGGTTTGCAAGAACCGTTATAACTTTCTTCGTGTAAAATATCATCATTTGCTTCTTGTCACGTAAAAAGAACACAAGGAGAACTACGTTCTACAACTGAAATAAATTCAATAATATTATACCAAGTGTTCCGTCTTTCGCGTTACATTTTGTCAACTTGAAACCGCGAGAACTTGTTTAGGTCAAATGGAACACCCTGTATCTGTTACGTCAAGTTGTGCAAAATTGAAGAAATATATTTTGACTCAGAATTTTATGCTCTTTTCCAGAACCCGAAAATATATAGGGTATTCCATTTGAAATAAGCAAGTTGGTATCGACTTCGGGTATAAGCGGAAGTGCCAGCTGCTTGTAATTATTTTAGTTGGATTGGCCACACCGACATTAGTAAGTATCTAAATTTTCAAAATTTTCTGATGCGTACTTTTCTCTATATCGATCGATTCGGTTCCTGGTGAGACACCCTGTATAGAGGTTCCTAATGGGTAGGCATTGTAGGCAATTCATATTTCATCTACAAGGTGCATGGGTGGTGGTTTTGCATAAATTTAGAAGTTTTCCGCTTATTGTGGATCAAATGAGGAAAGACACATACGTACAGGGTGTTCCGATTAACGCGTTACGCTCGAGTTTCTCGGTAATATTTGAGAATATTTGGTTCAAAATCTAGCCCGACATAGTAGGCGGGTGCCAAAGCGGATTTTGAAGGGTAAAAAAAATTATTAACAGGCTAGGACAGCCGGAAATTTTAGTTAAGGTTATAGTTAAGAGAAAAAACAAAAAAGCTTGTCGCGAGCAATCTCCTTTGCACAAGAAAATCCCGCGACAAGCTTTTATATCATAAAAAAAATTATATAATGTAGCAAAATGATGGGTTTGATTGACTTTAAAGTTTATTTTCTTCTACATTTTAGAGCATTTTTTAAATAAAAGCTTTTTTGTAATATATATTTTTTTAAATTTTTTACAATGTAATTTATTTGTTTATCCCATCTTAAATGACAATCTATGATAACACCTAGCTATTTGACGGTATTACTTTCCTTTAGATTTATAACGTCATCATTTATTTGGATCGATATTATACTGAGGTAGGCCGCCTTTGTAAGAACAGAGTTCCACATATTTTGTTTTATCCGAGTTTAATGTTAAGGTATTATTATTATTAAACCCCGCTATTATTTTACAAAGATCTCTTTGTATGTCGGTCCATAGAGAATTTCAAGATTTACCTGTACATGAAATAACCGGTCATCAGCAAAGCTTGTTATTTTCCCCAAAGAGGTCAAGTTTAATAGATCATTGATGTACACGGAAAATAGCAATGGACCCAGTGCGGTCTCCTATGGGACTCCCTACCTGACTGTTTTGGAATTAGTATATACATCTGGTATTTAGACATAATTGGTTCTAATTTCCAAATAATTCTTTTAGAAGTTGATGAGTCTATCCTCTGATAACAACAGCGCAAAGTTTTTGGAGACGTTTTGTGTGTACAGTATTAAAGTCTTGGCAAGATCGGCAAAGATTGCCGAAGCTGGTTTGCTCTTATCTAATATCTCTTAAATTTTTGAGGTTAAGTCACATATCGCATCTTGGAATGTTATGTTATATTTGTTTAGAAAACTTAATAATGATATACCTAATTATTTCAAAGAATACTTATTCCTTCCTCTAATTAATTTTGCATATATACTTTTTTGCCATTACAAATAAAATACTTGACGAGACTCTTTTCATTTCTTTTAAATTCTACGACACGTTGAATACAATATGATTGCATCATTTTTCTATTACTCAGCTTCCACTTCAAATTAAACTAGTGCTATGCCAACAGTAGACTGTAATTTTTTTTTTTTTCATTAAAGTGCTAATTTGTAGTGCTAATGAAGTGAAATATACATCGTGGAAGTCAATATAGCCCAGAAACATTATTACTTGGAACCTTGGTACAACTTTAATTAAAATAAATCATATACTCAGAAACAAAAATATAAAAGTGTGTGGATTCTGTGTTATATTTATAAAACGGACATGTAAAAGAATACATTATGTGAAGCTGTAAACGTTACTGAGAACCTCACTATGTTCTGATTAATCAAATTAAAAATGTTATTGCAACAAATACAAAGCAAGCATCGGGGAAATGTAAATTAATCTTAACATGTTGATTAGTTCGTTTATTAATCAACAGTAAAAGCGTGGATTCATGAAGTGTAATGGAAAGATAGTGCTTTTATTTACGAACGCCAACCGTAGTAGCACGGCGCTATCACGGAGTTATTTCGTTCGATCGCATGTCAAAATGGGTGGTACTAAAATGTTCTTTAAACGTTAGCATTAAACTATGACTCTAAAAAATTTTATTTCTCTAGTTATTTTGTTACAGATATTCTACAAAGTTGCAAGTTACAACGAACAGTATTCACGGTGAGAGGAGTTTTATGTCTTTTTAGAGAATAAACACTTCATTTTGTATTTATATCTTTTTTATTGTTTGTTAATATATTTTCTTTATAGTAGTAAAATTTTATACGCCTTAACTTCAGGTTGAATAATTCACGAGTGTATACTGTCATGCTAATGTAATAGACAGTTGCCATTTACATTTTCATTTAGAAGTGATTGTAAAAAATCTATTATCAGGGATCACGTAGATGGTACTTCCAATTAGGATTCTAATTGACAGAATAATAAAGAAAAAGTTGTTTTTATAGCTTTCACTTTCCTTGCTTACCAAAGGTGCGTATTGTAATTCTCTCTCTATTCTGTAAGCGAGAGCTTCCATCACACGCATCTCACCCGACTATCCTGGACTGCATTCTGTAAGTGCTGTGTATAGGTGGAGAAAGTGAAGTGGTTCAACTAGAATAGCCAAATTTACAACAAATTACCAACACCACCACCATCACCACCACCAAAGAGTTACCACTTTGATTATAGCACGGGCAAGTTCTTTGCTGACCTTGAATCTCCTTATAAATGCTTGGTTGGTTAATGATACAAAAGGGTTAATCTTCTAAAGAACTTGCCCCCAAATCCTCCTCGGTATCAATGTACCTTCGTTATTGGTAATATATATGAAAAAATATGACTCCAATTAATAAACTAATAAAAGAATAATTGTAATATTTGCTAAGAATTATATTATTATTACCTCATTGGCGATGAGCAAATCCACATCACAGAATAATTTTTGGCCGAAGCAAACTGTCATAAAAGTACGGTTAGGATAGCCATTCTAACTGACGGATTCCCTAGCGATTTACTAATAGAAGTAAGTTCTCGCATTTTTCCCACGAGATGATCACCTCCGTAGTCGCAGAATATACTTTTATTCAATTTCAAGTTAATTCCGCCCACTTCTAAACGGGTATATGCTTTCACGCTGTTACAGAATAGATATCCCGGTCTACAAAAAATTCTGTATCCAGAAAAAGACTAACAGTTTCCTACATTTTTCATTATGTTGAAAACGAATCTGCAATTGAAATGTACGTATATTGAGATAGATGACGAAATCGTAAAAAATTACTTTTTATAAAAGGAGATGCCGAATGCCTTGAATCAAATACTAGGACACACGATACTGGCTATTACTGAGCTGCTCAGCCCTAATCTCTTAAATCCAAAACACTTAAAACACAAATTCTTAAAGCCAATGCCCTTAAATATTAAACGATTGTACCCTAAAACATAGATTCAAAATTATTATTTGTCTTTTTGGCATAATTTACACAATCAGACACGTCAGTATAATATACAATAAATTTAAAGACTGTAAGGAAGCATTTTTCTTTACCGCAATCTGCACATATGTTATGCATATTTGTTAAGATTGTTTTATATGAATTATCCTTTTATTATGATTATTTTATATATATTATACCGCCATAAGAAAATTAATTTAAAATTATTTATTTATTTCAACTTTATGTGCCTCGACTGCATATAGCCATTGGCACATAGATATAAAAGTATGTACAAAGGTAGTAAATACAAATATTAAAATTGCAGAAACACCGAATAAATATACCAGTTGTAAAGTACAGGTGCAGTCAGGTAAAGAGAAAGCGACGCGTGGGTAATGAAATTATTTTCCAAGTCGATCTGACGTCACCCATGCGACGTCATTCTTTCGGTACAAGGGAGTAATTAAAATATCCGATAGTTCAGTTTCCTAACTGCCTTCACATGCGAATCATGTGGCATGCTGCTTGCTCTGGTCTACGAAGAGAATATTCTAAATCGCAAAATCCAGGTGATTGAATTATTTTTACTAAGTCGCGAAACATTCCGAAACATTTTCCGTTTGACGTCCATCGTGCATCTGTTTACCGCTGTTTCTCCCACTTGTAAATATTGAGAGGAAATAATAATTAAATTCATCCCGTGTTGGCAGTTAGTCAGAACAACTCATCGGAAGCAGACGTGTCCACTCCGAGAGTCGAAGCTAAGGTACCGTTATTATCATATATTAATTCCGAGCCACGGAATTTTTGTCAAAGTCCGTAACTACGTCATCGATCAGCCGCGCATCCATCCGGGGCCTACACCCATTTGTGAGAATTTGAAGGAAATAACTGAATTCGTCCCGTGTTGGCAGTCACTCAGACTGACTCATCGATAGAAGTCGTGTCCACTTTTAAATCCGAACCCAGGTGCCATATATCATATTCGAGTAGCAGGATTTTGACTAAGCCCATGCCACATCATTGACCAGCAGCGCATCCATCTGTCGTCTACTCCCACTCCGATAGTAAGTTGTTTCATTTTCAGAAAAGGATCTGAGCCGTCCAGTTTAATTCTCTCTAACATTCGAGCTACGGAATCAGGTTTTCTATGTTAGCTCGGACGCCAGCCCTAATTTAAGTGAAGGGCACACTACTTTCAAGCCGAGTGCGCGACGTTAAGTAGCTCAAGTGGAGACAATATACTCCAAGTGTGTCCCCATTTGGGAAATTAGACGTTCAGTAAAACTCAGAGTTTTTCAACAATATAGGTATATTCAGTTAATCCTACTATTCACAACTCTACTTTTCTAACTAGCTACTTTCTATCAAAAATCTATAAACTACTAATAACCGGGAGGAGCACAAAAAAATACTAGTACCAAAAACTCAGATGCCGGGGATAGCAAGCTGCAAGAATAATATAGTAATATATACAATAATAAACAGTTAAAATTTAAAATAATGAAAGACAAGTACATGTACAGTGGATATTTTCTCAAATGTGTAACCTTCAACCAGACAGCCTTTGGCTTTGGATTTGGAAGTTGTCTACTATATGTGGTGTACATATGTTTAATTAAAGAATATAGGCCCACGATTCTCATTACATATCTAAAGGTACTCCAAAATTAAAATATTTAATATTTTTGTCAACATTTAAAAACTCTTCAGAATTGTAAAATGCGGTTTCTATAAAAAAATATTTTTTGTTTAAATAACTTTAAATCTAGATATATTATTGTTTTTGACGGACAATAGCCCATAGTAATTTTTGGCGGTCGACTATGGTTTAGTCTTGTCTAATTAATTTTAATGTGACTATTTTTTCTGGTGTTATGAGGATACGTCTCAATTCAAGACAATATTGACTAAAGTTCATTTTGTCAAAGAAGAGACATTTATAGATATAAACAAATGATAATATTAACATTTTTAAATCCAATAATTTCGTCCTAACTAACATCATCTCTAAAGCTCATAAAACACATATAGCAAATGACATGGTACTGTATAGAAAACACTTAACCAGTAGACGCCGAGTGTCCCCAAGTAATTATTGTATAACTGATTACCGAATGAAAGCGACTGAGAAGCTCTCATTTGACAGCTAATATGTCACACGCACAAGATTCCTTACTAAGTATGATGGTTTTTAAGTCTGGGGTTCTCAGATAAAGAGAAAAACTAAGTATACTCAAGAAATTTTTTAAGCTCCTGGCCTTTAACGCCTAAATTACAATACGGCAAGAACATGTTTATTGTTTTTCTTGGTTTAGTAGTAATTTATTTGCCGTGAACCAATTCTGGAAATCAACTGCTTTATTTATCATATCATGTAGTAATAAACACTTCAAATCATTTTCGTAGTAATATTGCCCTATCATGGCAGTATAACTACATTGACTAAATTCAATTATTTATATAAAGGATGAACAGTAGTGATCCTATAACACACTCTCTCCATTAAAAAGCATTCACGCAGGTGTACCACAAGGATGGGTTCTAGGACCAAAATTATTAAATCTATATGTCTTTGACTTCCCTCATTTTCCGAATACTAAGGTGGCGATGTATGCAGACGATACGGACATATATAGTCTCAGCTATAGCGCACAAGCAGCAAATATGCTGTTAAAGGCACATGTTATGGCCAAAGCGACGTCATACTGTAACCAATGGAAAATAAAATTAAATGACAGTAAGTCAGTGCCAATAGTATTTACCAAAAAGTTTAAAAATAACAAAATTTTGACACCAATCTCGATAGATGGACATCAAATTGAGACGAAGACAGACAGATATTTAGGAGTACACTTAGACAAAGGGTTAACTTTTAACAAACATATACGAATGGCAATTTGCAAAGCCTATGCTTTAACTAAAAATTTATATCCTCTTTTGGCAAAGAACAGTAGACTCAACAGGACTAACAAGAGACTAATTTATACAGCAATTATAAGGCCGACCGTGGTATACGCTGCTACTGCGTGGTGCTCTGCATCCGCGATAACAATACACAAATTACAAATACATCAAAACAAAATTCTTCGTCCTATCACAGCATTAGATAGATACACACCTATATGGCATTTGCACAAAATTACCGAAATGGAACCACTAGCGCAATACATTGAAAACATATCCCAAAAATTTTACGAAACTCGACCCTCGAACAATCCACTTACACGCAGCATTACACAAGTTAGGGAGCATAATGTACAATTCCGAATTAAACACAAACTTCCATACCAAACGTTAGCAATTTTCCGATAACCTATTTAAGCCCAACGCATTAACAAAAATTCCAAACAATATTTTCTCTTGGGGGCGAGCGTGGGTGCGTCTTTACTATGTACATATTTCGAAATGGACATATTTCGATATGCGATGTAAAGCAACGCAAGGCGCGGTTAGTAGTTGGATGGGTGACCGTTCCAACTATTGTAGGGTATGTCCCCTACAAGTCCAAAATAAAAAATAAAAAATTCCAAAAATCACCAAAAAATCAGATCACCCCATGCAATATGACAAACCACATAAAAAAAGTCAACCAGACGCCATTCACATCAAAAAACCACAGTCAAACCCAAAGAAATCTGAGAAAATTCGCAGACACTCGATAATTCATAAATAACGTAAATTCACTAAATTCCAACCTCAAACATTCATTCAAGCCCATTCGTAACCGATTCACTGAGGAAAACGTCACTTAAAAATACAGCCCCCATATATTCATCAACCTAACCAAAATTACTATCTAAACCCAAATTTTCTATAAAGAATTTCATTTTCCCAAATTTTAATACTTCTTGACCACCCCTCGTATACGTAACTACCGAACCTTCGAGCTCGTTTCCCAACTTTCTTGCAACCACTTTGCATTTTATCCTTCTTACTTTTCGATCACCCCCTGTATACTTCAAATCACGTTCCATGCCTCGAGTCTTAAAGTTCAAACTCAATTTCATCAAATTCTCGCAACCCGATTGCTATTTTAAATTTCACCAATTTTGATCACTCCTCGTATAATGGCATACAATATCTCGGTACAACTCGACTCGTACCCGTTAGGAACATTTTAATATCTTATCTTCAGACACTACGCACCTATCGGGAACATTATCATTTCATTTCAACTTTTAAACATCGGACCTCCGTTAATACTTTACGGGGTCGCGTCAGAATTCGCTAATTAAACTCTAATAAGTTCTAAAACGAAATAGATCCGAATTTCATTCTTATTTCTATAAATTCCTATTTTCATTGCCGATTTTTCTATGTAACTTTCATCTTTCGAAATTTCCAGAATTGCGCAATATGTCGTAATCGATGACTCATCCTCGCCCGCACGGAGCGATTTCAAGCCTTTCCAGACGTTTATAATGGGATGCGAGACTCGATGGGGCGCGACAAACGAAACTTCTCAAAACAGTATAAATACCGGCGTGCAACAAGCCGAAGTTAAGTTCAGTTTTGGCAGTGACTCCTATGTTTAGTACTCGCGACGTGATACAGTGGAACAAGTTATTTAAAAGTGATTTTAAGTGTAATAATAAGCTCATTTGCTAGTGCTTCCGGTTCGGTTACTATTTAACTAAAGTTGTAGATACCCACCGTCTCTTAACCACCTATCCTAGCATACTTCTCGTGACTAGCTGTCCCGAACTAGCTTCCCAGGCCGAAACCTAGTTAAAAAGTGTAGTAATCGCCTTAAGTGGCCCCTTTCCTTTTTAAAATATTTATATTTCGTCTTAAGTGACTACATTTTTTATCCTTGCCTTTACGGCCCATTTAATCTTAAACCAAGTGAATTTTTTCAGATTAAATTAAATAAAAAATACCTCAATAAATCATTTTTGCTAAATTCTACTGTCAGAATTTATGCTGTCGAATAGTTTCATCCTACAAAAGAAACTCTGTTAAATAAAACTGTTTACTATATTATTTCAAACTCTGTTCAAAGTGAAAGATTAAATAAATAATTGTTCATTCCGATTTACAAACCAGTGTTACTTTTTTTGAATACTATATACAGGGTGCAGTCATTGACCCTAACAAAAACTCAAAGAGCTATACAGTGTCAAACAACAATAAAAAGTGAAACCACAGTGGTTCATCAGATCCAGACTACAATATACAGGGTGTAGTATTTGACCCTAACCATCACTACAGAAGTACAACAAAAAGACTTCTCACATAAAAATAAAGTTCACAATCGCCCTCCAGGGTCTCAGCTCTAAACCCCCACTACACCAAATTTTTATTTTCACAAACAGAGGGTCCGATTCGTGTTCACAACGAAGACCGCGTCCTCGTCTCACACATCTTCTAGCGGCTTGTATATCAGTGTATGCGCGGAAGCTATACAAACTTCGGCGAGATCCTTCGGAGGGGATGTAAAGCCGTCGGTCCCTTGTCTATTAAATGTTAGGAAAGTAAAAGATCCCTGCTCTTCTTAAGGAAAGAGGTTCGGCAAAATTCCTGGTTGGGGGTAGCTCGTCTACAGGCGTCGGGGTTAGGCCTCAGTAGCGGAAATAGGCCGACGTTAAATAAATGTATAAGAAAATATGTATATTTTCTTTTCGTTCGTTTTTCTTTCTACGAATTCTCATTCTATATTAATTCATTGTCAGAATATAGGTTAGTCGTGATTTTCCTCTGTTTTATCCTTTGTCGTTTCATACCCTTCTTACCGTTGCCTATTCTGTGTTGAATTTTAAAGGAAGACGTCATGAAGGGCACCTTGACGTGAAACGTGTGTCCCTGTCTACAATCCCTGAGTAGTAAATAATGTCTCTGTCATTGGGTTTTGTATCAGGTTAGTGATTGCAAGTAGGTTAGATTAAGAAGTATATATAATAATAAATATCGTGGCTGAATGGAGACAACCAAAGCCAGAAGACGAAAAAAAAAAGAATTAATTCATATACGCATATTCCAAATTCAAAACAAAAAATCAAAGCTATTGAATCGGTTTATGACCGCCAAATCTTCGAACTGTTTTAAGCGGGTTTTCATATTTAAATTATTTTTCCCGTTAATTAGTCACAAAAATTATTTTTCATAATTTACATAATCTAATTTTAAATTTGAAAATCTTTTATTCATTTTTTTAAGCTGAAAATTTTCCATTTAGTATTAGCTAGTTATAAGTTCAAATTTGTCAAAAAATTGACAGGAGTCCAATATAATTATTGTTAAATCCATATAGGCCCCAACTCAACCAACCCGTCTTTACCACGATGCACTGTCACGTGGATGTCTGATTGGCTCTGGACACGGGTGATTTGTAGTGATATATGTATATATTATAATTTGAAACAAATTGTTTTAATTGAAATTGAATTTTTGCCTCTCACCCAAAAGTTCCCGGTTCTACTCCCGATCGTGGCAGTGGAAAATACTCTGAGAGGGATTTTTTCACTAGACACGGATATTGGGTGTGTGTCCCTTGTCTTCTAGAGCCTTCCGAGATAAAGGGGGTCGTGTTATTTATTTAAATCGACTGCATTAAGGCTTGCTTTTTTTATTTTGCCTATCGTTAAATCAATCCACATACATTTTTAAAGACCTCCACTATTTTTAATATAGCTTGCATTTGCTTCTCTTTTTCTGTCTTACATGTTTTTAGAGCAATTTTTATTCTTGCAGAATAAAGAGTGACTCAGAGATTTATTTTTCCTAATTTCTCATAGTAATTTTAGATTATCCCACATATTGTACAGTTTTATTATTATTATTTTTAATGAAACTAAGATTTTTCAACACTTAACTGAAAGTGATTATTTAGATTTTCTTTTCGTATTTATCTGTAGCTAATTGTTTTTTTACAGAAAAATTTCTCATTTTTGGCACATTTATGAATATGGCACAGTGATATGATAAATTTCAGTGAAAGGTTCTTGTTGAATAGTCATGAAAATTTAGAAATATATCGTTTATACAATTATAATTGCATTGTGTTTATAATTGCAAGTTCAAACCTGCAATTATAAAAATACTTTAAGTAGATTTTCTACGCTTTTGTAGTAAGTAATACTCTTAAATATTTAAATAAATTAGAAGAAGTGGAAAACCACCTTTGGTTAAATTACACTTAATCTCTTTTACCCAGCCTTATACCACATAAATGGCAACCCTATATAAATTAGCAAACTATGATTTACTCACATTATAGATTCATTTCATCATTGTTCAAATTTATCGTAACGGCAATAATATACCTAGTGGAATTTAAGATTACCATACCAACCATATTTGATTTGTGTTTAATTCAATAATGGTATGCACACAGACCATTCCCTTCGCTTAAAATATTGCGTCTACCAATTTTCATTCATGAATTAATATCGCTGAAAGCATTGGTCTACTGGAAGCATTAACTTATGAAATCCAATTACATATATCACAGTCTATCATATTAATGGTGATGGTGATACAACACAAAATATGTTCAAATATTTTGCTGGGATTAAATAATTATTTCACATAAATAAAGGATTATGTAGGTATTATTCAAGAAAAATATTTTTAAACAAGATGAAAGTATTTGGAAGGTAAACTACTGTAAATAAGAACCTTTGTAGAAATCTTGTTAAAATTAAAGACACATTTTTAAATATTATAACACTATTATTTCACACAGCAGTGAAGTAACTTATTCTTTTGTAAATTTTTCCTCTACGATTACCACAGATATTATTAAGAAACATTTTGGTTTCATTACATCGCTTTCATGTATTTTCTCTAATTATAATAGCGAAGTACAGATAACAAAGAAAAAAAATTATAAAATAATAATGCAAACTATAATTTCTGAAATAATCGATCCATTGATATACCTTATCGATTTATCTTTATATCAGGATCCGTTTCCTTACCTTGTCCAAAATATTTGATAGAGTGGTACATGACCGCATTTTAGTTTTTTAGGGAAATGACATTGTTACACGATGTCAACAAAGCTTCAAAGCAAGAATATGCATAGAGGCTGAATCTAACCAGTTCATGGACTTTGCATACGATAGTCTAGACAAGGATAATTTGTCTAAAGCTTTTAATACCGCAGATAAGGACATTCTTTCTATTTAATTTTAAAATGTATTATTCACTGCCCTTTTCTTAAGCCTGAACGTCCCGGTCAGGCAATTCAGAGTCCCCGACATACTTCGCCAATCTGTCCAAGTGCACGATTTTCATCTTAGACTTCTTACTTCGTTGAATCCGATAAACAACGTCATTAATTCGGGTGATAATAGAATACGGTCCTTCCCAAGGTGAGTGAAGCAAATCTGAGGCTTGACCTCTTAATGCTAGCACCAATGCCATAGCCTTGTCTTCATTACGCAAGTTGTTTGGGCATGCCGCTGCCTCAAATTGTCTTTTGTAGGTTGACCAAGAAGTTTGACCATCAAAGGAAGGCGGTTGTAATTGAGGGCCTGACGATGATAATACTCCTCCTTGCTTTCTTAACTGTCGCTTAAGTCGTTCTACCTCTCCCTCAACTACCTGAAATTTTCCTTCCATATCGGTAACTTTCCCTTCAACGCCAGTAATTTTTTCTTCGACGCCAGTAACTTTTCCTTTGACTTCAGTTACTTCCTCTTCAACTTTATTTACTTTTCCTTTGACATCACTTATTTCAGTCTTTTTGTTGCCCATATCCTCTTTAATTTCAGTTTTGAGGTCTTCAGTTGCTGAAAGGACAACATCTTGTTGCCCCTGTATAATTTTCCTTCATTCTTCTTCACGTTTCTTATCCTGATCTAGCATCATTTTTCTTAGTTCATAAAGACGAATGAAGAAGATAACGTCAGGAAGAGAAAGCTCTTCCTTACATTTTCTTTCTTTTTCTTCTTCACGTCTTTTTTGTTCTTCTTTTTCTTCTTGACGTCGTTTTTCTTGATCGTCTTTTTCTGTCTGACGTCGTCTTTCTTGTTCGTCCTTTTCTGTCTGACGTTTCCTTTCTTCTTCTTCGCGTCTCTCTTGTTCTTCTTTTTGGTCTTGCACCATTTTCTAAATTGTTCGAATATGTCTTGCATTTGCTTTTCGACAGCCATGGTTCTTGTTTCTATCCAAAAAGTTCTTAAAAGAGCACTAAAAGTGTAAAAAGAGCATTGCGTTCATTTTGCCTTGTATTGTGTATGTGGTTTGTTGGTACTCTTAGTTTTCTTTAGATAAATTTTGCTACATTAAGGATAGTAACATTTTCTAGTTAACAATTTTTTAACGTTACTTTCAAAAGATTACATATTTCTAATATTTTTTATGTTTTCAGGTAATTTGTTGTATAATATAAAATTACTTGAAATTTTCACGTGATCGAAATGTTTCTGGATATTTTTTCATTCCAAGCGGATGGCCATAGTGGTGGACAAGTAATCAAGTAAAAAAGATTTAAAAAAGCAAGTAGATTTTTTGAAATTTAGCTTTTAGGACACTAATATCTATTTCTTAAAAAAAAGAAATATCTTGAAAACCATTGAGTTTTGCATAATAAATGTTAGGGTTAAATTTACTCCTTAGCCCATGTATTATCACATCTACAAAGTAATGTATCGAGCTACTAGTAGCCCTGTATAAATCTATAAATTTGGTGTCCTCACTTGTTTGATACTTTTCCCTTACATTTTAAAAGATAGCTATTATCAAGATGCTTTATCCTAGGCATAAACTGAATAAATACAGTCTTAGTGGTAATTAAAAAAATTTTGTTGTTGTTGCTTACTGAACTATCCAACAAATTTATCTAATGCAAGTTGTATGTTCCTTATAGTATAAAAGAAATTATTTTCACAAATACAGCTGTTATTATTGATAAACATAACTATAGCTTTATTATCTTCCTCAGCCCAGAAATGTATATTTTGAGAATTAAACATGCCTTGTCTTGTGAATGTTGCCTCGTCAGTAAAAAGTATTTTGCTTGAAAAATCTGGAGCATTTTCCGTTCGCTTAACAATTGGAAGATTGTTTACAAGTAAAATGAGTAAGGGTGGCCCAAGGGCAGAACTTTGTGGAACATCTTGCTTAACTTTACCCCTTAACCCATACGCCTCAAATTTGTCCAAAAATAAGCGGTTATCCACCAGAACAAAAGCTGTAGTTAAGTCTATAAATAATTCTATAGTCTTTTTAATTGTTATCAAAGTTTTCATAAAAAATATCATTTAAAAAACCAAATATGTCGTAATTCGTAGATCTATTTTTCTGAAATCATGTTGCGCCTTATTTAATAAATTAAATCTTGACAAAAAACAGATGATATTATTAAATAAACCTTTTTCGAAAATGTTTGCTACTGCAGATAGTAAAGACACCGGTCTGTAATGAAGCGTATTAAGCTGACGATTATAAGTTACTCCATAATTCCTGAATCTTCTGGTGATATGAAAACAAAAGTTAAAACCTTGTTAGATAATGTTAGTGCCTAATCGTGTAAAATGTTTAAATTAAATGAAAACAAAACATGATAGAAAGAATCCGTTCGCCCGCGAAATGAATGTTCTCCAGTGAGATGGAGCACCTCCCCATTAGGCACTCCCTATTCAATCCTAATTAAATGAGTTATTTTAGTATCGCTCGATAGAAAGAAGAAAGGCAATTGAGTAGACAGTCAGACCGCCAGATCTGACAACCCTGGATTACTTTCTATGAGGATACCTTAAAAGCAAAATATACGTGAGTCGTACAGTAACTGTGGAAGAATTAAAGGAAATAATTCATCAAAGTATACGACGCATACCACCGGAAATTAACTACAACATGCAAAAAGGGTTTATTCTGTTGCAAATGGAGTGTAATTTGAACATTTAATTTAGTTGTTTTTACTCGATATATTGTATATGAACACCATTTATTTAATTCAGGTATGACAACCGATAAGAACACCTATCATTAAATTTGAATTAGTATTGTACTGGATATTTGTTATGCCCAGTGCAGAGGTGAATTCAAAATTAATTAATCATCACATTTTTGAAACTATTACCGTCTCTAATTTTGGCATTGCGGCTGTCAAGGCTGAGATCAAGTATAATTCCCTGTGGCGAAAATCGATTTTAATTAATTATTTGGAATTGTCCATTATATCCGTGTATATAATTACTATTTTTTTATAATTTTCTTATTTAAGATGAATTGATGGAATATTCTTACTGTTGTACCTAAATATTTTATTTTTGTTTTTAAATACTTATTCTTGCAACATGATTTTCATTTATAATAACAATGTTGCCTCAATAGCAACATAAGAGGATATTGTTACGAAAATTCCATTTCAATCGTTAATTTCCTTACATAGATTCTTTGGACTCGATTCATTTTAAAATTAATTATACCCTAGATTTTGATGTTTCTATTTGTTCTAAATTAAATAAACTCATAACTGTGCTTCTATATCAAATCTATGTTTTCCTAAAAAATTAATATTAATAATAGTGATAATAAAAAGCAACGTTTCAGATAAAACTGAATATCACGTAAAAATCTCACGTCAATTTTGCGAATTTATCTAGAATCAAATTATCACCAATTGATATCATATTATTATTTCATTTGAAGTGCTTCACTTCATATATATTCCAACGGAGCAGTAGAATGTACAAAAACCAAATGTTCTAAAATTAGAAAATATATCTCTTTTGCTGAAAACGGATCTGCCAATGTTACTTCTTTATGTTTCATCACCATTATTTTATATAATCTTTTAAATTCTTGGAAATGCCATGAGGTCACTTATATCTACCCCAATTGCAAATTTGGTTATGAAAGTGTTATAAATAATGTAAACCTAATCAATTATAAACTAAAATTTTATAAAGTGTACGTGGACTTACCAAAAATAAAATATATTACACCGTTAATATTTTCAGGCGAATACGATTCACCAATGAAACAGAAAAGAAAACATGATAAGTTTCCTAGATATTGTAATTAAATATAACAAATGCATCATTATCGATACCAAGGAGTAGGGTAGGGCAGGATAGGACAAGATCGGATAGGATAGAGTAGAGTGGAATGGAGTGGAGTGGAGTGGAGTGAAGTGGAGTGGAGTGGAGTAGAGTGAACTGAACTGGACTGGACGAGATGAGACGAGACCAGGCCAGAACAGAGTAGAATAGATTTTTATTTAGTATAAGCTATACTGACATAATTTTATACATAGTTATTATTATGCTCTGACATCTGTACATAGTTTTGTAACATTTATAGTTAACAGTTTTAAACTACCAGGGGATTTTAATTTCAGTGGGTAAAACATTGCACGCGCGTAAACCGTCACTAAAAGAAAGTTGACTTCTTAAGAATGATATTTTTGTACAGTCTATGTTGTAGTTTTCAGCAGATCTCACTGGATAATTGTGCAATGCATTGAAATGAGTAAATGACTTTTGTTTTGGGCGAGTCAGACAGAAATTGTTTACTTTCCAATAGAATTTATCACCAACGTTATCCTGAAAGAAGGATTCCTGACGTTAGCAGCTTCCAAAACCTTCTCGATAGATTTCTGGAAACTGGAAATGTCGAATATAAAAAAGTAAAGGAATAAAACGTGAACGAAGAAAATGAGTTTTCTGTGATGCTGGCAACGGTTGAGAATTCCCATGTTAGTCAAAGAGAAGTGAGTTCATTAGTAGGAATAAGTAGACGGTCTGTGGGTCGAATCTTAAAAGCAAATGAGTTGCATGCATATCATATTCAAATGCACCAGAAATTATCTGATGGCGATTTTCAAAAGCGCCTACAATTTTGTGGGCCAGACGTGAAATGCAACATGATGTCAACTTCTTCAATATTGTTTTATTCAGTGATGAGGCAACTTTTCATAAACATGGATTTGTTAATAGGCACAATTTCCATTATTATGCTTCGGAAAATCTTTACTTTTTTATACAAGTTGATAACCAACACAGATGGTCTATAAACGTTTGGAGAGGAATTATTGGAGAACATGTAGTAGGGTCACGTTTCTTTGATGGTACATTGACTGGAGCTATTTATCTTCATTTTTTGGAAAACTATCTGCCACAATTATTGGTAAAGCTCCCTGAAAGAATTCGAAATAGGATGTGGTATCAGCAAGATGGTGCTCCACCACATTATTTAAATGCAGTTAGGGACCACTTAAGTAATACCTACCCTAATTAATGGATTGGAAGAAATGGACCCACCAAATGGCCTACTAGATCCCCAGATCTTACAATAATGGATTTCTTTTTAAGGGTATACGTGAAGGAAATTGTTTATAGAGACACACCACCAACAGTACAAAATATGAAGGAAAGAATAATAACTGCCTTTACATCTATCACACCGGCATATAATTTTTTCTACTGAGTTATTTGAAGAAACCTTTTTAATTTATTTTTGAATTTTGTAATTATAGCTCAAGAAAACGAAATTGGTTGCATTTAGCCCTAGGGAAGCACTTACAAAAAATATTCGTTTTTCATTTGTACACTCCTACCACCAAAATAGTGATTTGCATAATTATAATATGCGTCATGGTAACATGATCAGGCTTGATCAGCATAAATCTAGTGCATTTAAAAAATCATGTTCTTATGCTGCAACTAAATTTTTTAATCATCTACCAGAAAATTTCAAGGATATATTATGTACTCATAAATTAAAAAAAAAATTAAAGAATATCTTATTGAAAAATGTTGTTACACCATAAATTTTTGTACTTTGTATTTTTGTATTGTAAGATTTTAAAATGTATCTCTGACCATTCCTATACTGTGAAAACAGTCGTATTGGAAAATAAATATTTATTATTATTATTATTATATTACATCACATCGTCGAAAAATATACAGGGTGTTCCATTTGAAAAAATTGAGAAAATTTAATGTGAAATGCTCTTAATTGAAAAATAATTTTTGCCCACCCTGTGCATTTTTAAGAAATAAAAATTATTCAAAAACATTAATTAGATGTCTCGTAACTGGTGTTCACATAAGTTTTTCTTAAAACCCATAATTGTGACTGTGGTGATTGTTTACTATCAATCTGTAGATTGCATTATTTCAACAAAAAAATTCATTACATCCAAGTGGTTGGGAGATATTCAATGCTAATATAGGAATGGATAGAGCCTAGAAAGAGACTTCAAAAAATGTACTGATATATATATATATATATATATATATATATATATATATATATATATATATATATATATATATATATATTGTTATTATACATGATTTGCAGGAAACAACTACTCAGCGGGCAAATACCCCGACCTGCATTGAATTATACCTTACAAATCATGAAAGATTGGTAGCCAATGTCATTTGTCAATTCCCCGACCAGACATAGACCGGTTTCGAACTTATTAGTTCTCATCAGTATGCCATAGGTCATGGAACAGACAAATGATAGTGGCCAACCTGTTAGTTTTATACAAACTTAAGTAAATGGTGTACCGGTGAGAGGTAAGTGAATACCCTCATGTGGTCAAATGCTACTATACACCAGACATCATAGATGTCTCCATGGTGTATAGCGACTTGCTATTTTGCAAGTACCGAGAGCGGAGACCTTTAGCCCTTGGTGGACTTAACCCATATACTGTTATTATACATGATTTGCAGGAAACAACTACTCAGCGGGCAAATACCCCGACCTGCATTGAATTATACCTTACAAATCATGAAAGATTGGTAGCCAATGTCATTTGTCAATTCCCCGACCAGACATAGACCGGTTTCGAACTTATTAGTTCTCATCAGTATGCCATAGGTCATGGAACAGACAAATGATAGTGGCCAACCTGTTAGTTTTATACAAACTTAAGTAAATGGTGTACCGGTGAGAGGTAAGTGAATACCCTCATGTGGTCAAATGCTACTATACACCAGACATCATAGATGTCTCCATGGTGTATAGCGACTTGCTATTTTGCAAGTACCGAGAGCGGAGACCTTTAGCCCTTGGTGGACTTAACCCATATACTGTTATTATACATGATTTGCAGGAAACAACTACTCAGCGGGCAAATACCCCGACCTGCATTGAATTATACCTTACAAATCATGAAAGATTGGTAGCCAATGTCATTTGTCAATTCCCCGACCAGACATAGACCGGTTTCGAACTTATTAGTTCTCATCAGTATGCCATAGGTCATGGAACAGACAAATGATAGTGGCCAACCTGTTAGTTTTATACAAACTTAAGTAAATGGTGTACCGGTGAGAGGTAAGTGAATACCCTCATGTGGTAACAGGTTGGCCACTATCATTTGTCTGTTCCATGACCTATGGCATACTGATGAGAACTAATAAGTTCGAAACCGGTCTATGTCTGGTCGGGGAATTGACAAATGACATTGGCTACCAATCTTTCATGATTTGTAAGGTATAATTCAATGCAGGTCGGGGTATTTGCCCGCTGAGTAGTTGTTTCCTGCAAATCATGTATAATAACAGTATATGGGTTAAGTCCACCAAGGGCTAAAGGTCTCCGCTCTCGTTACTTGCAAAATAGCAAGTCGCTATACACCATGGAGACATCTATGATGTCTGGTGTATAGTAGCATTTGACCACATGAGGGTATTCACTTACCTCTCACCGGTACACCATATATATATATATATATATATATATATATATATATATATATATATATATATGACAAATGATATTGGTTACCATTCTTTAATGATTTGTAAGGTGTAATTCAATGCAGGTCGGGGTATTTGCCCGCTGAGTAGTTGTTTCCTGCAAATCATATATTATAATATATATATATATATATATATATATATATATATATATATATATTGTATTTAATTTTGCTACGAGTTTCACGTACATGGACAAATAGATACGTTGGATCTTAATGATTATCAGATATTACGTAACGAAATCACTTGGGCTACTGTAGCGTAGCAGATATGGTAGGCAAACTTGACCCGGAAAGTGATGTACGTGCCTACGATAAAATTTCTCTAGCTCAGACTATCTCAGGGCGTTAAGCCCAAGCTTACATAAACTATGATAAATTATTAGTTTACTTACTTAACAAATCACTGAGTTTTTCCATGTGTAGTGGTCGCAGACGAAATAATGACACTTTCTTTAAAAATGAAATGCACTATATTAAGCAATTTACAAAATTGGTTCTCTAGAATATGACCTGGCGATGTTCACAGTTGTGGCCAATATTTCACGATTAATAAGTTATAACATTCATAAAATGCCTCGTGTAGCTACACATCGATTTACAATATGATCATGAATTGCTCATAAATACAGCCACAAAGGTTTGATTTAAAGAACCTCCTTAAATATATGTAAATGCATAAAATTTCTAAATATGTACAAGTTAAAACTGCAAACGTATGAATTGAAATCCAGCCGAACCACTGAAGGTGGTCCCCGGTAAGTAAAAAAAATACAACACACAACACACTTATTTAGGGTGGTACGATACCGAGTTCGGACGTGGAGAACTGTAGCCCTACAGAGATGTCTTCGGGACACAAGAAATGGACCCAAGGATAGGGTTGATGGTGGCCTCACCAGCCCTGGCACCTTCCACTGTGTGTGGATGCCCCGTCCGTGGAACTCTCACTGACGTGTGTAGTAGCCCCGTCCGTAGAACCCTAAAGATATCACGATTTAATTCACAGTCAGAAATGCACGTGAAGCGTGCTTAATGTGAGTAATTCTGACATAACCTACAAATGAAACATAATTTACCTCACTGATGAGGGAACAATCCACCAAAACTCCTGGAAGCCACAGTCGGATAAATGGGGTCGAGTCCGCCTTTTAAGTTGACACTGTATTTCCCAAAGGAGAGCCTGCAAATTTGCGAAACACGTGGGTAGAGAATGGGCAAGATGGCGTGAAGAGGTTAGCTTACCTTGTGTAATTTAATATCCTGCTTCCGCAGATAAAATTTACTCACAAACACAAAATATTCCGCTAAACGGAACAACAACAGATTGAAGAAATTTTCTTGAGTTGATTATTCTAAAATCCACGAGGATGCCTTGGATAAAACCGAGGTTGGAAGAATTACCAACTAATTAACACCAACCATGCCAAAAACAATCACACCAAAACAATGGTTGCTTCCGTTTCCTTTGCTGATCACGTGTCGCCCTCCCGTGGAGAATAGCGAAATGTGTTTCGGACGTGTAGCAGTTGTTATAATGCGGCCCACAAAACGCTAAAGCGTATGGTGGGTCGCATACGCTAGAGGTCCGTAACAATTTGAAAAAAAGGCATTTTCGTCTTGGCTCGCCCTGTTTGTTCAAAAACAATTTCCAGCTATAGACTTCTTTATCTGGTTTACTTGCAATATTTTAAAAAATTTCTAGCTATCGTAGAACTCGAGACCGAACGATTGCCCCACCCTGTATAATGAATAGAGGGGGGGCCCAACACACTACACTGTGGCACCCCATATGAGCTAGGGATTTTAGTAGATATTCTATTGCTCACTTTGGTCTTATGATACCTATATTCTAAATTATTTTCAATCCATATTCAGGCTGTTTGTGTCATACCATACTCACTATCACTATACATCTATCAATAGTTTCGAGCTGTAGGTCTAGAAACACACTCAAAATTACATTACTGTCATTGATCTCATTTCTGCAGTTCGCGCACACTAGTTGTAAACTTGTTTCACATAAATGACTTTGTCTAAGTCCCGATTGGCCGACCGCTGCATAAAGTGTATTTTCTTCAAAGTACTTCCTCAATTCTTCGGCCGCTACGATTTCTATTTTATCCATTATCTGAATTAAATTTATTGGTCTATATTCATTTGCATGCTTCGGGTTTTGAACTTTTGGAACTGATACTGTGCAGCCGGCGTTTTTCCTGTCGTTAGCAATGTGTTTATTAAATTTAATAATGGGTATCCTATTCTGTCAAATATTTCTTTGAACCAATTAATAAATATTTCGTCTCCAAGCTTGGTCTCAACAAAATATAATTTTAAATATAATCAAAACTTTGGCTGTGGCAATATAAAAATTTTAGAAAAAGATGAAACTACCACCGAAGGACAGTATATAAAATGCTGCAAATTGAAACTACAATACTACAATACATCAAACAGTCACACTGATATAGAAAATTTAAACGAAGCATATAATTTTATTAAATTAGAAGTACGTAGTACATGATGAATCAAATAACTAATTACTGGTTCAAATTTCTATATCTCTTTAATTTTAAAACAAAATAGTTCCTATATTATCAAACATTTGAAGCTCTCATTTGTTTAATGTTAGTGTCAAATTGATTTATGACCCGAAGAAGCATCACAAAACATACCTACTCAAAAAAGTATTCTTTCTGTATTTAAAAAATATTAGTTTCGACTGGTGTCATTTCAATGTATTGAAATTAATGACACACCGTGAGCACTAGGTAACAGATGTTGTATAATATCCATAAATTTTGCCAAAAGTATCCTTTTATTCACGACAATGGTCCTTTTGAGATGTAAGAAATAGCGTTTTCTACAATTAGTTCTAAGGTTAGTTCAGCATTTGTTATTTATTCCTTGTGAATACAATACGTATTTGAAAGTTATTTAAAGTGGTTCTTTTGTCGATATTAACAGAAATCTATAGATAACTCACACTGTATTGTCACAACTTTTAAGATTTGTTCTGCAATCAGAAAATGTGGAATATATTATTATAGGGGTTACCGCCTAGGTTAGCCAATAGGATTGATAGATAGGTAGATGTTTATTTACTACATTATATATTACTGATGTTTCAATTGTGTAAACTTAAAAGCACAACCAACTAAGACAAACATTTTAAAGTGGGCCATACTAATGAAGAGATGTTATAAAATATTTACAAAAATTTGCTCGCTGTTTATAGCAAATTAGAGAATACTAAATTTACAGTCAATAACTATAAAAACAGATTGAATTATTTGAGATGCATTATTTAAAAACACTAGCTATACTTGACGCTATAGATATTATAATAATATATAAAAAGATTTTTTTAAAAATTGATTATATTACGAAATTAAAAATATTGATGATTATGTTATGATTACGATAATCAACTTGCCTTTTATAGAGACTAACGTTTTTGTGTATTTATAGTAATGAGAAATATATAAATATAACATTTGCAATAACCCTAATAGCTTGTTTTTATCGTCCAAAAATCCTGAGAGCATTACTTGCGTTTCCTTATAGTATGACCCCATAACTTATATGAGAGTGAATCAATGAGTTGCTCAATATGGCACGTCCAAGTTAAAGCATCATCAGGGACTACGCCTAAGAGTTTGATATTTTATAATGTTGTTATTTGTGAAAAAAATTTGTTTTGGAGTTTTATCCCGATTTAATTTTAGCATATCATAGTTCGGCATGACTTTCAGTTTCACATATTGTTTCATGTAAATTTGCAAGACATTTATCTGAATCGCATAAGGTAACGTCATCAGCAAACATAATGATTCGGTTAGGAAATAAGTAATAAAATAAATCGTTTACGTAAATAATGAATAACAGTGGCCACAGTACAGAGCCCTGAGGCATACCGTGCCCTACTGATCTAAAGTAAATTTTTTTATTACTTATTGAAACGCATTGCTGCCTGCTTTGTAGGTAAGACACGAAAAGACTGTGTTGAACACAGTCGCAGTCGAAGGCTTTGCTGAGGTCGCACAGAGTAATCGCTGTATGTTTGCCCTCCTCAAAGCCGTCACTCACAATTTTGCAGACTGTTTTCGGCGTTTCTCTTGTGTTTTATCTTTTGTATCACCCTGTGGACCCCTCTAAAATTATATATATTTGGAATCAGCTGTCGATGGACAATCAATATATATTAAAATGTTTCCATATTTTTGACTCGCACTGCATAAAATATACAATTGGGAATTCCGGTAATTAGAAACAGTATATTTCACTTCAAAAATAATTTTCTCAAAATTTTGTTGTTTCAGCATAAACACATCGAGTTTATTTAAAATTCACTTCGTGTTATTGGTGGCTCTCTCTGTATATAAGTGCATATTTTTATCACAATATATTATCTGACGTTACAGGAATGATATTCGTGAAAAAAAAAAATAATGGAATCCTTCAATTGTCACGAATATATTTTATAAAAATAGCCACTTTTTAATTCTAATACCCTGTATCTAAAAACAAGTCATAGGATTAGATTGGGCTCAAGTTACTTTTGATAGGGAGATCGAGATCTATAACATACTAAAAATTCAGAAAACTTAACCGACAACCATTTTATATAAGAAAAAGTGCGAGATCCTTTGTATTAATTATATAAAACTAGCGACCTAGTCCTGCTTCGCTCGTTGTCGTTTCGACCCCTCTCTAATCACCTATTTTTTTCTAATGAAAGTTAACCAAGGTCAATATAAAAGTTGTGAAACAATTTTTAGAAACGCATAGTGCTGCTAGGTTTGACAAGATTCTATGAAAATAAAAATACCGCATAGTATGATATTGGACGAGCGTTACGCCTAAAAAGCTGGGAATTATAGGGAGATGATTACAATTGCAATACACCAGTTACGCTTAAAAAACTATCTTCTCTTCAGGAAACTGCGAAGAGTTTTTGTAGAATATTCAATATGTACAAATAGCTGACGATATCATGGTAAAAGGGGACTCACGTCATCCAGTGCCAAAGATTTTGTTGGACTTAAATGACACATCTAAAAAGGTGTTCTCTTGATATGCTTTTTATTATACAATTCAAAACATGCTTAAAAATATGTACCTAAACCCACCCAAAATTATTTCAGTATTTACCATGGTTTAATAAACATTTCGATGGCAGATTGTACTAGAGAGAGTACTTGGAGAGATTATAAAACAAACGACACAGCAAAATACAGTACTTTTAAAACTATACGTCACACAGCAGAAACAGAAATTAAGAAAACACATAAAAGTTACTTAACACAGGTTGAAAGTGACTTAAAGCTTAATTCAAAATAATTTTTGTCGTACGTAAACTCTTAAGAGAAAGCCAAGTTCTATTCCTGGCACAGCGAAATATGATACCTGTTCTAGCGACCCTCAGACTGTAGTTAATATGTTTTTAACTTTCTTCAATCATTTTTTACATCATCCAATAACTCCGTTGCTCCTATACAATCTTATTATGATATTAGTAACAATAACTTTTGAAATTACTGAAAATGAGGTATTGAATGTATTTAGAGAAACTATAATTCACAATGGGTCCATTCTTATTGGAGGATTGTAGATTAGTACTTTCAAACCGTTATAATCTCTCTTCAAACCCTGAGACTTTGCCTGAATGGTGAAAAATCTCCAAAATATCCAGTGCATAGAAAAGAATCTAAGTTGGAAATAGTAACTTATAGACCAAATAAAAGAATGTGCAATTTTAGTAAATAAAAGACTAAAGACTAAATATACAATACCGTGGATTTTGGTCTATGGATATCTCAGCGACATCAGGTATTACCCAAGGTTCTGTGCTTGGGCCATTGCTCTTTAACATTTTTATAAATGATAACGTCATTGGCTTACACTGCAAAACATTACTTTATGCCGATGACATAAAAATTTTTACATCTATCACGAGTGCAGAAGACTGTGTTCATTTGCAAAACGATCTTATACAACTATAGTCTTGGTGTAGCGTAAATTTACAGTTAAATATCTCAAAGTGTAGCTTTATGACATACACTCGTGCACAAAATCCAATAAAATTTATCTATACAATTAATGATGAAGAACTGAAGAGCTGTGGTCATTTCAAAGATCTAGGAGTAATATTCGATACAAAGTTATCTTTTATTACCCATATCTATCAAATCACCGCTAATTCCTTGAGAAATTTAGGCTACATTATCCATAATTGTAAAGAGTTTAACGAAAATACACTGAAACTTCTCTTTAATTCATTTGTGAGGTCAAGACTTGAATATGCTTCATTAGTCTGGAGTCCTGGTTATGAAAATCATAAATATAGCATTGAAAAACCTTAGAGGCGTTTTCTTAAATACCTCTGGTTCAAACGTTCTGGAAATTATCCAGAGAGAGGTTTTCCACATTGTGACTTATTACATTGATTCAACACGAGTGATCGTCAACTACGTCGGACGTATCACTCTCTTGTATTCCTTTTTAAGATTTTAAATGGCACTATTGACTGCCCTGAAATTCTTAGTTGCATTAGATTTCATGTTTCTAATTTGCAGACTCGCTCGCATTCGTCTCTATTCTATTTGCATGCACCAAGAACAAATTTGCTGTTATTTTCTCCTCTGCACCGTATGTGTTCCAACTATGATGCTTTATATAATAATATAGATATTTTTAATTCTAGTATATCCAAAATGCGAAATGTGGTTCTCAATTCTGCACAACAACTGTAGCTTCTAAACTATTAGTTTACAACTCTTAGGACTATACTAATCATAGACTTATTTTGTTAATTTTTATTATCATTTAATAATTTAAATTTAATTGTTTACCTTTATTAAGTTATTTAGTTTTAGTTATTATTTGGTTTTCTTTTTATATTTGTAAAATTCCTGCCCTATAATTGGATTTCTGTCTGGGCAGTCGTAACCAAAATAAATAAATAAATAAATTGTTTGGACCAGTACCACATAATAATATAATATTTCTCCAAATAAAAAACAAGTTTAATATACATCAACATGGCTGCATTCCAGGTCGCGCGATATCTACCAACTTCATAAACATCACGGAATATCTGTCGAACGTAATAGATAGTGGGAGATGTAATAGATAGTGGGGGGAATAGAGTTTTCAAAAGCTTTTAGACAAAGCGGACCATAATATTCTACTTAATAAGCTTGACTCAAGTAATTTTTAATTATAAATTGTCCCCAAGAAGTGGTTCAGATCTCACCATAAACTGTAGGTCCCCACCTCCTTAACTCACACAATTTTAGATTTCCTAGAGTTAGACGGTTAAAAATATTTTCAAATATCGCCTAAGTTTTTCCAATCAGCTTGCTAACATTATTACCGCCACTTTTAGAACTCTGGGTTTTCTTATATATAACTAGAATAATATGCAAGTAAAGTTTGAAATCCTATTACCACATACATATACACAGTGTAGAAAACACTTAAAGATGTTTCTTGTGCCTACCTAAGCTTTATAGATTATATTTATCCGCCTATTGAAATAGATAATAACGTGTCGCTGAACAAGCTCTCATATATTAATCTGATAAATCGCAGGCAGGTAATCAAATCAAAATCGAATCAAATTTATTGCTTCTTTCCAATTACAATTCAATAATTAGAAAATATTTAAGAAATAATAACGTACATATTTAGTACCTATTTTAAAACATATTAATCGTTAATGTTATGTAATACAACTAGATTACATAAACAATATGTGTAATAGTGTGTAACAGCAACAAATTTTGGTGTAAAACCTTAATTATTATTTAAAATTTCCTATATTTTTATATTGCTTAAAATGGACAGGTAAAATATTATAAAATTTTGGACCATAATACTTATAAATCTTTGTGTTGTTGTGTATCTAATTTGAGGTATTGTGACATTTAAATTATATTTTTGTGATGTGTACATGTATTATATTCCGTAAATTTTTATGTTTATGCACTTCACCATATTATTATTCCATATCTAAGAATTGATTCGACCAATGCCTGATACAATGACTTTAAAGTGTTAAAAGGCAAAATATATTTTAGGTGATTTCCAAACCAACTTGTACATTTTGTTGCTCAATTGTTGAATATGCTCTGTCCATTATAAATTTTGATCTATAATAATTCTGATATATTTAATGTTTGTTGTTTGCTGCAGTTTCATATCACGCTTTCGTTTATTTATACATGAGTATGTATGTAACGGAAGTGTATTCATCTTAGGTACGTTTCTGTTATATATACTAAAGCACATGAATTTAGTCTTATTTAAGTTAACCGTTAGGTAATTTTCCGATAACCATTTTTGTACTTTTGAAAACTCTTCCACCGCTTTATTGGCATTTTCCCAGGAGTCGTCCATAACCAAAAGAACAGTGTCATCTGCACATGCTAATACTTTTCCATTAATTGGAAGTTAAGGTGATTCATTAACATAAGCATTAAAAATGATTGGCCCTAAAACCGTTCCTTGAGGAATACCATAATTTATTATTTTTAAATTACTTCTACTTTCAACGATTTTTACACATTGCTCTCTATTTTGAAGGTAGCTTCTGAATAAGTCATTAACTATACCCCTTACATCATGTACGTTGAGCTGGTTAAAATGTCAAGCGACACCGTATCGAAGGTCTTGGCCAAATCAAGAAATATTGGGATGTGTTTCTTATCAATATTTACAGTATTATTATCTATAGTTTTTATAACCTCATAAAAACCGTCATCAGTATTCATACCTTCCTTAAAGCCATATTGTTTGGGAGAAAGGATTTCATTATAATTTAAATGTTCTACTATATTTTTAATACATGTTTCTAAAACTTTTGCAATATTGTTGATTACTGAGATGGGTCTGTAGTTACTTACTGCTGTCCTGTCACCTGTTTTGTATATAGGTGTCACAGTTGACATTTTCAGCAAGTTTGGAAAGAAATCTTTTTCAAAACGTAATAACGAAGTCGATACCAACTTGCTTATTTCGAATGGAACACCCTATGAATTTTAGGGTTTTCGAAAAGAGCATAAAATTCTGACTCGAAAATATGTAACATATCATATACCTAAACCTAGCCGTTTCAGAGATATTTGATATTTTATAGAAAATTTGACAGGTGCAATGGTTTGCAAGAACCGTTATAACTTTCTTGGTGTAAAAGATCCTCATTAGCTTCTTGTCACGTAAAAATAACACAAGTAGAACTACGTTCTACAACTGAAATATATTCAATAACATCATACCAAGTGTTCCGTTTTTCGGGTTACATTTTGTCAACTTCAAACCGCGAGAACTTGTTTAGGTCAAATGGAACACCCTGTATTTTTTTACGTCAAGTTGTATAAAATTGAATTCCCTTTTTTCTGATATCAGCATTGTGGGGGTTAAAGTTACAACTTTTTGAAATATTTGCGATTTTATTAGAAATTCATGAATTGTTGTAATCATTTCATCAAAATAGCCATGCCATGATTAAAAACATTCAGTCATTATCTTATGTGAAAAAATGCCAGCACGTTTAAATTATACCAACGAAAACTTTTTAAATTTGTTTATTATTTATGGAGAATGTGATAAAGTAATATCAAGAACTTGCAGCACATTTGCTACTCGATATCCACAAAAACGCAAAATAACACTAACACTGTAACATGGGTATTAATCGAATTGAAGATATGGCGTGAACTAAAATAGCAGAGATAAGATCAATTTAAAATATGATTTCATTTTAATTTAATAATTGCTCAAAATTCCTCCCTCTAACCTCGACACATTTTTCGCACCTTCGGATTAGTTCCTCATGGGTAGGGGTAGCTCTTCTAATTGAATCCTGTGATATGTTTTGAAATGCATTTCTTACTCTTTGCATACAATCTTCAATGGTTGTAAATGGGCTCTCATAAAGTTTATATTTAATAGTTCCCCAAACGAAATAATCCAGAACTGATAAATAGGGCGAGCGAGGAGGCCACAAGAAAAGTCCATTATTGGCAATCCATTGATCATAAAGAGTTTCTTGTAAATAATTATTTTTATCAGCACCGTCGTGCTGATAAACAATGTTTCTATGTTAGGCGAGAGGTAAATTTTCTAAATAGTTATTATTCAAATTTTGTAAAATATTCAGATCTTTCACTTAAAAAAAAACAGAAATTTACCTATACATATTAGCAGAAGAGAAAATTTAATTTACCGTTTAAATTTTGTGCTGCAAGTTCTTGATATTACTTTATCACATTCTCCATAAATAATAAACAAATTTAAAAAGTCTTCGTGGGTGTAAAAACGTGCTGGCATTTTTTGTATTAGATAATGACTGATTGTTTCTAATCATGGCTATTTTGATGAAATGATTACAACAATTCATGAATTTCTAATAAAATCGCAAATATTCCAAAAAGTTGTAACTTTAACCCCCACAATGCTATCAGAAAAAAGGGAATTCAGTTTTACACAACTTGACGTAAAAAATACAGGGTGTTCCATTTGACCTAAACAAGTTTTCGCGGTTTGAAGTTGACAAAATATAACGCGAAAAACGGAACACTTATTGAATATATTCAGTTGTAGAACGTAGCTCTCCTTGTGTCCTTTTTATGTGACAAGAAGCAAATGAGGATCTTTTACATGAAGAAAGTTATAACGGTTCTTGCAAACCGTTGCACCTGTCAAATTTTCTATAAAATGTCAAATATCTCTGAAACGCCCAGGTTTAGGCATAGGATATGTCACATATATTCGACTCAGAATTTTATTGTCTTTTCGAAAACCCTAAAATATATAGGGTGTTCTATTTGAAATAAGCAAGTTGGTATCGACTTCCGGTATAAGCGGAAATGCCAACTGCTTGTAATTATTTTAGTTGGATTGACCACACCAACATTAGTAATTATCTAAATTTTCAAAATTTTCTGATGCGTACTTTTCTCTATATCGATCGATTCAGTTCCCGGTGAGATACCCTGTATAATTTTGCACTCAGACGTTGACTGTCTGACACTACTGAAATAAATAATCTTTCAAGTACCCACCTCGCGATCCAACTACATTCTGCCGTAAAACCGCTGGTACAAGTGTATTGCACTACTCTCCTCCACATGTAATAAATCTGAATTATCACACCATCGAAAATCTAGATGATATTATTTCATTACAAAATATTTTAAATATACTTTCCCTCATATTTTGCCCATTATTAATTTAGTGAGTTAGCCATAAGGTTATTTTTTCTTGATGATATTTCAGACCCTAAAATGGAACCTTGGTCCTGTAGAGTATTGCGTATAAATAAATAAAAAACAAATTAAAAAATTATGTGAAAACATCAATAAACCGGCGAAAAGTATACAGTTTACGTCTAGATTTTAATTTAATCTAAATTGAAGAGAAGTATTTTCATACTTTTCGTATTTAATACGAAACAATTAGTTACTATTTATTTGGTATTGTCTATAAGCACCATTCGCCTAAAATTGGACTATAATGGTATAAAAAGAACACTAATAAATAAAAACACTTTATAATATGTATTTGAACCAACCAAATATGAATTCGTCCTAACTCATTTCATGTGAGTTATGCATAGTAAAAAAACAGATAATTGTTTAATGAAACTAAACTTAATATGTTAAATATCTATTTCATAAAGTACGAAAACTTATCACCTATAGTGCAGTCATTGAAGCGAAAAATAGGGTCTTACCTCCGAAATATTTCACTAAGAACCGATTTACATGAAATTTTGGAATTAGGCTTATCTTACCCTTAACTTCAAAAGTGATATTGACCCGATCTCCGTTTTTTATTTTTAAGGGGTGAAAACGACCCCTTAATGAAAAAATTGACATTGAGCTATTTTATCGCTAGAAAACGTATTGAATAATAAGGAGTGAAATCGTAAAGTGTTCTCTAACACAATTATCTCATGTTTAACCCATTTTCAACCCCTAAAAAACTTTACAACCCTTGCAAACGACCCCTAAATTGAAGAAAATTACAAAAAATACTTTTGTATAACTTAAAAAGATTTAAATATAGAGTAAATATTATTTTACATTCTCTGCCTTAATTATCATATTTTTAACCCCTTTTCAACCCTTAAAAACAACCCCTCAATTAAAAATTGTATAAAAAAATTTCTTTTGAAGAACTCAAAATGATTTAAATGTTGTTCCACGTTCTCGAAAATGACTATCACATGTTTAGCTTTTCAACCCTTAAAACTACCCCTAAATTAAAACATTGAAAATATATGTTTATACAATTAAAAATAATTTAATTATAGAGTAAGTAATCAGACACTTTTTATTGAATAAAATATAAACTTACAAGTTATCTGAAAATGTACTAGATTAAATTAGTAACGGTGAAGGGTCAAAGAGCTCGAGAGAGACTGTGATTGCGCTACCGCGCGCTCTTTAAACAGTCATATCTTCGTCAATTTTGGTCTGACAGAAAAAAACAAGCAAAATTTTTGTCAAAAAAAGACCTAAATTTTTTATCATTATAGTTTTTTACGTATCTTTCATTATTTTTGAAATATTATGAACAAAAGGTGTTTCTTTTAAATGAAAAAATTTTTTTTTTCTTAAAATCGTGATTTTTTTTTAAAAGTATGCATTCCAAAGCAGCCAATCGGCTGGAATCCAATAAACTCTTCATACTAAAGTTAAATCTAGACGGAATACGATTAATTTTAATTTTGGTGGAAATGGCACTTATGAAACACATCGACTCCCTTTTTTTTCATTACGACTCACTCACTTTACGTGCAAAAGACTTTTAACACTGCTCATTTTAAAGATTATTTTAAGCACTATAAAAAAGTTTGTCATTGTCATATGGATAAAATGTATCCGTTGTCCGCTAGATGGCATTGAATACATCGATTAAAGTTCAGACAAAAGAAAAACGGATTTTATCTTCAATATCTCGCTTAATATTGCACTTAGAACACTCTTTAAAAAACCAGTTTATTCATTTTCTTACCTTCTACAATTTTGTTTATTATAAAATTATCGTTAAAACGCATATTTTTTGAGATATTTGCAAAAAACCGTTGAAAAACGTGAGAAAATTCCGAGTTTTCAATCGCCAATAACTTGAAAAGTATTGAGTTTTTGAAAAAACTTTATAGAACACTTTTTGCTTAGAATTGGGTCTTCTATCGATATAGGTTATTTTTACCAAAAAATTTCCACTAACGAGAAGGGGTGGCAACCACCCCCAGGGTAAGAACGGAGGTCGGATCAATATCACTGTTGAAATTAAGGGTAAGATAAACCTAATTCCAAAATTTCATGTAAATCGGTTCGTAATAAAATATTTCTGAGATATAAAGCTTCAATGACTGGACTACTATGCGAGTTTTAGATTTTAGAAAAAGAAATGGCTTTTCGTCCTAAGGAATTTGCAGATGTCGTACCTGTTCATTTCCAACCACCTGGGTTTAGCTACTAAATTAAATGAGGTTTCTCTAAGCTAGTAAATTTCGAGCAGGTGTGGCGTCAAAGTTAGCGACTTCCTAAGAACAACATGCTAATTGTTTTTAATCTTTGATTCTAAAATAATTAGATATGTGAATTTATTGATTTATGATTTATCAAGCGGGACGGTTGGCCAGTGGGTTAATGAATATAATTTGCAAACTGGGACACCCAGCAAAGCGGGTATGAGTCCTCTTTAATTATAAAATTATCTCGGTTCTCTTAAGAAAATATTTTAAATGAAAACATAAATACATATATTTATTTATCTACATATTTTCAATTGGATATCTCAATTACTCGACAAGAAGCGACAATGTAAAATGAAAAATAGTTGAAAAATGCTGTTAATAAGTATATGAGATTGACATATGAGAAGGAAATAAAGAACAAACAAGTGTACAGAAATACAAGATAAATAACAGAGGAACCAAAGACAAGTTAACAATAGCTACGATAAAGAAAATAGTATTTTTTTACACTACAATGTTAGAACTAATACACTGTGTGGTAGTAATACAATGTATTTGTATTGTGGTCTCGAATCAACATGTTTCACAGCGTTGAAAGAAATTTATGTAAATATTTGAGTTACATCAAGAACATAATTTATTTTGTTAACTAGTAAAGTTACAGAAATTTAACTTTTACTCTGCTGTGTTCTCGGTTCCATCGTATTCTGAGCTACTGGAAAACATCAAATTGTTTTTTCTTCCTCCAAATTCTACATAGTATTGACGACCTATGGGCAGGGGCATAATGCGAATATTTGTAGAAGCCTGCTTATTAATGGACATGGCAGATTGATTGAAAAAAGCGGAAAACGAACGAATAGCCATTAATAAATGGGTACAAAATAAATCATTTGAATGGTGGGGGAGCTTGCCAAAACAAAAATGGGCCAAAGAGTTCATAGCCTAAATTTATTAACAACAAAATCTAAATCGTCTAACATTTGGACTTTGTTTTATATTTTTAGAAATTACGCTTGTTTGTAGATTTTCTTGCACCAATTAAAGTAAATTTCTGGGCAACAGTTAAAAAATATTAATATTTGAGCTATATTCCTAGAATTAGCATTCTCACCTCATAAATTTGCTGGCAATCCAAACTCACGTGTTTCAGAGGGGAATTATTTCAATTAAATTTCAAGATTTATAAAATAAAAATGAACGAAAGACACAGGGGTCGATTTAATTTGCGAAAACCCTGCTGGAGTCTCACCAGTATTTAAACAATAGAAATTTTATTCCCCTACTTTTTCCTCATTGGAATTTTTGTTTCTGTCTGATCATAAATTATACTTTATACGGCGCTGTCAGCGGTCTCAACACAACGTTCACTCGAAGACAAGTGTTAAGACCTTTCGGTCGGCAAATCTCAAAGTTATTCTTTTCCAGATTTCGTTGTATACTCAATAGTGACTACCCGTGACAAATTTCTCAATAGAATGAATTAATTTGTTTCTTTTGTTGAAGCAAATCTGTATTGAAGGTTTCGTATTCTAACCATATGTTTTCCCCGTAGGAATAATAAAACGAAATCAAACTGGTTTTCATCCATAGCATTAATTATATATAATATTGTAGTCATTATCAAAGCGTTAACAACTTGCTTAAGATGTAAGATTTGCATAATAGCATTAATATATTTAGTCAACAAATAACACTTTTAAAAATCAGGATGTGAAATTCAACAATAATGAACTTATGAATACAGAGTGTACAGGGCAACTAAGAATGGAGGTCGGTCATATCTCAGAAACCAATCATCGCACAGGTTAAGGAAAAAATTACCTAGAATAAAGTGATCCTGAAAAATTCCTGGAAAATATGTTCGAGTTTCTAAAATGGCCGCTAGGGGGCGTACCAGCCATGACCGAATAGAAAATCAGGTTTTTCTACCTATCTTGATCAGCCAAGTGGCATTAAAAATATATGCATTGCAATTCTGAGACAATTTCGAATCTTGTTAGTTTTCCATTTTTTTTTTGTATCTTCAAAAATAAAGTGATGGGGAGATGCCAAATTTTTTTTTATATGTCGATTACTGCGATTAGCCTTAACGGGCTTATTGTCGCCGCTAGAGGGAGTTATTTGACATGCCAACAAATATCGCGCTTTTTCTAAAAAAAAATTATATGGGATGGTGTGTTTATTTTTACACAGTAAAAAGAGAATTAAAAGCTTCAGATGTGAGTGAAAACCGCAACTCGATTGCTTTTTTCAACAGGAGATATTAGCAAACAAAGTTGAAATTATGAATTATTATGAGATCGTGGCGACGGAATTTACAAAGTACCTGTTGAAAATAAGTAAGCTGTAAAAATGACAAAATGAAGAAACAATATAATATGGCAAAAATATTCAGTAGAATATATATTACATAATATAAAAATTAGTAATTAATAACAATGACAACAAATCTAATAGTAATAGCAAAAAGTAAACGCAAAAACACATTACAACACACTGAAAAATTTAAAATGTAATTAGTGGCGCCCTAGATGTTCAAAATGTCGTCCATCATTTTCGATGCAAGATTTCATTTTCTGACGAGTGGATAGGACAGAAGTCTCTATCTTTGCCATCGAAATATTTTGAATGACTCTCTTATTCTTTCGATCATATTGTCTCTTTTGGTGGGTCTGGTGGCAAAAAGGAGATCTCTTATTCGCCTCAGAAATAAAAATCTAGACAAACATTCATCTGTTAGGACATAGTGCATTCTGTGAGTCGGATAGAACCCCGAAAAATGTGAATATTTTCTAATCTAACGAGACTATATCTCCCCCTCATTTTTGAGGATGCTGAACACGAAGGCGGTGGTAAAATTTCTGTCCGAGATCACCCCACCCCCCCAAACGGAGAAGAACCACCCCCGAAAGGGGTAAACCGCCTATCCGCCGTTTCCTACCATCCCAACCTGTGTTACTCCCGTTTTCGAGGATATTGAGCACGATGGTGATGTAGAGACCTCTCCTCGATCCCCCCCCCCACACGGCCAACCCTCCCCCCCCCCTCGAAAGGAGTGAACCGCGAATAGGCCGTATTCTCTCTGCTAAACTCGTTTACTTCCCGTTTTCGAAGATGCTGGGCACGATGATGATATCGAAACCCCTCCTCGGCCCCCCAATCCCCCAAAAGGCCAAAAACCGGCCTCGAAAGGGGTAAACCGTGTATCCGCCGTCTTGTACCAGCCAAACCTGTGTTACTTCCATTTATTTTAGATGGTGCCCAGCACGATGGTGATGTCGAGACCCCTCCTCGATCCCCGCCAACCCATTTTATTAATAAAAGAACAAACTGCTGCTAAGAAGAAAAAAACTTTTACAATATAAAAAGACTAATAGATTCCGGTATCTTGTAGAGTTGCTTGTCTTTTTTATGATATACGTTCTGTTATAACCCTAGTTTTTACAATTAACAAATATACAGAGCTTACAACATTACAAATCTCTTTACTTTGTACTTACATTTTCTGCAGTTCTTAAATATTCACTTATTTATGTAATAACACAATTATCACGAGGCATTAATATTAACGAGTGGTAATTACTGAACAAGTGTGGTTGTTGAACTATCACGTGCTCTGTCACTGTCATTAGTGCCACAAATTAATAGTCAAGCCTTGTTGAGGCGTTCAAAGTAATATATCGAATTTGTTTTTCTTTTCTTAATGGAGAACGCTCAAGCAGCCTATGTTGCTACTTTATGAAATATTTTCTGATTCATCTTAGTCTGACGGCGAGGAAATTAAAGCCTAGTTTTATTAACGTTAGCACCTTTAAAAAATGACAGAATAATAAACTGTACGTGCTAATGCGCCTGCGGAAGAATTTCCATCCAAATTTGTACCCGAAGTTGCAGATCCTACAAAACACACCGATCTACTGAACGGTGAGATCTTTTACCGAGCGTTAATTCTGAATGGGTAAAATTTGGTTGATAATTGCCCGGTGCCTTTACTGAATGTGTTCTTAAGTGTACTCTTCGCCGCCGCGAGCCCGCGTACTTTTGAATTAAATTTTTCGGTGAAAAAATCAAAAAGTACGAGTATAATGATAATTGTGCCCGTTTAGTAAGAAGTGAGACTGTAATGATGTTTTTGTCAGTTTGCTGAGCGAGGAGAGGTCGCGATATTTTGTCATGCTCAGCATGACGTAAAACGGGTTTAGCCGAGAGAAGTCGGCCTCTTCCTAGTTTACCCATTTCGGTGGTGGTTTTCGGCTGTTTTGGGGTTGGCGGGGGTCGAGGAGGGGTCTTGACATCACCATTGTGCTCAGTATCCTTGTAAACGGGGGTAACACGGGTTTAGCAAAGATAAGGCGGCCTATCTGCGGTTTACTCCTTCGGGGGCGAATTTTGGTCGTTTAGAGTATTGGCGAGGGTCGAGGAGGGGTCTTGACATCATCATCGTGCTCAGCATCCTCTAAAACGGGGAGTAAACGGGTTTAGCAGAGAGAAGACGGCCTATCCGCGGTTTACCCCTTTCGGGGGGTCATTTTTGACCCTTTGGGGGGTTGGCGGGGATCGAGGAGAGGTTTCTACATCACCATCGTGCTCAGCATCCTCGACAACTGGAATATCACGGGTTTAGCTAAGAGAAGAAAGCCTATTCGCGGTTTACCCGTTTCGGGGGTGGTTTTTGATCGTTTCGGGGCTTGGCGGGGATCGAGGAGAGGTCTCTACATCACCATCGTGCTCAGCATCCTCGAAAAAGGCGGTGACACGGGTTTGGATGGTAGGAGACGGCGGATACGCGGTTTATCCCTTTAGGAGTGGTTTTTGTCCGTGACCTCAGAGAGAAATTTTACCACCGCCATCATATTGTCTCTTTTGGTGGGTCTGGTGGCAAAAAGGAGATTTCTTATTCGCCTCAGAAATAAAAATCTAGACAAACATTCATCTGTTAGGACATAGTGCATTCTGTGAGTCGGATAGAACCCCGAAAAATGTGAATATTTTCTAATCTAACGAGACTATATCTCCCCCTCATTTTTGAGGATGCTGAACACGAAGGCGGTGGTAAAATTTCTGTCCGAGATCACCCCACCCCCCCAAACGGAGAAGAACCACCCCCGAAAGGGGTAAACCGCCTATCCGCCGTTTCCGATCGAGGAGAGGTTTCTACATCACCATCGTGCTCAGCATCCTCGACAACTGGAATATCACGGGTTTAGCTGAGAGAAGAAAGCCTATTCGCGGTTTACCCGTTTCGGGGGTGGTTTTTGATCGTTTCGGGGCTTGGCGGGGATCGAGGAGAGGTCTCTACATCACCATCGTGCTCAGCATCCTCGAAAAAGGCGGTGACACGGGTTTGGATGGTAGGAGACGGCGGATACGCGGTTTATCCCTTTAGGAGTGGTTTTTGTCCGTGACCTCAGAGAGAAATTTTACCACCGCCATCATGTTCAGTATCCTCGAAAACGAGGGGGAGACATAGTCTCGTTAGATTAGAAAATATTCAAATTCCTGCCCGACTTACAGAATGCACTAATGTCTGGTTAAAAAAATCCTGAACGTTCAAAGAGAAATGCGCCGAGCATCCATCATATTGAAAATACATATCACGAAGAATTCCCAGAGGTACGTCTTCTAAAAAATTGGCAATTCGTTTCTTAAAGAAAGAGTTTCATTGAAAATAAAAGGCCCAACTAGTTATCCACCTGGAATTCCGCACCACACATTTATAGACCATCGACCGTGAGATTGAACCTCTCGCATTCAGCGCGGATTCGTTTCTGATCAATAATGCATATTATGCTGATTTACAATAGCATCAATCTTAAAAGAATCCTCATCTGACACAAAATACGAGAAAGTATCCAGGATCCTCCTCTATCATTTGTAACAGCCAGTTACAATAATCCAGTTTTGATCGAAATCGCAAGCATTTAAACTTTTATGGAGGACTATGTGATGAATGCAACTTAAAGGAATTATAAACCAAACAAATCCATTTTATTTCGTAAAAGTTCCTCTGAGCAATATATGAAAAAAATTGGTTTTTACTTGTCACATATTTTCTATACTTACTCTAAATTGTTGACGAATCCGAGATACAAGAGCATCGGATAGCATTAAAACAAAAAACTTTATACCATACAAATCATTATGTTTTAATATGTAAATTTTGTAAACCTTATAGACATTTTTTTGCAGAAACCCACTATGCTTCTAACTGTAATGAACTAATTCCTTCTAAATGAATAACTTACGTCTTTTCAGAATACTTCAAATGGTGGTTCGACATATTTCCAAGTCCCTGGCTATTTCTCTAGTACTTAAATGAGGATGAAATTGTACATATGCTAATACATGTATAACATTTTCCTCGGTGAGACCTCTACGGCGCCAGCATCCCTGATACACAGGAAGTTGCACACTTTCTGTCATACGTAAATGATGTGCCAGTCGAATAAAAACTCTTTCACCGTGATGACGTTTTTAATGGTACTGCACTGCATATACTCTGGCAGCATGTTCTCCAATGGTCCCGGAGAGTAGTACTCATCCATGGCGTGTAATTCACATTTTGAATTTCACGCCATGCTTGAGTACTACGTTCGAGACCACTGAAGAACATGCTTTTGGTCCTTTCGAAGCAGATGCTAGGTAACACATGAGCAAAAAAGTGTCGGCAAAAAAGTACGATCATTTAGCAGCGCTCCAACACCCGCTGCGGTAGAGACTTCCTCCACCACGCGTCACTTCCTCTCTGCTCGAGAGTCCGAACGTCCAAAATTAAAAAAATAGTCCGATTTTCAAATGCGTTTTTAAGGTACTAAACGAAACCTTGCAAAAATTTAAAGATAATAGGGCTGTAGAAAATTCCATCAGGAACAAATAGCTTTTAGAAAAATCGTTCTATGACCATTTCCACGGCGTATTTCAGAAATATATTTTTCTATATTTTCGCTATTTCCGCAAAAAGTTATTAATATTTTTGCATGAAATTTTTAGAATAAATAAAAGCTACAACTTAAGCTCCGAAACAACTTCCTACGATAACTACAGTCCCTGTAATTAAATGACAAAGAATGACCATATTTAGCGGTTTTTAAGTTTTTGTGCAAAAACCGATTTTAATTGTCAAAAACTAATTTTTTTCGTATTTTTACGAGCTATTTCGTAGTATTTTTTGTATAAAAAATTTTTCTTTCGCATCGAAAATGTAAAAAATCTATTTTCGACGCTTTCATGCCCTCTTTTCAACAGGTTCCAAATAAAATTTGCTTTCCAAAACATATTCATCTAATTCCCACTATTTTTCTTCTAATTATCACGTTCACGAAAAGCACTGAGGTATTTTTCGAAAAAATAAACTATCTGACCCAGACTATTATATAACTTTTTAAATTATTATTATACACGTAAATAGGTACACATCAAAATATGCTTAGCAGTACTACGTAACTGTTGTTGCAATGTGTATTTAGTTTGTTCCAATAAAAACTATTTTATTATTTATTTAAAACAATAAAATTCTATTTTCAGACATTCTGCAGAATGTTCAATACTAGAGCTACGGTACTTTTTAGCACTTTACTTTTCTCTGCTTATTTTAACATACCCTATTGTATAGTTTACTATATTTACCATTTTCGTGTTTAACTGAGTTTCTATGGGACACTTGTTCACATTTTATCGTATATTTATAAATATTGATATGTAATGTGTGTTACTTTCTTTGTTTATCGCATAGATTAAGAGAGTTTTAAGCTTTTGTAGTACTTATATACACTTCGTTCCATTCAAATATCATTGTTGAATTGAGATACATTTTATTTATTAATTGAACAGTGAACCGGGTATATAACATTGTATACAAAGAATTTTCTGGAGGGTAAAAACCTTGAGCTACTTAATTAAATTATTATCCTCATTTTCTGAGAATATGGGTGTTTTATTAGAGATCCCTAAATAATTTATAGAGACAATAACTTAAAGGAACTACACTGCGTAATATCCGGAAACTTTATCCTCTCGTAAATCGATTTTCTAAGGAAAAAATAATTAAAAGCCTTAAGTAAAATATTAAGCTCTACGTATGCACAGAATAAGCAAGATTATATAAAGTATGTAACTGTAAGTTACTTTAAATTTTAAATATTTATGTAATTTTAAAAATGCAATCAATTTATTTTGTATATGGAAAGATATCTGATGTATATAACGTTAGCAAACCACTTTTAGCAAAATACAAAAAAAAAACTGTTGGAGATTTTGTTACATTTATGTTGCTATTTTGTACCATTAAATTAGTTTTATACCTTGAACCATTTTCGAGAAAACTAAAAACTGCTAACGTTAATCTAACGTTAGCAGTCATCGCGATATTTCAGTAGCTATTAACGCTAAAATAAAAGTTTTGGTGTCAGAATTTGTATTGTCTGAAAGTTATTTGTGGCATTCTACGAATATTCTTTCCTATTATTTGGGTTTTCTACCACATGTACTATTATCCTCTTCAAAACAAATCACCGGATCTACAAAATAATAGAATTATTGGAAAAAAGAGCCTCTGCGCCCGTGACGTTTACGCCAAAGGAAAAGTCAGAGGTTATGTTTTGCAAATAATATAAATCGGAATAAACACAAAAATAATGTATTTTGCTGACGTTTCGGAAAGTAATCTCTTTCCGTTTTCAAAGCTATTTTTTGAAGAACTCTTATTTTGCTGTGTATGTCAAATACACAGCTTTAAGATTCTGTTTATGTTATTTCCATAGATACTTACTACTTACACAGAACATAGAACTGATGATATTTTTTTAGATAATGTTGAGTTTGTTAAGTTCTTCTTTTAACATTGGTAGCCAGGTTGTACAAATATCTACAGAACAATTCGATACGCACTTATCTTCATTTAATAAGATTATTGCTGATTCTTTAATTTTTCTTTTTTTGGTATCTGTTTCTTTTGTTAAAATTTTTGCCGAGTCCCAGTTTATTCTATGTCCGTTTTCCCAAGCATGTTCACAAATCTTTGATTTCTGAATTTCATTCTTTCTAATGTAGTTCTTGTGCTCATCCAACCTCACACTGAAAGGTCTGGATGACTCACCCACATAACATTTATCACATTCGCACAGGATATTGTAAATACAGTTTTTTGAATTCTGCTCCCTGTTTATCGGTTTTGTTTTTGTTAAAATAGATCTTAAAGTGTTCAGAATTTATTACTTTCCAAGTGCTTTCAGATGCCAATGATGTATATTTGATTAGGCCAATTTTTAGCAAAAAACATTCCAACCAATTTCTAAAGAAATTTAAAGGCGTAATAATATAACCACATTCAGCAAAATATAAAAAAAACCATTGGACATGCTGGTACTTTCTCGTTACTGTTTTGTATCACCAAAATTAATTTTGTAGCTCAAACCATTTTCGAGAAAACTAAAAACTGTTAACATTAATATAACGTTAGCAGTAACCGAGACATCTCGGTAGCTATTAACGCTAAAGTAAAAATTCACTTTATTTCTTTACTATTTCACAGGATAATACATTTTAAATTAACACGTATCAAATATCAATCTATGTAAGTCCTCGATTATGGAAACTGCCCATCTCAAAATTGAGGGACATGGACAGAATAAATAATATACTGAACTGAGTTTGTGGTTGGTTCCCTATGAAATATCTTAACAATAATTGTTTTTAAGTAAACGCTGTTTTTAGATGTATCAAATTACTTCGTTTAAAATTCTCTACAAATGTTTCGGCTTATTAGGCCTTTATATATTTTATTGAGCCTTTCTTCAATACACATGTAAAAAATGAAAATTACGTGGAACAGAATTCAGTTGTTTTGTTTGAAAAAGTTTATAAACATTAGTATATTTAATAAACCATCTGAACTATTATATTAACATCTAATGTTAATTCATTCTTCACATGCAAAATAAATAATTCATAGTATGGTATGATATGGTACGATATAGTATAGTGTAGTGTAGTGTAGTGTAGCGTAGTGTAGTGTATGTTATGCATATAGAATCGTTGGCATTCGTCTATGATGGTTCCAAGAAATTTACATTGACTACCTACTGTAATGGGATCATTATTTGTGCATAATTTTAGGTCTGCTATTTTCGGTCTTGAGCATTTGTGAAACTCGATAGCCATACTTTTGGAGCAATTTGTGATGAGCCTATTTTTTTGACACCAATGATCAAATTGCATGAGAACATTATTTACTTTTTCAATAATCTTTGGGATACTTAGGTCTGAGATTATGAAATTTGTATCATCAGCAAAAATAAATACTTTTCCATCTAATATATAGCCTGGAAGATCACTGATGAACATTAAAAAGATGAGGGGTCCAAGGACACTCCCCTGGGAAGTGTCCGAGTTGACCTAAAATTGTGACGACGTCTTGTCATTGATTCTGACTACTATTTTACGATTATTCAAAAATGAATATATCCATTGTTGCAGGGAGCCCTGTATGCCTAATTTTGATAATTTTTTTGACACAAAATTGAAGTTGAGGCTGTCGAAAACACGAGACAGATAAAAAAACAGCCCTACTATATACATATATATATTTTTTCATTTTTTCACTAATATAGTGGATACAATTTAGGGTAGCGGTTTCCGTGGAGCGCCCTTCCCTAAATCCGTGTTGATTACGAGCAAAGATTTTATGTGTCTCTAGGAATTTGGTAATTCTCATGGAGACAACTTTTTCCACAATTTTAGAAGTAATACTTAAAAGGGCAATAGGCTTATAGTTTTGGATCTGTAGAGGATTATCTTTTTTATATACGGGTATAATAACTGAAATTTTTAGGCATTTGGGAAATTTCCCAAGTTCAATAGATTTGTTTAAGATGTTGGCTAAAATCTTTTTATTTTTTAAATTAGATATTATTTGGCTAATCTCGTCCGCTGTAAAGGGCTCCAACAACAATAGGTTATTCATATAATTTACTGAGGTGGTACAAGTGTTTGAGATATTATCACCAAAATGTTTTTTTAATTGGTCATTTGTTACTGAGACAAAACATTCTCCAACGATATTTGAGATATTTGCAACTTCAGAAATTAGTTCATTATTATGATTTATTTCTTATTTAGGGCGATTTCTGTTTCAATTGAGTTTGATATTTACTATGTTCCAGAGAGTTCGTGTTTTACTATCTGAGTGATTTATTATGTTTAAGTAAACATTTTGTTTTACATTAATTACATTTTGGTTATATTGTACTTTAAGAATTTTTTTATAATTTTAATTTAATTCCTTTTGATTTGGATTACTTTTTCGAAGTCTATTTAATTTTTTTAGATTATCTGATCTAATTATCATATTGTTCTAAGTTTTACAATTACGTTGTTCATTTTGATATAATTAAATCGACCTTGTTCTGTTGATTTTTAAAGTATAGAATGCACCGCTTTTTTATTATCCTACCCGCATACGTTTGTTTAACAACTTCGCGAATACAAATTACAACCCCACCATATTTGTACCTCTTTGATTTATAATTTTACTGCGCCCTTTTTTCATTGTCCTTTATGGATAATCCCGGTTTTATTATAAATCAAAAGCTTAACCAGATTAACAAATTTGCGCAGGCTAAAATGCTAAATGTAAAATTTGGATTTATCAGGCTGTTTAAATAGCCCATCCACGAAATATATTTGAAGCGTGTAGCATTCTCACACTACATACAGGCTACTGACTTAATAGCCATCTTTTAAATATGGTCAATTTGTAGTATCTAGGACACAACAGAACAAAAAAATATTGTTATGGTTATGATATGTAAGAGTTCAGAATATTTACAATTATTAATCTTTAAATAAAAGAATTATTCTATAGTATTTAAATTTATTTATACCAAAAATTCGGTATAAATTCGAGATCTCTGTTGAGTTCACTGAAGTTGCCACATTTTGACAGATTCGTCATATTAATTACAAAACTAGTCCGAACATTTCCGAAGACAATTAAATGAACATTTTTATTAGGAGACAAAAGTACATCATTGTACAAATTGTCAAAATCGATCTCGATCATGAAATTTCTCTCCTAATCGCTCCTGATACAATCCTTCAAATTCAAAAGTTTGTTATTTTCATCAATAATATTTAAAGAGAAAGCAAGAAAATGCACTGGATCATGGTGTATTTAGAATTCCAATTTCACTAAAAAAAAAAAAATATATATCAAATCAATTAGATAAGTCAAAAAACTAATAGACACTAGCGTTTCACCAGCAAACGTTAGTATTCTCAATAGATCTCGCCGTTTTGTCTGTGACACTGTAAATAAATTACATTTCTTGATAGATACCGATGCCGATATATCAGTTATTCCAAAAAACGAACAATTGAAAAAGAACTCTGATCTTACCTTAATAGCAGCTAGTGGATCAGAAATTTCTACATATGGTAAAAAACTACTGGTAATTAACTTAGGTTTACGCTGTAATTTCATCTTTGTTTTTAACATTGCTGATATTATTTTTTTAAACATTTTGGATTAAGGTAGATTTAAAAAATAAACATTAATTGGTAACAAAATTTCTTTATCTATTAATTGTATTATTGATCATACAAACATTCCGGTTATTATTCCCAAATTGTTTTCAATAACTAACCAATACACTAATTTATTACTTCAATTTCCAAATTTAACTAGTTCTTCAAATTATTCATTACCAGATAAACATACAGTTAAACATCATATCATAACAGAAGGACGTTTACCATTTTGTCGACCACGTAGGCTTGATAATATCAAATTAAACATTGCTAAAAATGAATTCAAACAAATGGTCGATTTAGGAATTTTCATACCTTCTTATTCGTCAATTCTTTCAGCTTTGCATATTGTTGCGAAAAATGAACCTAATGATTGGAGACCATGCGGTGACTATCGACAGTTAAATACTGTTACAATTCCGGATCGATATCCCCTTCCCCATATAAATGATTTCAATTCCAATTTATATGGATGCACTATTTTTTCAAAAATAGATTTAAATCTTGCGTACCACTAGATTCTAGTCGCTAAAGACGATATTTATAAAACTGCAATCATTACTCCATTTGGTCTTTTTGAATTTCTTAGAATGCCTTTTGGTTTACGAAACGCTGGTCAAACTTTTCAAAGATTCATGAATAAAGTTTTAAAAGATCTGTCATTCATTTTCGTTTATTTAGATGACATTTTGATAGCTAGTAAAAATCATAATGAACATTTACTTCATTTACAAACTGTTTTTAAACGCCTTGAAAGTTTTGGCATCAATATCAAACCTTCAAAATGCATTTTTGGTGCGCCATCATTATATTTCTGACATCAAATTTCTTCTGATGGAATTTCACCTACCACCGAGCGAATTGATATTATTAATAATTTTCCAAAACCGTCAACACTTCAGTTGCAACGCTTCATAGGAATGATAAATTATTATCATCGTTTTGTTCCTCATCTTGCAAAAATATTAACTCCATTTCATATTTTCAGTACTCAATTAGCTAAAGATAAAATTCAGGATATTGATTCTTGGCCAACAGAATAATAAATAATAATAATAAATAACACCACAGGTAATTACGACCCCCTTTATCCCGGAAGGCTCTAGAAGAGCCTTGTGTGGGAGGGGGCTACACATTTAGAGACATGGGACGGGAGAAGAATGTATCAATAGTTTCATTTCAGCTAAACAAAGCATAGTTAATTAAACTATTCTTTCACATCTTTATTACAATGATAACGATATACTTGCCTTATCTGTAGATTGCTCAAACGTGTCTATGGGCGCAGTTTTAGAACAACAGTTTGATAATATTATCACCCCGTTAGCATTTTTTTCTCGAAAATTAAATGACTCAAAAAAACGCTATTCTACCTTCGATAAAAAACTTTTATCTCTTTACTCATCAATTAAACATTTTATATTTTTATTAGAAGGACGTAATTTTATTTGTTATACAGATCATAAACCATTAATTAGAGCACTTTTTACGAGAACAGAAAAAATTCCTTATTGAACTAGGCACCTAGAATTTATTGCACAATTTATTAATGACATACCTTATTTATCAGGAAAGACAATATAATCGTGGATACCTTATCGCGTATAGATGATGTATCATCGATTAAATCCCATTATTTTCCACCCACCTTCGTCTTTACTATATCAAATCATTTCAATTTAAAGTCACTTATTAATGCCCAATTAATAAATTGTGAACTTACTTCTTTAATTAATAGTCAATCTTATTCAGATAAACAATCAATATACAGTTTAGTTCAAATGTGCTTTTAGAGGGCGGAATATTAAAACATAATATTTTTAGTCGCAAACTCCTCTATAAAATCCTTATTTTACTATAAGGAACGTAACCAGACTGCAACCAACAGCTACTCTCCGGGCTATGTGCCCCGCCGAGCGCTGAATTACAAGTTACATGTCTGGCGCGTTACGTGTTATAATTTCATATTACCATCAAAACGCTAATGCTTCGATTGCAATTGCATTTGATGGAAACATTTCGCATGAAAAGCGTGCTTCACGTAAATATGCATTTGGAAGAGGTTTTTATATTTTAAATCATATTTTCGCTCTACGGAGCGTTTTTTATGCAAAAATTTCAGAAACTCATCAAGGAGTGTAATTTTAGAAAGTGTAGTAAATGTCGCTGCACGTCGTCCCGACCACCAAAATTTAGAAAGTGTAACTAAAATTAATTAAATTAAAATTAAATTAATTAAAAAATTAAAAACCCTTTTACGAATCCACGTTGTACAGCACTGCAACTCATGCGTTGTGTAAATATGAGGACAAGTTAATCCAGTCTTTATTCAAAGTATATCGAGAGTTTTAGCGAAAATAGCCTTTAGCGACAAGGGTGCCCTATCATTTTCTAATAATCGATTTTGACGGGAAAATGATGCGATTTAACGGGATTTGCCCTAAACCGGTTCTTCAGTGATTCGGTGTCAGAAAAGTATAGTTACCATGTACTCATATGTGCATGGGACCGCATTGCCTGAAGGTATGAATTTATAATTGCTACAATATAATTCAAAGTCGTTGCGATTCAAGCATTTTCAAGCTCTGAGGAGCGATCCAAATTATAATTGAACTGATAATACGTAAATAGATAGGCAAGCAAAAGCCTACCAAAAAATGTTAAACATTGAGCTTTTCTTGAATCTTTTTGTGCAATCATTAGTTATAAACCACATATTGGATGGTAGTTGGTATATCATAAGTCGTCCGTCCCTCACCATGTGTTGTACACGGGCCAGACTATAGTTTGTCAAAACATTTTTGTTGAAGTTTTTGTAGAACATGATTTTTTAAAGGAGATTTAATATATATTTTTTGAACTTTATATTGTCTTTTTCTTGTGTTTTCAAAATTTCCTCTCAGGTTTAAATTTAAGAAAGTGTTAGTATTTACTGTGTTAGATTTATAGTGTTACGACGTCCAATTGGTACCATCAGTGAAGCAGTTAAGCATAAGTATAAATTTTGTATTATCCTCCGTCTGAAACAGTCGTTTTGAACCCTTCTTTGTGAACGTTAATATTCATTTTTGGAAAATATAGTAGAAGTCCTTCAGATGCGAAAAGATGGATCGTTCGCACTTTCACCAGGACGTTAATAACATTCGTTATAAACTGTTAAAAATGAAAAAAAGTACGCATACCTCTACTAACAAACATTGTTAAACTGTCTTGTATTTATTACTGTAGAAACCAACCGGTGTAGTAACACCACTTTACCACCCTGCATGCAGTAAAATACTGCTTACCGCACTCAAAATAATGTAGTAAACCCCACATTACCGTATGGTTGTCGATAAAATTATATATGTGAACAATTTGTCTTACTCTAGATTTAACTTTACAATACCCTAAATAATTACATAAACGGTTAAAGTTATTAAAAATTAAACTGTAGGGCCGTCTCAGGTAATCAACATTTAATTTAATTTGGTTCAATTTAACTAAAATTTAAAAGTATTTTTGGTATTTCACTCAACTAAATTAATTGATATGTAAGAACTTTGAGATAAATAAATCTTATTTATTTATTCTTGTCGGTAAAAACATATAGCTATAATTAACATTCTTGAGAAAAAACTAATTTAAACGCCAGTATGAAGTTTTAAAATCTAATCTAATCGTTAGTTCACTAAAAGAAGATACTGACAATGGCAAACTTCCATGAGTTTCTTAATTATTTCAAGTTAGTTGAAAAATTCAATTCAATTCGATGCAAATAAAGTAAAAAATAAACGGTCATAAAAGTCCAAACTAGCTTAGATAACTACCCATGAGCCTGGAAAGTTCTTTGATTGTATTTACTTTAATCACATTTCAATATCCTGCTTAGTAGTGCAAGTCAGCAAGTTGCCCAGACGCAGACATTCTGAAAGTTGGCCTCCGATAAAGGTCTATGGGGTAATCGCTTGATATAAATTGAGTCCATATTCTTTCTTTGATTGAGGATAGGTATTTGTATATTTCCGTTTCTGTACTCTGTAGAATTACGTTTAAGGATAAAAGCTCGATTTATGCTTTTTGTCCCTCAATTCGATTATTTCATTCACGGTATTAATGAAAGTTCTTTACTATTCTGTTAAAAAATTAAGAAAAGAACGTAACATTTTTCGCAGAACGTTTTCGTTCTACAGTTGTTTATAATAATAGAAGGAAATTTTCATCTTTACAAGAAAATACCACATTAAACTATTAGAGCTATTAAAAGAGAGAAAAATGTGTATATTGATCAGAAAATAATTAATTCTGCTCCAAGACAGACCCATTTTCTTAGAGAAAACAATTTTGTACGTCTTAATAAACACAAAGATTTTCCCCGTCACTTACGTAATACCATGGATGAACTTAAGTTTCATAAAAATAATGAGACAACGCAAATTTTAAATTCCAGACTGTCGATGAACACGCAATGTATACAGGGTGGGGCAATAGTGCGTCGGACCTCGATATCTCGAGTTCTACGATAGCTAGAAATTTTTAAAAAAATTGCAAGTAAACTAGATAAAAAACTCTTTTACTGGAATTTACTTTCAAACATACAGGGCGAGCCAAGACGAAATTACAGGACCAAGTGCCTTTTTTTGAAATAGAATGTTATGTATATTAGTACATTTTTTCAAGCATCTTTCTAATCTCTGTTCATTCCTATATTAGCATTGAATATCCTCCCAACCACTTGGATGTAATGAATTTTTTTGTTGAAATAATGCAATCTGCAGATGGATATTTCAAAAATCACTAGCTAACACAAAAAGTTTGTTTGAGACGTTTCGTTCTTGTAGTACCGCTAAATCACATTTTAATTTTTTTTACTCCTTTTCATAATAGTGTGGGGTGGTATTGGGGGCGATAGTGGGGGGTGGGGTAGCTGATGCCACAATTTTTTTTTAACATTTCGTACATGCCCTGAATTGCAATTTTATGGCCCCTTACCTGCTTGCTTTGCCTATTTACCCTTATTTACCCCATTTACCCCCGAACCTTTCAACGGAATCGGATCGAAATATAATCTAGTTCCAGATCTCGCTACAATACATAAGTGTACCAAATTTCAAGTCAATATCATAAACGGTTCCAGTGTAAACGTGGGCACAAAAACGTTACAGACAGACCGACGGACAGGAAATTTTTTTCGCTTAAATTTCGACGTTTCATGATATTTTAAGCCTATTTCAACTATACTTTCACTGGACGTGGAAGTAAAAAAAGGTTTCTTCAAATAACTCAGTAGAGAAAATTATAATAAATGTTCCACATGTTGCCCATTTTGATTGACACACATCTCTATGCACTTTTAAAATGAGGTTCCCACCACTGTTCCTAAAATTGCCGGTGTTATAGATGTAAAGGCAGTTATTATTCTTTCCTTCATATTTTGTACTGTTGTTGGTGTGTCTCTATAAACAATTTCCTTCACGTATCCCCATAAAAAGAAATCAATTTTTGTAAGATCTGGGGATTTAGTAGGTCTATTTCTTCCAATTTATTGATTAGGATGTAGGTATTAGTTAAGTGATCTCTAACTGCATTTAAATAATGTAGTGGAGCGCCATCTTGCTGAAACCACATCCTGTTTCAAATTCTTTCAGGGAGATTAATCAATAATTGTGGCAGACAGTTTTTCAAAAAATGAAGATAAATAGTTCCAGCAATGTACCATCAAAGAAATGTGGCCCTATTACATGTTCTCCAATAATTCCTCCCCAAACGTTTATAGACCATCTGTGTTGGTTGTCAATTTGCATAAAAAATTGAGGATTTTCCGAAGCATAATAATGGAAATTGTGCTTATTAACAAATCCATTTTTATGAAAAGTTGCCTTATCACTGAATAAAACAGTAGTGAAAAAGTTGACATCATGTTGCAATTTCATCAGATAATTCCTGGTGCATTTGAATAATATATGCATGCAACTTATTTGCTTTTTAAGATTCGACTCACAGACCGTCTACTTATTCCTACTAATGAGCTCACTTCTCTTTGACTAACATGGGGATTCTCAACTGTTGCCAGCACCACAGAAAACTCATTTTCTTCGTTCACAACACGTTTTATTCTTTCACTTTTTTTTATATTTGACATTTCCAGTTTCCAGAAATCTATCGAGAAGGTTTTGGAAGCTGCTAACATCAGGAATCCTTCTTTCAGGATAATGTTGGTGAAAAATTCTATTAGCAAGTAAACAATCTCTGTCCGACTCTCCCAAAACAAAAGTCATGTCTACAAGTTCATATTGTAAAATTCCAAATATTTTAAATTCAATCAAATTTGTAACGACCGATAAGTGTGATAAATGTTCCTTTGTATGCGACGATTTTATCAATAACTTTGAAAACTTTAATTTTACGTATATTCAACAAGATGGAATTGAAATGATGTTATATTGGAAAGATGGATAGGAACTGACGGACCCTTTCAATTGCCGCCCCGGGCGAGTAGCTCTCAACTTATAATGTCTCAGCAAGGCCGATCGACCGACAGACACCATTTTGTTGTAAAATGATATATAATTTCAGTGCCGTGAGACTTGTCTGTTAAAACCTGAATTACGATTTTTGCCTTCCCTTCTCAATTCTGGCGTTGCCTTACCCCATTTTATGGACCATCATTCAACCAGCTTAACTTTACCTAAATCACTAAGTCTATCAATTCGCATAGAATATTTTAAATAATGTTCGCAAATTATTTACTTATTTACGCTACCTAAGAGTTATCAGATATGCAAATTGATAAATGCAATTTAAAAACGACGTTGAAAGTCATAATACTAATATTTGAAAAATTAGATACAATATACTTATAAATACAGCATAGCAAAAATACTCTAGCAATTTAGAAAAACCAAGTAATACTACATTAAAATTAACAGTCGTCGATAACAAGTTAGAGTCAAATGCAGGTACGTATAAATTAAATATTCAATCTACATTCTCCTCTATATTACTAGAAAAGCATATTGAAAATTTGCTGAATCAACCAGCCTGCCTAATTGAAAATTTAGCATACCAAGTATTTTATTGATAGCGCAGTCAAAATAGCGCAAAAAATCAATATAAAGCTACCTCCTTCCTAAGCAATTTCATGGTTGGATCCTGCTGGGGAGGTGCTTAGGCGTACCCAAAAAATTTTTGTACTTCAAAGGCCTTGTGCTCCAATTGTTATTACAATTAAATTTTTTTGACAGCGTTTTTCAACCTAAAAATATCAATAATCTGAGATAGACCGACAGCCAGACAGACCGATAAGAAGGAAAATTTATTTGCTTAAATTTAAAATGTCGACGTTGCATGATATTTCAAGCCTATTTCAACAAAAAAAATTGAAAATTTTTTTTGCGTTGCTATGCTTTTACTGGACGTGGAACTAAAAGGGTCCTAGAATGAAGCCTTGTGGAGCCCCGAAAATGCTACATAGTAGACAGATTAAATGTCATTATACAAATCAAATTGAATTTGGTTAAAACAATAGGATTTGTAAAAAAAAAGGAACACATTTGTCTAGCTTATATAGTAATATATTATGGCTAAGCTTGTCAAACGTCTTACAGAAATCTGTATATATAACATGAGTTTGAACATATCATATTTATCAATTCAGATACTTGTTACGGTTGTCCGCCCTTTCACAAATCCATGATGCTGTGTAATACGGAATTTTTGACAAGGTAATAAATCTTGAATCAAACAAGATTGCTAAGTTTAGATTTTATACATTTTAAAGCTGTGAGAACTATTCCAAAGAAATTAAATCGTTAACCCTGAGAGTAGAAATTAAATAACCAACCGCGAATACCACAAAATTGTCATTCTTACTGGAATAAGTTAGTTGGCCAATCCAGTCACGCAGTAATTTTGCCCAGACTACCACCTACATCTGCTGCATTAGCATAACATTCATATCGGGTTTTTCATCAAATTCATACGTGGCGAGGAAACACTTTAACTACAACTGAATGGGGCTGGAGAAAAACCAAAAACATTCTAATGCCAGTGGTTATGACTGAAGCGCCAGCTCCAACTTCAATTCTTCAGCTTATATCCCTGCGGCTGTAAAAAGCGGCGTGGAAAGCGATGTAGCTGTGTAAAAGTTGGTTTGCTGCTCCCCAATGTGCTCTAGTTGTCATGGGCAAAGTTGTTTCAATTCGGACGAGGAGGGCGACTTTGCAGAGGAAAATTAATGATAGATATATTTTATTAGTGGAATAGGCCTAAGGGGGAAACCACGTACAAAATAACGCGCCGAGAGCTCTACCTCAAAGGTGGTGCACCTCCCCCCCCCCCCCCAATGTGTTTGTACCAAATTTTGTTGAAGAAGTCGTATTTTTGGATTTTTCCTGAATGTAAATAAATGCAATGAAAAATACATATATAAAGCGGTATGTTGTTCACCTACTAAGTTTCAACTTTATTTGCTTTAAATTTGTATATTTATATTATTGTTTATTCTTAATATCGTTAATATTATCTTTGAAACCTATATAAACTTGTCTAATTAGCCATTTTTAAAACGACTTTTCAATGAAAGTAGGTTCTTTACTCATTTATTTACGATCCATATTATGTCATTAGGATTCTATGATTTACTGTTATGTTAGATAATGATAGTGTACTGGAGTACATATCTCTAAAAAAAGTAATGCATTCATAAGTATATGTGTGATATTTCATTTGATTTCTAATAACTTAAATAATGTTTTTCTAATTAGGAATAGCATATCAGTAAAGAACAATTGTACAGTAACTGCTGTATCATAAAATTATTTTGATAATCATTTCGGTCGTGGCCTGTTCAAGAGGATTTGCAAGACGTAGGAGGAAAGCCAATTTTATAAATCTAATAACGCTTGACGTACTAAATTAATATGTACCAAGATGTAAGCTGCTAATACCTACTTATTACGTTAAAGTGTGATAATGCTAGAAGAGGCTTAAAACTGAAACTTCGCTAATAGTTCTAATAGGTGTATAATAATATTGCAATATCATATCTCATCAGGCATTATGTTATGGTTATTAATAAGAACAAAACTTAGATTTGAAACGTCCATTATAGTATACAAGAAGCTTCAGATTTACTGGTGGCATAGATTTAAAGAACAAACATATATTTTAGTGACTCCAGACCTGGATTTCTTATGTCTTACATGATCTTCTGAAAGATAGTTGCTGTATTAGCTGTGCCAGATATGCATTTGTTATGCCATTCCCTGCAAAAGTTGTAGCAGATAGCAGTTTTCGCAAACAATTATAAGACGTCCTGCAACTTACTAATGAAGGCCCAATGAGGTTCTGATTACCACTGATCTTCTCTAACTCCTATTATGCTACACTCTGAATGAAAATACATAAAATACAGAAATTAAAATGTTACGTAAAGGCCAGTAACTAAATGAAAAAGAATGGAAAATTTACATTAAAATTGATGAGCGGTTCAAGAATAGTACATTCTTTTATATGGAGTAAAAGCGACTGACTAATGAATTACAGTCTTAAGTTGCAATGGTAGAGTTTTTGACAGTTTATGATTTAAGAATTCAACAAGTATAATTCAAGTCAGTCTATCATCAATAACGAACCCGAAGCGGAGTAACACTGTCCTTATCTGCAATATTTATGTTGGAAGAAAATACAATCTCTTGAGTTTTATCTTCATTCAGCTTCAGTTCATTAATAGTCAACAGTTGATAGTTTTAGCCAAAAATTTTAAAGAAATTTTGAGTTAAGTCATTTACATTTTTATTTGCACATTTTAAAGTAGTGTCATCAGCCCATTGGACATATTTATATAGAGACATAAATTTTTGTAAATCATTAATATAAACTATGAAGAGTAGCTGTCCAACTACGGATGATTGAGGCACGTCACTTAAAATTAGAATGTATTCTGTTACAGTTCAGGCACGGATGTCAGTTTATTATGTAAGATTTTATAAGAAGATGAGCTATTCTTCTAACACTATAATAACTTAATTTCTCTAAAAGTAATTCATGAGACGCGTAATCAAAGGCCTTTATGAGGTTGCAAAACGTAAGCTCTGTGTGCTCATTTCTCCCTAGGCCATCAACTGTGTTCTCCACAACCCATTGTACTGCATGTAAGGCAGACTTATCATTGCGAGTGCCAAATTGGCTATCAGTTAGAAATAAATTTAATTCAAACTAATTCAAAAGCCATTGTTTTAAAATGATTTTGACAAGTTTTGGAAAAATAGACATTCTAGACATAGACATTTGTCAATACAGGACCTGTCGCCTTTCTTGAAAATATGTAACTTTAGAGTACTTAATGATGTCACGGAATGTGGGGCATTAAATATTAAGTTAAATTATGTCACGTGTATCTTCTAAAAGTCTGTTGTTCAGTTCATACACGTCAAGGCCATTTGATTGTTTTAGAGGGTTAATAGCATGTAATGCCTCCGTGTAGTTGTAACAGGGTGTAGAGTGATGAGACAGAAGCTGGAAAATGTCAGCAATATCAGTAAAAAAGCGTTAATCTTCTCGGTTCAGATCTGCAGCTTTAATAATTTTCGAGTTTTTGTTTCTCTTATAGTTTATAATCTGCCAGCTAGATTTTCATTTACTTCTTGAAGTATTAACATGATTATCATATGCTACTTTCAATGTATTGTATTTTTCAAAGTATTGTATATCAAAATACAATAAGGGTTTTCAGTAATATCGCAAATTAATTTAACTTTAAAAAGATCATATCCCCAGGTAGAACACTAATATTGAACCAATATTGGTTTGATATTACAAAACCGTTGGCTCAATGCAAAAAATGTAACTTTGAACCAATAAAAATTGTGATCATTTTTCTGTATAGATTCAATCAACAAAAGGCATCTTGGAGTCACCTTTGTTGTTAGTATAGATTAGGGTGAGCATCACCACAGCAAATTTCTCTTTGTCATTATTTAATCACATTTCTCATGCACCTAACCTAGAGACCCTAGGCCAGAAATTGTACATTTGTACGAGCATATTGCAAGGTGAGCCATCTAGCGAAACTTATTGCAACCAACTTAGGCACAGCATAACTATACAATATAGATATAAATCAGAAAAAAAAAATTAATGGAAAGAGAGTTTAACAATATAATCTCAATATAAATGTTATTATCAGTCGATGTTTGTTGTGCGATGTTACTAAAAAATTCGGCAACAACATAATAAAATATACACTTTTCAATATTGTAAAGTCAAAATTTATTGGTATTAGGAAATATTGCCTAAACAATATAATTTTACACATAGTTGACAAATATGGGTTAAATATGAGCTTTCCAATATTTTAATATCAATATTTATCTTTATCAATCGACAATATTTATTGTACAATATTATCAAAAAATATAATAACAATGTAACACGAATATAGACTTTCCTATGCTGTAAAATTAATATTAATAGATATTTATCAATATTGTCTCCATATATCCAGATTGCATTGAGCTAAAACACTATACTGCCAACATAGGAATACCAATTGGTATTCCTATGTTGGCAGTAATAGTAATTAAAATGAATACCAGTATTTATTAATATTAGTCCAATATTTTTTTACAGCTTCAATGTATCTATATTGATCCACTATTGAACCACTCTTCAGCCAATATTATGTTCTACCTGGGTCTTCTCGATCTAAGAAGATTCCTTACATGCCACTTTTTTGTCTGCATCGAAGCAATCATAGTACACTGTCAACACGGCGGGACATTCGCGCGGGAGTCCCGCAAGGATCGTGTCTGTCTCCAAAGTTGTACAACTTGTACGTCTCCGACTTCCCAGAGTTCCCGAATACGAAGCTGGCCAAATACGCCGACGACACAGCCATGTACGCGCATTCTCACAACGCGCAAGCAGCGAACATGCTGCTGAAGGCGCACATGGGCCGTGCCACGGCTTATTATGACCAGTGGAAGATTCGGGTGAACGCTGAAAAGTCGGAGGCGATAGTCTTCACGCGTCGTTTTACTGAGAACAAAATTTTAACACCAATTTCGATCAGGGGAAACAAAATTCCAACCAGAAGATGCGTGAAATACTTGGGGTAAGACTCGACCAAAGACGTTCAATACCCATATAAATGAGACAATACGGGCGGTCTACTCCCTGTCCAGGAATCTGTATCCACTCATGTCAGGGGTAGCAGACTTAATCGACAAAATAAAAAATTGTTGTACACGATGGTGATCAGAGGCCGTCCGTTACATACGCGGCGCCGGTGTGGTGCAGCATACCTGCGACGACAATGAAAAAACATCAAGTGTTTGAACACAAATTTATACGCCTCATTTCAAATTCTGGAAGGTAGACCTCCCTCAGAGATCTCTATGCGCCTTTCAACGACATAACCCCGATAACGGACTACGTCCAACGCATCTCTCTTCGTTCAAGCTTTGCGATAGTCCGCTAACAAGACACATAACACAAATTAGACAGCATAATGCCCCATTTCGGATTAAACATCCCTTACCATACCAGACGTTACCGATTTTCCGGCAACCTTTGTAGCCAAGCTTCACCAACTATAACTTCCACTTACCCTATCCACCTTTATTAATATTTCATACCTTTTGGCTATCTTTAAATCTTTCCTCTCCCCCTCTTCCTTTTTGTTTGTGTCCTTTTTGTTTGTTGCTTTTTCTTGTTTTCCGTTTGTACATTTTTGTTTTTCTAAATTCACTTCTCATCACGAATATGAAATAAATTAAACATTCTGAAAATAAAAATTATTAAAGCAAAAAGTTTAGGTCAGCCATGCGCAGCAAGTATGTGTAGATTTAAGTTGTTTTTAAAAATCTTTATTGTTATATGTTCAAATAGTAGTACCTAATTTTATTTGCTTGTTGCAAAAGGTGCTTAGGTTAGTTGTTATTCATTTTTGTTTTCGCCAACCCAGATCTGTTCCGGCCGATCCTGCAATTCGCGGCCGCGTCAGCGCGGTGGTTGCATGATCGGTCCCGGGGCAGGCTCTGGTTAGGCAACTGTTTGTATACTTTTAATTTTAATAAATCTTTGTTGAATTTTATTGAATTGAAGCAATCATGGAAATTATGTAGATAGAACATATACATCATAATTCAGACAAATGAAAATACTCCAGTTGGCCCCCGGTAATAGATATCTAAGTTTACTAATGCTGTTTTTCGGAATAAATCGGTTGTAGATAAATTCAGATGATTTAGTAATCTTGGATCTATTAACGATTATGAACTGACCCTATGATCAGAAAGACTCAAACCTATGCATAACACCAGTTATTGAATTACATGAAGCTAAATTAGTTAGCAAATTATCAATGCAATACGAAGCTGTGGGCATAATTCTGGTATTACTGATGATTGTCATAATCAGACTAAGGAGTAGTCTCTATCCACTGCTAGTACCGATTTAGTTTTGTCTCATCTAATATCTTAATATCGATAGGGAGCCCGAAATTATACTAAAAGAAGCCGGAACGGATCTTCTAGCAAAAATATAAAAATATAGGCATGATTTGGCAATTATAGTAGTTTTCTACAGAAAAATTGCTCTCTCACGATTCCGTCTGCAATCGGTTGTTAAAATTTGGAACCTCCCGCAAATTGTTACTTACCCTTTATGAAAATAATTCCACCTGGTTGTATACAATTATTATGGTACAGGGGGGCTGTAAGGGACTATTTAGGAAGAAAAGGGTGTTGTTAAATTATTCATATCATTAGAATTTACATAAAATTATCTACTGGTCACTTAAGTTTGAAACTAAAATATTGATTATAGATACGGTAAATTAATTATTTAAAATCACTTGCTATGGATTACGGAGTGATAAATTTTAATAGCGATTTTCTCGAAACATCGAATTCTGTAACTGACTGTCTACGTTTAACTAACAATATCTTTAAAACGTTTATGGTTTTCGAAAATATGTTTAAAATAAGCGTTGTTCATCATTTTATTTGGATCATATTAATATTTTTATTTTTGAAATAGCTTGTTTTATAAGGGAGATTCTTAGCAAATTAAACTTAGCGAGAGTTCATACGTACTCCCTTTATGACGATAGAGTGAGGCAAGAGCATTATATCGCAATGTGTTGAACTAAGATGCAATGAAAGTAGGCAAAATATATTATTACTTACCTATATTTGGTTTTGATTCTTTATGAGTTTAAAATATTAATAATATTATTTAGCTTTTTGAAAAGTTTTAAACGAATAATTTTAATAGTCAATATTTAATATTTTGCTAGACAATTATGATTATTAATATCCAGTGATGTGTTAGTGCAGTTATAACAGTTACAAGGTAATGTAATAGGTAATTATTATTTATATCATTATTTAATTATTGTAAATAAATTGCACCTGGACCATAAAATGTTTCAGATAATAGTGAGGTAGAGGGCGGAATATAATTAAATGTTAAGCCGAAGAAAAAGTTTGTGACCTAAAGCAATATGCAATATGTCAAATAAAAGATAGAAATAATTTAATATCCTGTGGGCTGATGTCCGGGCAGACAATTTTAGACATGATTAAGTTAAAGTTTTCTATAGGCACAAACTTGTTAGATTCCCAATTGTGTACTTTCAAGGTCTTATGTCATTAGTCATGCTATTGCACATTTACTAGCACTATTGCATTAGCTAAACACACTAAAAAAATCGTACGAAAAGAGCATTGTCACAAAATCTGCAGAATGAGCGGGCTTGTGAAAAAAAAGTAAGATCTTCTATTTGCAGCTTGTGATTGAAATAAATGTGTGTTTTGCCAAAAAAGACTTAAAGATAGAAAACTGTCCCAGAGATAATGTCTGTGGAGACCAAGATTAAACTTATATCTAAAAAAAATACAGGCATTCCCAAAAAAATAGGTGAAGATGATTTAATTACATTGGAAATTAAATACCACAAAACTTGTTTCAATATTAAATGAAGATCCTATCAAAATCAGATAAGTAAAATTTCATCGGCACCGGATGAGTGCTCCAAACAATAAATTCAAAAAGAAAAAATTTAAAATATTGCCTAGGAACAAACCAAAAATATACCAAATTAAAGTGAATACTTGCGATTCTGACTCAGACTCAGATGAAAACATCTTATATTGTATTTTAATAAATATAATAAATATAGGTATGTTATATTTTAATAAATATGCATTTTTTAACAAATTTGTTCTGTACCTCAACAATTTAACATGTTTTTTCTTGATTAACCAACAAAGATTATATAAATAAATACACCACAGGTAATGACGACCCCCTTTATCCCTCTCTCTAGAAGAGTCTTGTGTAGGAGGGGGCTACACATTTAGAGGCAAGGGACACACACCCAATATCCGTGTACAGTTAAAAAATCCCTCTCACAGTATTTTCCACTGCCACGACCGGGGAACGAACCCGGAACTTTTGGGTGAGAGGCGCTTACCTCTCGACCATCAGTCATACATTATTATATATTTAACGACATTAATAATTGTAAGCCACATTATGTTACTTATTAATAATTTATAAATATATGCATAGTATCCGTGTGATAATTTAATTGCATAAAGCCCTTACCATGTTCTCCTTTTATGTCATGTTTATGTAATGTAAATCATTCCACTTTACTCTAGAGGCTGGAAGGGATACTTGAGCTTCAGAATATAGATCACAGCCTGACGGTTTATCGCATCTTGACGTTGGTTTACTTTTTCTTAAATATTTCAGTTGCGAATTAAGCTATCAACAAAATAAATAGTATAATAAACACAGTAAAATTGCGAACAACATTTACTATAGTAATTTTCTTATTAGTGTAGCGGTTTTTGAGATATTAAGTGTTATACATAAAAATTTTAAATACTTTTATATACTTCGACCAAAAACTCTAGTCAGTAAAACCAGGGGCGTGCGGAGCATGAACTACCATATCTTAAATTTAAAATATTATGCTTAAATCTGGCAACTTTCTCCACGTATTCAGCGGTCTTTGGCGCGTTAAATCGTTGTAACTCAGTTTAAAATCAGTGTACATAGAGTGCGGTCGTTTATCAGTTGGGCGGTATTAATTTGTTCTTTATAAATTACGTACTTGTTGTATCACAGTGCCTTGAAGTTTTATTTTGTTAGTGATTTAGTGAAAATAAGTGTAATTGTTCGGTTCCCGGTTGTTCAAAAGACCTGGTAAAAGTTCACACCCCTAGAAAGTCTCCGTTAAGCTTCAAGGAGAAGAAAATTATTTTGAATATATATCATGCATTGGAGAAAGATCATCCCATGGTACAGAAATCAGAATCAACAGGTTTAGTTAATATGGCTTCAAGGTATGCCGGCGTGATTGAGCGGACCATTTACAAAATTTTAAGAGAGGAAAAAGAATTAAGGAAATGTTCAGAGACCTACAGCGAAATCTGGAAGACAAAATAATATTAGACAAATTCCAGAAAAATGCAATTCGACATAAAGTTAATAAATTCTTCTATCATAATGAAATCCCTACTGTTAAGAAAATTTTACAGTCCCTGAATGATGATGAACATATACCCAAAATGGGCAAATCGACATTAAAAAAATGTTTGCATGATATGAACGTTATATTTGCAAAAGGAAAGAGAAATAGCCACCTACTTCAGAGAAATGATATTATTTGTTGGCGAATGAATTATATTCGGGCAATTAGAGCTGCCCGTGAAAGAGAAAGAAAATGCTATTATTTAGATGAGACGTGGTTAAATGAACGACTTACTGTAACTCAATTTTGGCAGGATAGAAATGTAAAAAGTGTTCGTCAAGGCCGTATGGAAGATTGGTCAACAGGATTAAAAATGCCAATAGGAAAAGGAAAACTCTTAATAATAACGCACCTAGGAAGTGATTCAGGATTCGTGGAAGATGGACTTCTATAGTTCGTGTCGAAAAAAAATGGCGATTATAATGAGGACATGAATGCGGATGTTTTCGAGGAATGGTTCGCAAAAATTCTCGCTCAGATTGAACCCGGATCTGTCGTTATTATGGATAACGCCCTGTATCACAGTCGATTACTAGAAAAATTACCAACCAGTGCATGGCGAAAAGCGCAATTACAAGAATGGTTAGATGGTAAAGGCATCCTATTCGATCGTACTTCGCTGAAAGCCGACCTGCTAATAGTGGAATATAAGAAATATATTGTGGATGAAATGGCTAAAGCTGGAGGTATTGAGGTATTACGGCTGCCGCCTTATCACTGTGACCTCAATCCCATAGAGCTTATTTGGGCTGAATTAAAGGGGAATGTTGCAAGAGAAAATAGAACTTTTAAATTAGAACATGTAAAAGGTCTTGTATCCAGTGCATTAAAAAGAATTACAGCTGATTATTGACAAAAATGCATAGGGCACGTTAAAAAAGTTGAAGAAAAAATGTAGAATACGGATATTCGGATTGCCAATAATAATAAATGTAGGCGCCAGCAGTGATAGTGACAGTGGTGAGTGACTGATAATCTATGATAGTGTCATGTAGTGATTGTGATATTATGAATTATTTATTGTGGAAAATTATTGTTGGTAAGTTTTGTTTTTATTATATTATTTTAACAAGAGCGTTTATTTATGTTGTTATAGAACCTTCTACAGTTTTAATGCCGGGCTACGTAGGTATTCCACTCTTAATAAAATTATTCCTGCCATTAAAAATGTTCTTAAAAGAACTCCCGTTTTTCTTTTTGGCTGTGTTGAGCGTGAAAACAAATTTAATTATGTTTATTTTTTATTTTATGAAATATTATTATTTTATACATACCTACATCAATAAGCATATGGCGCCACTGAGTGCCCGGGATATACGATTTCTTTCTTTCTTTGCAAGTCTGTTTACGGCTGAATAGTTAGTCGAGCAAGTTATTAGGTATAAAGGCGGCAAGTTAAATCATTTACTCTATGTGGTCGACTAGGTCATTAAAATTATTTGTGATAGTCGTGGTTTCCATTTCTAGTAGGCGGATAAAATTTAATATATTTCTCTCGATTCAATGGGATTATATGGTAGAACGAGGTGCGGTTTTAATATCAAATAAGAGGGACTATCCTACTGACTCGAGTTTTCGGCAGAAGTGTAGTTACGCGGGAATTTAAGTTAACTTTTCTAGCTCATGTAAAATAATACAAAATTTCATTTTCTTTATACTCGCAATATCATTTCAATTTTTGTTAGCGTATCGATATGTTAAGTTTGTCCAAATTTGTTTTTTATTTATTTATGTTTTTTTGGGGAAAAGCCCTGTAGAACCCCCTTGCATCATACAATTTTTGTACAACCCAGTAGAATTACTATCTTGTGGGGTAAGTAAAAACTTGTAAGGATCCCCAAACTTTAGCAATGAATTGCTAACGGACCGGTACGGAACGATAGAATCGGATTAACTGTCACCTATTACATTAATCGTCAGGGACCTTCAAATATTTCGTATAAAATTTTCGAATAATAATAACAATTATGCTTATGTCATTTCTTCACATTCCAAAAATAGTAACCAACTTTAAAAGACACAAGACACGCACTAAATTTCCGTAATGTTGTACTCTTTAGGTACCATTATTGCATAAAAGCAGCGAGTTTATGAGGTATTCAGCATAATCACACCTACGTATCTTGCAAAAACTTAATTAAACAAGTTGTATTTCTTTATATTATTGCAATTCTTTCTTCTAAAACTTTTCTACTTTACGTATCTGCCCGCATGAAAGTTCGTCGTTTCATTTTATTGTTTAAAATGTTTCTCAAATGTTTTTTATTTTCAATCAAAACTTCTCAAAAATACTGAGATAGCTCTTGAAATTATTCGCTTCGCTGTCCACTTTTATTGTACTATATTGAAATTTCTTTGAAGGAACTTCATACGCTTTCAACTATTGTTGGGAATATTGCATACGTAACGAGTTTCGAGGAAAGTATTTATTTCACAATGTTCTATAATATATTTAGGGAGGCCGAACTTTAACACAGTAGTGTGTACATTTACAGAATGTAAGATATCTAATTTTACAATACACCCTTTCTTGTTTGACCCATTAAACACAACTTACAAGAGTACATACTATTACGTAGTTGATACAATTTCACTTTAAAAGTGTGAATTATAATAATATTTTACAAAGAAAGTTCTCTAACTAACCCAGTCTTGTACCTTGCAAGGAATCCACAGTTGGTGATTTTTTGAGGAGTCATGAGGGATGTTAAGATAAGTCTAAATTTAAGTTTACTGGGTGGTGCAACATCAGCATTGTGCGCCATCTTGAAAAAAATAGTAAAATTTAGTTTTTCAAATATCTCGCTTCCCGTTTGAGATAAAAGACATTTTAGAAGAAAGTTTGATAGTTCTCTAAATTCTTTACAATTTGTCATACATTTATTTTTTTCGAAGTCAACATTTTTCGAATTAACGAGCAAAGGTCAAAAAGTTTAGGGGTTGAAAATGCTTTTTTACTTTTGCCCCGTTTGGGATGCCCCAATGGAAAATGTTTAATGTAAAATATGCAATACATGGAAAAACCTGCAAGAACTGTGTAGTGTGTATTTGTTATTTCCTTAGACAACAGTACAGAAACTATACCACGCTCAGAAAGTAGTACTATTCACGAGCTACGTATTACTCCATGAAAAAGTTGCAAAAAGGTATTAAAACACAAAAGTTCTGTGATTCTGTGAAAAAGATGAAATATGACTGACAATTTGTTAACTAGAATCATAAATTAACTAGCTAACTAACTGTTAACTAGAATCATTGAATGTCAACTAGAACCATTAACCTTAGATCGCATAGACTACAGAAAGATATTGATTAAGTTAAACAAGCTGTGATTTGAGGAATCTCTTACAGCACCTATTACGTCCTACTTAACTTACAGAATTCACAATGTATCCTATAACTGGTTTGATTCTAAACAGTTCTTTCCTACTGAAGACTACCCCAAGGGTCAAATTTTGGTCCCTTACTATTCTTACTCTTCATTAATGACTGGAGATTATCGAAGTGTCATTTGCTGATTATCTCAAAATTTATGGTGTAAAAGATGTTAATAATTGCTTATTTGTTCTGAATCAATTTTAAATAATCGAAACTTGGTGTGACGAGGACAATGTCTAATTAAACATTCAAAAATAGAAATGCCTTACTTTTACACTAAAAAAAACAGTACACCGATTTTAACTGTCAATTATTAAAGTTTAACCGGTTGAAAGTCTATAATAGTCATATTAATCAATCTTCAAATTCTGAAAAAATATTAGGTTTTATAATTTGAAACTGTCGTAACTTTTATGACCCCACTTTATAAGAGTCCTGTTATTCGTATGTGAGATCAAAGTTAGAGTAAGTTGCTTGATTCTGGTATCTATTTATTTATTTATTAATGGGGCAAATCTTGTCGGTTATGTCAAAAATTATTCACTGCCTCCCGTACTAATTCTGTGATGAGCGAGTGATAAGATTGAGAATTCTTATGAAAAATGGAAATATCTTTGTCCATACCTATTTTTGTCATCCGCCCGAAAAATATATATGGATTCAATGCGTAATGACAGTGCAAGCGAAAATATTGATAAGCGAAATAGTGGTGTGGAAATTTTTTTATAGCCAACACTTTCACAAATATCTTTTTCGATATAGAAAACGCGGTTGACAAAGTAACTGACATAATTTGCTTAAATCTGAATAGCCTAACTTCCACTAGTGATACGAATAATAGTGACATTGACAATACAACCCAGCTAAATTTTCACCCATAAATAAATACAGTCCAAGCAAGTTAGAATCTACCTATAATTCAATCAAGTTCCAAAATAAAGTTAGTGTAAATGAATGTAGCTCCCAATTTTGTAAACTCTAATAATAATTGTATAAAGGATAATTATATTTCATGTTAATGTTCAGTGCATATCGAATAAGTTGGATCAGCTGTCACTTTTCCTAGATGAATATAAATATGACATTAATTTACCTTATTATAAACTGGTTGCTTGCTTTTGTAGAGATAATAATAAACATGATGGTGTTTTTAGTAAACGCTTTTTCATTTTCTATTCGTGTATATTTTTCTTTAAAGAAATATAAGATTAGCAATAAGCCACCTATTCAGTGGTTTGACGATTCACATAGATAAATGAGGGATACACTTTGCAGTATTAAAATTATTTCCAACTGTACCAGAGACTTTACGTTATACAATGTCTTAAAAAATGAGTATAAATCTAAAATTGTGGAATCAAAAAGAACTGAATAAACTACATAAACAAGTCTAATAATAAGGTGCGTGGTGGCTGGAAATTAATAAATTTGGAGATTAATAAATCTCGTTCGTGTTCGTCTGAGCATGATATCTCATCAAATTTCCTTAATGCCTACTTCTTTTCCATTGCTGAACTATTGATTAATGTATCACCTTCATGTCTATCACAGACCATTTAAAAAAATTGCCTAATGTAAAATCTTATTTTTTCCTCAAACCTCTATTGAGAAGCAGTTAGTAGCTTAAGAATTCTTATTGTACTGATGTTTATGGTATGAATAGTTTAATTCTTAAGGAAACCATAGATATAATTTTACACCCACTTACAGCTGTTATCAACTTTTGCATTACCGAAGGACACTTCCCTGATGTTTTGAAAGTTACCAAAATTTTCTACTTTTTAAAGAAAGGAGATATAAATGTTATAGACAACTACTGTCCCATTTCTGTCATCCCCATTTTTGAAAAAATTATAGAAATTACTCTTAAAAAAAGGCTTGTGAATTACTTAGATCGTAATAAGATTTTAAATTGTCGTCAGCTTGGTTTTAGGAGTAAATGTTTCACCACTATGGCTATTATTTCCACATCCAGTGGGTGTAGTAACTCAAAAAAAAAATTTTTTGTTGTTGTTGAAATAAGCTTAAAATGTCATGAAACATCAAGATTTTAAATTTGAGCAAAAGAAAATTTCCTGTCTGTCTATCTGTCTGTAACTTTTTTGTGCGCACGTTTACTCTGGAACCGTTTATGGTATTGACTTGAAATTTGGTACACTTATGTATTCCGTTGAAGGATTCGGGGGTAAATAGGGTAAATAAGGGTAAATAAGGGTAAATAAAATTGCAACTTAGGGCATATACGAAAAGTTAAGGTCTCCAAATTGTTCTTGGCACCAGCCACCCCCACACTATTATGAAAGGGAGTAAAAAATTAAAATGTGTCTAAAAAGATTTTTTAGCGTTAGCTACCCCGCTCTACCACCCCCATTGTCACCCTCACATTATTATTGAAGGGGGTAAAAAAAATTAAAATGTGATTTAGTGTGTATACAAGAACGAAACATCTAAAAAAAATTTTTGGCGTTACCCCCTCTACCATCCCCATTGTCACCCTCACCCTATTATTAAAGGGAGTAAAAAAAATTAAAATGTGATTTAGTGTGTATACAAGAACGAAACGTCTAAAAAAATGTTTTTGGCGTTAGTTACCCCCTCTACCACCCCACTGCCACCCCCACCCTATTATTAAAGGGAGTAAAAAAATTATAATGTGATTTAGTGTGTATACAAAAACGAAACGTCTGAAAAATTTTTTTTTACTTTAGCTACCCCCTCTACCACCCCCATTGCCATCCCCACCTTATTATTGAAGGGAGTAAAAAAAAAATGAAAATGTGATTTAGTGTGTATACAAGAACGAAACGTCTAAAAAAAATTTTTTGACGTTAGCTACCCGCTATACCACCCCTATTGCCACCCCCACCCTATTATTAAAGGGAGTAAAAAATTAAATTGGGATTTGAACCAAGGGCCTCTAAAATTTATTTTGGCATTAGTTACCCCCTCTACCACCCGCATTTCCACCCCCACCCTATTGTTTAAGGGAATAAAAAATTAAATTGGGATTTAGTGTATATACGAGAACCAAGGACTTCTAATTTTCTTTTACATTAGCCACCCCCTCTACCACCCCCACTCTATTATTAAAGGGAATACAATATTACATTGAGATTTACTATACATAAGACTTGGAAACAAAATCTGAATGTGGAAGTAGTGATTCCTTGGACGGCGGTTCTTTAATTTATGTGTGACACAGTTGGAGGCCTTGAAAGGAGATAGCATGTGTCCACTAACTTATGCGATCTCTCCAAGGTCTTCGACTGTGTTTTACATGAAATTCTTCTGGAAGAGATGAGTTTCTATGGTATTAGAGGTTTGCTATTAAATCTTTTCCATTCTTATCTGAACAATAGACAACAGTATGTCTCTGTCAATAATATAAATTCGAAATTACTACCGGCTAGGCATTGAGCGCCCTAAGGCTACGTCTTGGGGCCCCTTCTTTTTAAATTATACGTTAATGACTTTTTCATTTTATGTCACCTAAAAAGTATATCGCTTATGTTGATGATACGTGTATTATTGACTTTAATTTAAATTTTCATAATTTAACAGACGACAACTTATGTTCAATCAAACAAGCGGCCGCAAAGGCACTCTCTAACGTTTACAATCACATTTTAAACAATTGTTCTGATTTCACTGCAGAATTTTTAAACACTCAAAGTAACATTTAATGTAACGTTTTTTTATTGTGTTTTTTTTTACTTACTGTTCCAACTTGTTTTGTGTGGTAGTCAATATATTTTATGCAATTGCTCCGTCTTTTCTATTTTTTTTTGTGTATATTATAATGTATAGTTTTATATTGGAAATGCTGCACACTTATGTACTTCAAATAGTTTGTCCAAATATTTTACAATGTTTCGTGTCTAAATTTTTATGTTTTATAGTGTTTTGTTATACTGCCTTACTGGGCTCTAGACTTGCTGAAAATTCTATTTAGTCGAGTAAAAATAGCCCAGAATAAGGCGATAGAAAAATTTTTACATGGATCAACGCGACATAGAAGTTCAAGTGGTTCAAGTAGTTGGGAGAAACCTTTTCTTTTCGCGGAAAAGTGGTAAATTGGTCATTTTTAAGGGTAGTTTTCAGTCTTAATTTATTTTGGACCCTTTAAAATGCTAGTTAAGAAACAAGAACAGTACTTTTTTATTGTAGATGTTCAAGTAACGTTCAGTTCAAATTTCCTGGAAATCGGTTCACCGCCTCCCACGATATGTATATAAATACACTGAAAAAATGCAAAAAATTGAATTGCGGCTAACTTTGCCAAAATTAAACCGAATTTGATGAAACTTTAGATAGACGTAACCTATATAATCAAAAAATAGTCTGCTAAATTTTAGCAAAATGTATCTAACAGTTTGGCCAAAATTCCATTTTTAGTCCAAATTCCACAAAATTTTCAAAACATTCCCCAATTTGCCTAAATGGTCGAACAATTTTTTTTTTTACTAAAATGAAGGTATTCTTATGTGATTTCATGTGATGTAACTTAAAAATACCTTTTTTTAATTTAGCCGATTTTTTGTCATTGTTGTTATATGCATGCGCGCGGCAATTTCTCGTCATTTTCGGTATTATATGTAATCACGCACGTATACGTGTAATTATTCATTATAGAAATTTCAATATTAACAATAAAAAATTATTGTGAGCCGGTTTTAAATATTTATATAAAAAAAACTCTCGAAGATATGATATAATTTTTTTTGTTCGAAAATTCGCTTAATTTTTTCTTTTTCTAGTACTTGTAGTAGATGTGCTACTATAAGAAGCGTCTACTTCCAAATCGGTAGCTGGAGTATGCAATATTCCTTCACCTCCGTCATCGCTAAAAACGTATACATCTGAGATATTCTTTGAAATACAAACATCTTCTTCATAATTATCATCTTCTTCGAATTCTTCAGTATCATAAATATCAGGACTAATTTCTAACTGCTCAGTCTCTTCATCAACCACAGCTTCGTCAACAATATTATCTGCATTTTGACACAAAATATTCCTTCTATTGTGGCATAAATTGCTGCATGCGACGCCGATGTTTTTGCATGAGCAACGTTTAGTTTTTCCACCGACCTTACAGTCACAAGTAATTATATTGATTAATTCATTAAAAAGAGGAGCTATATCAGTTCTTATCGGCATCAGTTCATTATCTGTTGTTTGCTGCCATCCAAAATCCTGTAAATTTTGGTACTTCAGAAAATATAAGATGTATACGACTTTAGCGATGACGAGGGCGAATAATTATTCCAAACTCCAGTTACAGTTCGGAAGTAGACACTTTTTGCATGAGCACATCTAATACAACTACTAGAAAAAGAAAACATGAATAAAATAATAATCAATATATGTATAAAGTTTTATAAAAGTCAAGTGAATTTTCGAAAACAAAATTATATCCTACCTTCGACAGTTTTTCTTTTATCTAAATATTTAAAACCTGCTCACAATCACTTTTTATTATTAATATTGAAATTTTTATAATGATTAATTACACGTATATTTGTGCGCGCATACGTATAATACCGAAAATTACGGGATATTGCCGCGCGCATGTATATACCAAAAATGACAAAAAATCGGCTAAATTAAAAAAAAGTTCGTTACATCACATGAAAGTACATAAGAATACCTTCATTTCGGTAAACAAATATTTTCGTCCAACCAATTGGACAAATTGGGGAAACGTTTGAAAATTTTGTGGAATTTGGACTAACAATGGATTGCTAATATTTAGCAGGTTATTTCTTGGTTATATAGGTTACTTTTATCTAAAATTCCATAAATCCGGTTTAGTTTTGGCAAAGTTAGCCGTATTTAAATTTTTTACGCTTTTTCAGTATATTTATATACATATCGTGGGAGGCGGTGAACCGATTTCCACGAAATTTGAACTGGACGTTCCTTGAATATCTACAATAAAAGGGTATTGTTCTCGTTTCTTAACTAGCATTTTAGAGGGTTCAAAATAAATTAGAACTGAAAAACCACCGTTAAAAATGACCAATTTACCCCTTTTCCGCGAAAAAAAGGGATCCCCCACCTACTCGAAGCAGAAAACTGAGGGTATTCTTAGTTTCACCAAAAAAAAACTTATTTTTCTAAGTCGCGTTATTCCATGTAAAATTTTCTCTACATATCTATATTTACTCCACTAATTGTAGCTTGATCAAATAAATTATCTATCTATATCAATGTAACGCTGAATCTCCATCGATGATATCTATTTTATAATGTTTAACGCAACTGCATCATAATATGTACCTGCCGAACACAGTTTTTCTCTCAATCCACCAAAGTCTAATGTGCTTAAAGTAAGAAGCTGTGGTAAATTTTGTAATATATTTTACAACCATGTTTAATAATGAATATTAAGATTGGCGTAAAATTTTATAATGTAAACCTGTTTTCCATCAGAACGGTATTCATATTTAGACTCAATGTGAGTTGCCGACAGTTTAAGTACAGAATTATAAACAGTGCATTTAAACTAAACAAATAAAATGGTAATGCGACAAGAAGTACGTTCAAAAACAAACAGAACATTATTTGCTTGAAATGTTTGTTTAAGCTGTAAAATGGAACAAATAAAGTTTCTGTTCATTTCATAAAGCCTTATTTATATATTTATGTATCATTATACAGACTTTTTCAGAGTAAAGGTTGAAAGGAATATGCACACACTTTTTGCGGATTCCCCAGGGCAAGCTTTGAAAAGCAACAGGCATAAAATAAATTTTTTTACTTCCAGCTCCTAAAAATATATTCTATAGTATACAGTAGGATATAGATGCTCATTTTAGCCAAGTTATAAATATACACATTTCACAAAAGTTAAATAAATTTAATATTAATATTTAGGAGAGGATTGGGCTAAAAATAAAAATTCCTTCCAGAGAGGAGGAAATCCTCACAAACACAAACTAATAAGAAAATACCCGAAAATCAAAGTATTCTGGCCTCTCCTTTTGATTGCTTCAAGAATAGGTAAGGGCACGCTTTTGATAATGTGATTCATCACATATTGTAGGATTTGTCCTCGTAAAATGGAGAAAATATCTAACAGTTGACTTACTTGATGGGGTTGAATGTTATTATCAATAACAATAGAGACAAGTAGTATGGAAATGATAGGGGGTCGGAGCAGGAGCAAGAGCGCGGTTCGGTTCATGATCATGATCAGTGATCAGATTAAGGGTGGCGGGTAATGAAAGTGGTGTGAGGTAATTGTGGACGGGGCTTAGGGAGCGGAAAGTAAGAGGGCGGGGCTTAGTAGTGGTGGTGTGGCGACAATTGCAGTGGCGGGAGGTAACTGAAGTAGTGTGGTAATTAGAGTAATGGTGTAATTGTAGTGGGCGGGGGTAATTAAAGTGGTGTGGGGCAACTAGAAGATAAATACGAGTAATTTAGGTACAAATAAGGGTAATTGCTAATAATTTAGGTGAAAATAAGGGTAATTTAGTTAAAAATAAAAATAAGATATTTAAGTTGTAATTAAGGATAATTATGTTAAAATAAGATAAACCTTAGTAAACCTAGTTAGAACGAAAATTTAGGTCAATTTTATATGAGATGTAATATTGCGCAATATTACACCAGTCAAGGAACAGTGGGGTTTGTAGCATTTCACACCCACCGCACTTGTAGCGCCAGGATGTTTCTGTACCTAAAGCCATTAAAGGCGGTGTGCTCATAATATAAATCAAACCCTTGAAGTGGATAATCTGCAATCATTAGACAAATAACGAAAAAAGGTACTTAAATGCATTGCAATATTTCACTAAAAATAACAATCTAAATCTTCCTTTCATAAATTCAGTGATAATGATCTCGGTAGATAAAGTAGGCAGGTCGCAAATGTTCATCTCTTAAAGATAAGGCAGGTAATATAATTTTTATCGTAAGTGTAACGTAACTATATAATCAAGAATGGGCAATAAAATGAATATTTGTTATCTTATAATAAAAAATACAAAGATTATATAATTATGCAATAGGACAATGCAATGACTACCTGTATACGGACAGACGAGTAGACATACAGACGGATGGGCATGCGAACGGGTGGAGAGATTATTGGACCACAATTGCCTTAATTACTCTTATTTTTATCTACATTACCCTTAAGTATCCTTATTTTTACCTGCATTACCCTTAATTACCCTTATTGTTACTATAATTACCCTTAATTGCTCTTAATTACCCTTACTTTTACGGTAATTAACCTTAATTACTTTATTTTACCGTAATTATCCTTATTTGCAACTTAAATGCCTTATTCTTATTTTTAACTGATTCCTCTTATATTTACCTAAATTACCCTCAATTACCATTTTAAATTAATTACCCTTATGTTGACCTAAATTATCTGTAATTACCCTTATACGTATCTAAATTACCCTGTAATTGCTCCCCACCACTTGACTCTTTGACGCTAACCTCGTGCCACTACCACGCTAATTAACCCTTTAAATTACCCTTATTTTGAACTTAATTACCCTTATTTTCATCTAAATTATCAGTAATTACCTATATTTGTACTAAATTACCCGTAATTATCCTGTAATTGCCCCCACCACTCTAATTACCCCCGCACACTACAATCCCCCCACCACGACAATCACACCACCACATTAATTACCACACAATCTCAATAAAATTTCCTCATTTTAATTACATCCCACAACTCCTAGGTCCTCTTACGTCCCGTCCCCTAAGCCCCGCCCTAATTTCCTCCCACCACTCTCATTACTCCCACCCTTAATTTCATGACTGATCATTATCATGAACCGAACCGCGCTCCCTCGCCTGCTCCAACCTTCTCGCATTTCCATACTACTGAGAAACCAATATATAAAACAAATTAAAACAGTCTTTGTGTTTATATATTTTCCACATACTTTATTATTATACAAAACGGTATTAATAAGTCTGTCCACAAAAAAATTAATATACATTAAAAGTAGTGAAAAATAAAGATTTTTACACAATAATAACATTATTAGAACTGTGGTTGAAAAAAGTTAATCAGAACAACAGCAGCGGCCACAGAAATTGCTTGCTGTATTTCAGTCAAATAAACGCATATGATGTCAGATGCTTGCAGGCTCGGCAGGCGTCAGATCATCTGTACGCTGCGTTAGGTTCATTCCGTGTCGTTTCTATCGTTCTCGTTAGAACAAAGTTTGAATTCACTGAAGTATAGTGAATTTACTATTTAGAACATCAAATACGGTTTGTTTATTGTTGTCAAATGTGGAGAAGGGTTTCCAGAAAGGAGATTCACATACTCTTCCGAACGTAGTTGTGATTATGATACCCGATTTTCTTTCAAAGCACAGATAAATACGACTATGACAAATATCATGGCAATATAGCAATATTAACTACATCACTATAGCCACACCTAGAGTATCGCAGCGCATATCGCATTGCAAGCATGTGACGTCACTCGCGCCATGCGAGCGTTTTCTAGCCTCGACGCGTTGAGTTACTTTCTACAACAAATAACGCCGAAAGTAAATGACTACTTTTTTAAATACTTTGTGGGGGTTTATAACACCCATAAATCTATCATTTTCAATTAAAAACTAAATTTTATGGACAGACCTATTGTGGACATTATGTGCGTACCACAATTAGATTACTGTTTCTGTGCTAGACATTTTAATATTCATATGCTTATAAATAATAAAATTACTATTACGGAGATGTTCAACGAGTAATAGATTATTACAGAATCTACCAGAACTACAAAATCAGCTAGAATATTGTAGGAATTAATAACAAATGATTCAACTATTCTAATCGAATCAAAGTCACATGATATATCAGAAATAGGTGTAGATTACAGTATAATTTTGCATTGAACAGATTTTATTACTGTTTCATATATATGTCTATATAAACTTCATGTAAAAATGGATACTGTCTTACTTACACATAATAAATTTATTTACTATTACTATTATTATTTTTATTATTATGACCATTTAAATAAAATTTTCGATAACAGCACTTCACAATCTTATTTACAATATTGCAGGCATAAGTCTGTCCAGTCATGGATACCTTGCAAAGGTACCGATTTATGCGTTTTCCAATATTCATTCCTTCCCAGACAGTCTCTCCTCTAAAAGCCACTATAGGTTGGATACATCTTTAGGTGTATACTCCCTTGACATTCCCAACCATGTAAACTGTTATCACGGTGCAGACTCTGACGTCACTGCCTAATACAGCTGAACTTCACTGAGTGTTCCAATTTTGATGATTTCTTGCCTAACTTAAACGTTCTGCATGGTAAGAAAGTGTATCTGAAATAATTCGAAGATAATGATCTTGTTGTTGTATTGCGCACCTAGGTCCACCACATCCCAAAGTTTACTAACAACTAATAATACCCTTATTATCATTTGGATGGTATATATAATACCTTGCTTCCATATTTGTTCAAAAATTTCACAAAATATGTTCCAATGACACTACCTATTCGAAGTGTAGGAAAATCAAGGATATCTAAAAATCATGGAGAATCATACGTACGAAAAAAAATCAGGGACTTCTCAAGTGTGATTTTCACAGTACCCTTAACTTTCTGTGCATAGTGTATATATACATTATACTATTAATCTAATTGAATGTTAACAGTTGAACTAATGTTATATCAGACACAAAAACATTTCTTGATGGATTAATTCCGTTCAGTGTGATGCTATAAGGTCAAAGTATATGCATTTCTATTGACCACTGAGTGATTGTGTTCAGGTAAGCGAAAGATAATTCGAAGTAAACATGTGGAACTTCAAAGGCTCATCTATTGATGTTACGTCTAAAAGGCAGATAGACAGACTCCTATGTTCTTGAATAATTTACTCCTCATCAGTGTACCTGAAGAGACTGTGAAGTTTTGTGAACACACGGCTAACAGTTATATGATTGTATTAATAATGGTGATAATATTATAGAAATTTAAATGATAATTTGTTCAGAAAAATTGTGGCACTATAATCATAAAAGTGAATTTACTGTTTGATAAAAAAAAATACTCTAAAAACAAGTTATTTACCATTTAGCTGTAATAGATCTAATTTATCTTTTCTATTCTCTAAATTTAGAAATCTTGGAACAAAATTATATTTTATAATCCAATACAAATATTTAAGAGTGCTTATTGACAATTTAAGGCGGAACCTGCATATACAATTCATTACAAAAAAACTACGTTCATGTTATACAAATTTAGATAGTTGTGCAATATTTATATCACCCATAAGTTAAATTCATTTCAATTATGATGCCCTAGCTTGGAGAGAGTAGCAAAAAACACATAAAAGTACTTAAAATTTTCTAAGAGAGGCATTTATAATTAGTCCTACTCCAAAAATTAACTTACCCAAGTAACACGTCAATGATTTTTTAATGTACGACGATTGTTTAACAGCAATATTAAATGCTCCTTACTATAAATCACTTCCCCCTAAACATTCACGACTATAATCCAAGGAAGAAAGAACAATATATATCTCCATTTATGATAAATAAAAATAAATAAAATGGGTAAAAAATCTTTGGCATTCTTTGTTATTGTGCGTAATAGAATTTCATTCAAAGTAAAATGAAAAATCCTAGTGGTCTCTACCAATTTTAGTGGCAAAGAAGAAAATTCCAGAGGTTGCAGCTATAGTTGCGATGCTAATACATACCATCATATGTGGGGCAGTACAGATGTAAATACTGAGTACCTTTTTGAATATTTCGTGGTAAATAATATTGACATTATCAATAAGGGTAATGAACCCACCTTTATAAATGCAGTCAGAAAAGAGGCTTTACACGTAACTTTTGCGGATCCATTAGTAACTGCTTCAATAAAAAAACTGGCATGTTACAGATGAGCTCTCCATGTCGGATCATAGGCATATTCGATTCGACCTGGAAGCAGCTGTAACAAGCTTTGAGGGATGTAGAATACTTAGACTGACTGACTAGAGGTCCACAAAGACCGCTTAGCATGAAGGTATCATACACTATTTTGACACAATAGAGGAGTTAGATATAGCCTTATATGAACAATAAAACGTCATAATTTTATATTATGGAAAAGTTGTCCCATCAAACAAAGGGCAGTCCAAGGAAATGTGACCTGGTGGAATAGGGACCTTAGTCGCCTTAGGGCTGAGACTGGGAAAGGAGCCAAAAACTCTGGAAACTGGGAGGGCTATAAAAAGTCCTCAGAGAGTTTAACAAACAATTGAGAAGGTCCAAAGAAAGATCGTGGACAGGATTCTGTGAAGAGATAAACGAAATGCAGTCCGTCTACAAAAAAATCCTTGCAAAAGACACTTGCACTTAAATGGAACAGGACTGCTCAAAAAACCCAGTAGTGAATATGCAAAAAGTCGACAGGAGAATATAAGAGTACTCTTAAATAACTCACCTCCTCCACCTCCAAATAATAGATGGTGAATTTCCACAGGCCTCTCTGGATAAAGATACATACGGTCCTACCAGAGAAAGGAAAAGGGTAGCTGAAAAATTCTATACATTCTTGGGTATATTCCCCAAGATTGGAAGGAACTCAAGGTGGCATTTATTACAAAAATAGCCAGGCGTCCACCAGATGAGCCTAAGTCATATCGCCCTATTAGCTTAACTTCATTCTAAAACAATGGAGAAACTGCTGGATCAATATATCAGAAGTGAAATCATTATACGGACACCGCTTCAGTCAAAACAATTTGACAATAAAAGCTCCAGATAGTTTTATCAGAGGCATTGAAAAGACATTTATATTAAAGAAAGTGGCTATGTGATATCGTGGAGGCGAGGTGCTGGTCACCATATCTTAGATCTAATTCAGCCTCTAAAACTTTAAAATCTTGATGCTGCACCACTGGAATCATCTGAAGCACTTCTGATGCTTGGCCCTTTAATGCTAAAACTAATGTCATAGCCTTTTCTTCATTATTCCAGTTATTAGCACAAGCAGCTGAATCAAATTGTCTTTTGTAGGTTATTTAAGAAGTTTGACCGTCAAAGGAGGGTGGTTGTAATCGAGGGCCTGATGATGCTACTAGCTGGCCTCCTCTTTCCCTCAACTACCATTTAAGTCACTCTACTTCCTCTTCGACCATATTTACTTTCCCTTCGATGTCGGTAACTTTTCCCTTAATGTCGCTAACTTCTCCTTCGACGTTACCATCTTTCTGTTCAACTTTATTTACTTTTTCCTTAACCTCATTAGTTGCTGACAGGATAGCATCTTGTAGCACCTGTATAATGTTTCTCAATTCTTTCTTTTCTTCTTGACATTTTCTTTCTTGTTCTTCCTTTTCTTCTTGACGTTTTCTTTCATTTTCTTCGTCACGTCTCTCTTGTTTCTATTTCTTCCTGACTTTTTCTTTCTTGTTCTTCTTTTTCTTCCTGACGTCGTTTTTCTTGTTCATTTTTTTCTGCCTGACGTCGTCTTTCTTGTTCGTATTTTTCTGCCTGACGTTTCCTTTCCTTTTCTTCTTCACGTCTCTCTTGTTTTTGTTTTTGGTCTAGCATCATTGTTATAAATCGCTCGAACATGTCTTGCATTTGCTTTTCGGCAGCCATGCTTCTTGTTTCCATCCAAATAGTTCTTAAAACAACACTAACAAGTTTTATTTAAAGTCTATATCTCGTATACGTCAAATATTTCCACAAAATCCAGAGTTCAATGTTCTAGAAATTTTTTCTAAATATCATAAATAGGTCCCATTGTATATCTATACTACTTTCTAGTTGGCAGAACTTAACTAACTGCACTAGTTTCCAAATAGAGTATTCTGGAACTTTTCTCAAAATGTCACAATTGGTCTTATTTGAAGTCATATCATTTTCCAGTTGACAGAATTTAGCTAACTGCACTAGTTTCCAAATAGAAGGTTCTGGAAATTTTCATTTCACAAATAAGTCTTGTCTGATGTTTATATCACTTTTCAGTTCAGAGCACTTCAATATCTGCAGTGGTTTCCAAATAGAACAGTATGGAACTTTATAGAATGTTCTGGAAATTTCTTCACACTAGCACGAATAAGTCTTTCTAATGCCTATATGACTTTCCCGTTCAAAGCACTTCAATTTCTCCAGTGATTTCCAAATAGAACACTATGGAACTTTCTAGAATTCTTCAAAAATCCTGTTTCAATTCCGCTTCTGACACCAATTGTTATACGTTTACAATCTCAGTAAACACCCTGTATGTAGGTTCAATTAATACAACAAGAGTCTTCACAAACCACTGATTTATAGTCACTTAATTACAATAATTAAGTCTTTATACACATTAGTACACACTAACTACAAGTTGCATCTACTATAGTCTCATTACTATAATTCACAACTTATTACTGTTCTTATTTCAGCTTATCACTTGTCCGTCTCATATTAAACTGTTTTCCTCGCGTTTAAATCCACTGTATACATACCCGCGTCGAATTTACTCGATCATTCCAGAATCATCGCGCAGCCTTCGGCACTTTCTCGTACGTTCCATGAAGCAGTGGCGTAGGGATGCAACAATATAAATGCCGAGGTATTATTAGCCTTTTGAATATACAAGGAGTTATTTCGGTCCGTAATCCTCGTTGCTCGAACTAAACGAGGAGCAACGAGGAGCAGCAGTGGGCAGCTTTCAGTGAGAACCTGAAGATGGCAGATGAGATTCTGCCAAAACGTCGTTCAGGCAACCGTGACTCCTGGAGGACTCGACCATCGACGCGGGAGAGCACCCGGAAGTACAGTAACACCCGCGAAAACCTAAAAAACAACTCGTAGAACTGGTTCGATTCCGGGGTCTCAATCTGCCTACTCCTTAGAGCGAACTCACTGGCAGTACCTGACGAAGTGTTATTTATACGAAAGCTGTCTGTGGGTGAGAGGGTGATGGGGGGGGGTGTTGAGAGTCTGTTGATGGAGGCATCAGGATGAAGATTGTGGGGCTAGCTTAGAGATCAATGATCAATCTCAATTGCTTCGTTATCGAAGTCTATATTATGGCCTGTTAGGAGGCGGTGTTGGGGAAGTGATGATGTGGGATCGGATTTCCTAACTGCAAGACGATGTTCATATATTCTGTTGTTAATCTACATTGGTTTGTCCAATGTAGGTTTGAGGACAGTTTGAGCAAGGTATTTCGTACACACCGGTGGTAATCATGAGGTATTTGGTCTTTTGGGGTTCTGATTAAATTGGAAATTGTTTGGTGTGTTGTGAATATGGTTTTTATGTTATGAATTGGACTTTTGAAATTTTGTCTGTGACACCTTTGATGTAGGGTAGGAAGGCTTTTTGCTGAGGAAGAGTTTGTAGAAGTGCTTCTTCTAATGTTTGTAGTTCGGATTGTCTGTTGTGATTGTCTGTTAGTCTGAGCGATCTGGTTACAAGAGTGCTGACAATAAATTTATTTGTTATGGATGGTGGTGTGATTTTGAGTTAAGGTAACGGTTGGTGTGGGTTGGTTTTCTGTACACAGAGTAGGAGAATTGATTGTTGGTTTTTTTTTGTAATAAGGACGTCTAGGAAAGGGGGGAACAATTGTTTTCGATGTCAATAGTGAACTGGATCTGAGGGTGTATATGATTAATGTGAGACAGGAAGTTGTTTAGAGAATCTCTACCAGCTTACCTGCTGGCTAAGATACATAGATGACATCTTCGTTATCTGACCACACTTTCGATTTTAAATTTAGTGATGAATTCATCAAGTAATTGTTGATACCGTCAGCATTACAAGAACTTGATGGAATGCTATCCCCATAATATTAAGTTACTCTTCATTTGTTTAGCATTTATTAATATGTTCCTTTAACACACGCATACAAAGCACGCCCCTTCTGCATTGACTTCATATTATACTTCTACACGATACTAAGTTTATTGCATTTCCACATAGACTATAACATATTATTAGTAAACGAGGAAATAGAGGTATAAAATCATCGTATCCTGTTATTCCGTTTCATTTTACACAAGTGCAGCTGCAGACTTCAAACAAAAAATACATAGAGTCGACTTAATTGGCGAATTGAAAAATGTTGTAATTGTGCTCATTCTTTCACCGAGTCAATTAAAAAATACCTACCTGCCAGAAAGTTCGGTTTTATTTCAATTAATTTGAATTACAAAAGTTTAACTCCTGATTAAACAAAGTTACTCTTTAATTAGAAACTTGGGTCCGTAACACTTGTTTACCTTGTACCCCTAGTGAAACTTCGAACAGTTTTATTACTTTTGTTTGCCGTTAAAAAATAAGTAAAAATTAACGGGAATTTCCAACTTTAAACAAAGTGTGCTTGATTTATGTATGTAAGCTATATTTCAGCGAGGAGTCTCGTTTGAGGTTCCTCGCGTCGTTAAACATTTTAATGTGCATTGCACTTGAAAACGACGTTTCTTTTAGGTCACGTTATAAAAAAAACTTACTCCAGTTTTATTTTGCGTACTCTACGGACATTGCTCTGTTTTATTTTCGGTATAAATCGAGCCGTGTTCTTTGACGTATGAAATATATTTCGATGATTTTGTTGCCTACGATTTATAAGATACTGTGCAGGATAATCTAATCTGCATTTACACTTTTCTGAAAACCTATTGTACTCAGAGTCTTGAAACAAGTGCACATTTTCTTTTATTAAGAAACGTTAGAGGAATACAAATATTATGCTAAATAACACATTAAACATAGCGTACGTAGCGCCCTCTAGGAGCTAGACGAAAGTTGAAAATGGTTTTGATTTTACACCACAAATAACCCCTACCCACCAGTTTTCATGATAAAATGATAAAAAACCATTAAATTACAAAGGAAAATAAATAATTTAATTTTAACACCTTGTATATTTTTACCTATAAACATTTCATTAAGGCATTATTGGTTAAATATTAATATTTAGACAATACAATACAATACACCACAGGTAATGACGACCCCCTTTATCCCGGAAGGCTCTAGAAGAGCCTTGTGTGGGAGGGGGCTACACATTTAGAGACAAGGGACACACACCCAATACCCGTGTATAATGAAAAAAATTTCTCTCACAGTATTTTCCACCGCCACGAGCGGGGATCGAACCCGGAACTTTTGGGTGAGAGGCAAGTGCGCTCACCTCTCGACCATCAGTCATACGTCCTACTATCTTCAGTTAAGTGTTTTATCATTACTTATGAATCACTCTGTATATTTATTTTGTTCTCTTTATGTATCACGTACTTTAAAAGTAATGCAGTTTATCATATTTTAGGAAATGTTTCCTACATTTACAACACCCCGTATATATTCCATTTTGTGCTTTATTTAACCCTCGATTAATTCCGTAAATTGCAAAATGATAATCGTTGAATAGGAATAATCTTTTTTTTTTAAACGTATGAAATCATTTTTAATACTTTTTATTTCTATTCTGGTGGTCTTCGTTCCCTTTATTGCATAATTATTATATTCATAGACGAGCCTAAATGTAGCTAATTTTCAACCATATTTTTCAATTAATCCTATTAACTCTTACCTCTACTTAGTTACTGTGGGTATTTGGAAAGGCTGAAGTTAAATCTCTTGATATCTTATGAGCGATAACTTACATCTGTACCATACTTATGTCTGGATAAACAATTCGAATTAATCTTAAGTCAAAACAAACGTACAACCAGAGCTATAGAGACGAAGTAACGTATTTAGTGGCAGGCTGAGTGTTTTTGAAAATCAAAGCCGTTAAGGTTTGGTAGATCTCGTGTAATATATCTGTGCTCGAGAGGAATTACATTTGAAATACGCCCATTAACGATGGTTTGTGTTTCATCGTCCTTAACAGGGCGACTCTTCTTTACAAGTGCAAACTTTGGGGTGTAACTAAGTATTTCCATTACGAGAAAAATATAATCAAGTATAGTAACCTGCGGATTTACCGTGTAAATAAAATGGACGGTAAAAACTTTACTAGCTCATTATTAACGCCGATGAACCATTCTGTATAGTGTCATCAAACAAGCCGACATACATAAAACCTATAAAGCTAAGTGATTCAATTTGCGGGCTAAGTAGTACACATACATTTTAATGGGTTTGTTGGGTTTTTTTATGTGCACGTTTAAATTACAAATGACTATACAGGTTTCGGCAACCAAATACGCACAAATAGTAGGTGAACTGCTGAGACATGCCACCGTTTATGTCTGTTTAGTCAATACTACACTGGTTGCTGGTAGAGTGTGAACGCTTTTTGAATTGTTCAATTTGCGACGTTATGTTAGAGCATCTAAAGACTAGAATTATTAGCAGAAAATGTAATAAGAGCAAAATGACTCGGTCCTAAAAAATTATTTCAGATAAGGTATTACAGTAGTATTTCTTCATATTCAGACTACAGGAAGAAAATGAATATGGAAGATACTGAAGCTACTGGTACACCATGTGGTCTATGAGCCAAGTTTAACAAAAATCGAGCCGACTACCATTTGGTGGGACTAAACGGCACCTAGGTTTTTAGATTGTTCTATGTGTGAGTTAAAAGGAATCACCTTCTGGACATTTCAGATTCCCAGCTACTTTTATCAATAACTACCAATAAAATATTTATAACAATTGATATCAAGTACCCCACGTTATTTTTGTTAATCACTTCATTCTTATTTTAAACTTATTAAAAATCATTTAATTATATTGAGTTAGTGAACTTTCTATCGCTGTTGAACAAAATCTTAATATTCAAACATTATTTTTTACTTTTTAGTTCGGTTTGCTAATAAAGCGTGTTTTTTTCTGTTAACTTTTGCCTTTCTTTCGCCAATCTCCTCTTTTGTTGTGTTGTGGTTTCATTTTTCATTGTTGTTCCCACGAGTAATGTACAATTAAACGGTCAACTCTCCCAGAGGTCCGATAGAAGGGTAAGGGCTCTTATACAACAGGGTGTGCCCGGTTCCCTGAGGTTGACGCTAGCGACATGACACTTTTAGTCATCCTTTTGTCATTCATCTCTTGGTACGTTTCTCATCAATGTATTGGATTGGGTCAATTTTAGAATTAGCATCATGGACACCGATACATATAGAAATCAGCTGATATCCGCCTGCTTATAGAAACAGCTGATTATGCTAGAAGTACATAATTAATATTACAATATAATGTATGTATTAAAGTTGGAACTAGAGTTTAACAAGGGCTTATACAATCGCAAATACGTTACAGACAATTTCCAAGTTATGTATATGTACTCTGGTATGCAATGATCACAAACTGTACCGCGGTTGCTTAACTGTCTTCGAGCGCTAGGTGTTGATGCTTATATAATAATACGAGAAACGCCCAAAACTCATACCGTTTTTGCGTTCTGCGATATTAGCTTAAGCGAGGGCGGATAGTTGCGTAGCTGTGTGCAATGAATTACCGCTGCTCATGTGAACGATTCATCTTTTGGAGTCTGAAGGACTTTTAATATATTTCAAAAATGAATGTTAACGTTCACAAAATTAGGGTTCAAGATGACTGTTTCAGACGGAGAATAATATGAAAATTTATACTTACTGTTCGTTTTTGCTTAACTGCTGCTCTAATTGGACGTCGTAACACTATAAACCTAACACTGGATGTACCACATTTTCTTAAAATTATACCTGAAAGGGAATTTTGTTAGAAAACAAAATTAAAAGACAATATAAAGTTCAAAAATATATATTGAATCTTAAAAATTTTTTATATTTTTACAACAACTTTTTAAGAAATATGTTTAACAAAACATGGTGAGGAACGGAACGATTCATAATGTACCAACTACCATCCAAAATGCAGTTTTGTGAGCTAACGATTACACAAAAAGATTTGGTGGGCTTTTGCTTGACTGTCTTATACACGTATTCTTATTTCAATATCAATTTTGGTCGGTCCTCAGAGCTTGAAAATGCTTGAAGCGCTACTACTTCGAATTGTATTCTGCAATTACAATTTTGTACGTTCAGGCAAGGCGGACCCATCCACACATGAGTACATGGTAAAGGTACTTTTCTGACACCGAACCACTGAGGAACCGGCTTAGGGCAAATCCCGTTAAAACTCATCATTTCTCCGTCAAAATCGACTGCTAGGAAATGATGGTGGTCTCATGTCGCTAAAGGCTATTTTCGCTAAAACTCACGATATACTTTGGATAGAAGTTGGTTTAACTTGTCCTCATATTTAAGACCTCGTATGAGTTGCAGTGCTTAACAACGTGGATTCGTAAAAGGGTTGTTAATTCTGAAATTTCCGAAATCAAATTTTGTTATAGTTTCTAAATTTAGGTGGTCGGGGCGACATTACGTCCCTGTGCAGCGACATTTACTACACCTTCTAAAATGACGCTCCTTGAGGAGTTATGGAAATGTTTGCATAAAGATCGCTCCGTAGAGCGAAAATATGATTAAGAATATTAAAAACTTCTTCAACGATATTTTTACGTGAAGCACGCTTTTCACACGAAATATTTCCTAAGTCGGATTTTGTTACAACGTCGAAAAGTATGCCGAGGGTTTTACCGTGTTCTTTAACACTCACTTAGACGCACAACGCATATGCGTAGAAAGTTGCGCAAAGGTCTACACCTATGTGCGCGTCGCTCTTGTGCTAACCGCTGAGAGAGTTTGGGTGAGAGTCACGTTCAAAGATTCCGTTACAAACAAACAAACATACAGGTGAAGTTAATAAAAGCTAGTTAATAAAACATGGATCAATAGTATGATCTCCAGCATACCACCCCATATATTACATTTCTGGGGATACTGACCTCATCATACAAGAAATCGATGTAGATTTTCCCGAGAGCAATAGCAAGCGATTGATGAATTATGGCGATCATGCAATGCAAAGAGGATTCATCAGTGAAAATAATATTTTTGGTGAAATTCTCATCAGAGTTCGCCTAGTCCATTGCATTTTCCCAACAGGTCACTCGTCTGATATTGTTCTCGGGAAATATCTCATGGGCTTTTCTTACTTTGTATGATCAGTCACCATGTTCCCTGAGAATCCTTCGTGCAGTTATGTCATTTAAATCTATCGTATCAGTAATTACAGTTGCAAAAAATTTGGATATTCATTCTTCTAAAATAGTTTTCAAAAATGAATTAAATTCTGCACAGCTCGATTTGCGATTTGGTGAACGGCAAGCAGAGCAATTGTTCCATATTTGTTACCAATTATTATTATTATTATATGTGAAAATTAAATTTTCTAAGAAGATATATAATAATCTGTTTCTAAGATTTTCCTAGTAACCCTAGTTTCACTTAGACATAAGATAATTGATTCTGTAACATAAGGAAATTGACAAACCTTATCAAAATGAGTTAATAAACTTTCAGCATATATATATATATATATATATATATATATATATGATATTTATTTCAAAATTATCTTTTAGGCTATTTAATTCCTGTTTTTATAAGACAGATGTAGTGTCGAAGAAACACGTATTTATGTATAGATTGTGTTTTCTTAATAAATATGGTGAAAAATAATTTGATAGTTGAACTTTTTTTTCTTGGAAAATAGTTGTTATATAACCTAGCGACATAATGAAAATTTTATTCATATTGTTCTAAACTTATTTAACTCGATAGCAGATGCTATAAACTACAAAAATATCTCAAATTGTAGATATATATTTGCCTATAGGATTACACTTTTCAAAATTGATTGAAATCTTTTTTTGGTAAAAGACTGATAATAAATGTCAACTTTTCTATTCTTCGTCATGGAAATCATATTCCATATCTTTCACAAATGTTTTTTTAGCTTTACTGCTGAAAATAGCACACAAAAGGGTTGCGGTGTGTTCAGTAGTTAGTAAGGGAGGGTATTCATATATATGAGTTTTTATCTTGTTTTCACATGTAGAAATACGCTTTTGCGACGTGAACTTGAATTTTTAAACGTTATGTCTAATTAAATTTTCACTTTAGTAATCACGCAGTTGGTAAAATTATTATGTACCCATAATAAACAGTGATGAATACGACTTCTGTTAGAGATGTAATTTATTTTTTGCTTCCGCCTGGGCTAGTTACCAAAATTTACTCATTTGTTCTCCCCCGTAACACGTGCATGCTTAATATAAATTGCTGTATTTGGCTTACATTTTATTTGATTTTTTTTAATTTGTAACGCGTTCTATCCTTTTCGATTTTTACACCTGAATTATTACAAGACCAATGTGTTAGTCTACCATCAAAATATAAGAGATCTAATCAGTAAGACAAGTATATTAATGCATCTATTAGTTACAAATTTGATGTTCTAGCTTTTACAGAAACTTGGTTTAATATTAATGTCTACAGTTGGAAATTACTCTACCCTAAATTTTCAATTCACAGGTCAGACCGATATTTTCTAGACGTGGTGATGTATTTATTGTAGCTGGTCTTCTTTCTCTGCTGCTAAATTAGATTTTAAAATTATACTTGATGACTTATTTCTGATTTCTGATACACATCAACAGCATGTAAGCTGACTTCGCTATCGTCCACCCCACAAGCTGCAAATCAACATTCTTTAAGAGTGTATTATCAAATTAAAAAATGGTTGTTCCCAGAAAATAGTAAGCCTGCATGCAACTACGGATGGCACATGACCTCCAGTGGCTTATTACCTGTAACTCTTCCGAGAAACGTTAAACCACTACCAGATTCATTATAAAATCAGTTGTATGCAGTTGTAAATCAATAGGTAGTAAGTGCAAGACTAGGGCATGTTCTTGTAAAAAACTGAGATTAAAATGCACTGTAGCATGTAAGTACTGCGAAGGCTTAAATTGCTTTAACTGTGAAGATAAAGATTTGGTACTGAAACAGAAGAAATTAATGAGTTGGATGAAGAATTGGAAAATAATTCTGAAACATTTTGTGTAACTGAAAGTCTAAGTACATGTGGAACCAGCACAGAGCTAGAGGACAGTGTTAGCGAAGCTACTTCATTATCATTCACTGATAGTTCGATTGATCAAGAAATTTATAGAAATGAAAATGATGGAGCATTTTATAATTATGCATCAAGTGATACTGAAAATCAATCTGATGATTCTTTATCAAGTGAGACAAAACGAAGGCGATTAATATAATTGCTCACGTATATATATTTTTTCAATTTCGAGTAAAATGTTTCAAATTTCTTATACAATATTTATATACAATAAATGTACATTTGCATAACAAATAGTGTTTTTATTGATCTATACGTAAATATAAATATATATACGTATAATTTTTTTTATAATCAATTAATTGATTTTTTATACTATTTAATGCTCTATCGATCAGAATATGTCAAAAATTACTTAATTGAGTTTTTTCAAAAAAAAGTGAAATTTTTCGAAAAAATTGACGAAAAAATACAAAAAATCTATTTTTTTTCAAGCTTATTTTTTCTAGTCCACCATCATAAAGTGCATAAAAAAACCTACACTTTTTTTAAAGAACCTCATACGACGCGATGCACAAAAGTAATTGGCCAATCAATTTTAAAATTTGAAGTAAATTTTTGAGACTTACATTAGATATTTTATATTGTTTTAACCAGTTATTGTTCACATTATAAAGTAAAATTTCTGAAAATTTTATCAAATTTCACTTAAAAAATCCAAGAAAACAATATTTTGCAGTTTTTAAGTTTTTTTTTTTTGAGGTCATGTGTGCTCGGATTTACACTGAGTCCCTCTGGCGAGCACCATTTGGATATTATTTTTAAGGCACTTTGTATAAGGTTTGAGACGATAACCTCATGTTTGCCTCTCACAGTCACGATCAGGTTAATCTGCATAGCCCTGGACGTTGAAGCTAGAGTGCTCATTTTATAACTTGAGATCGTAAAGCAATATCAGTTGAATTTATGGAATAATTATAAATATCTAAGACTCTTTGATAATGATCGCAAGGCCGAAACATATGTCAGAGACAAAACTGAACAAAACTTATGAAACAATAAACCAAGTGCGTATTGTAACTATTCTTTTGAATATTTATAATTATTGTATTGAATATGTTTCATCAAGAACCTACCGCAGATTCAATCCAATTATTTTGAATTTATGTTTTCAGTTAACCAAGCTTCGCTAAGGGTTAAAATAACTAATATTTATGCTGAATGCTATGTAACCTAAACGAATTTTATAAATTTTCTAAATAAACTGCTGGCCACTCGAACTTACACATAGAGAATTTTAGGCAAAATTTAAAGTTCAATATTTTCAACAGGAATGCAAATTTTTGAACGCGGTTTGCAAATTTTAAGAGCTAGTTTTTTTCGGATTAAGCTGCACGACGTATATTTATCGTAGGAACATAAGTTTATTATATACGGGGTGATCAATGAAGTCATGCAAAAAATCAAAAAGTTTGTATGATTGAAATTTCCGCAAATAATTTTTTTGGTCATTGCAATGTGGTTCGTTACTAAGGTACCATCAATATCTCTAGACGGTTTTGTCAGTTTTTGGATTAAGGCCCTTAGGCCTTGTGCACACTACTCAACATAAAATTTGGATACCGAAATTTTTAAAATGCTATAACTTGACATTGGATTGACGGTTCTTGATGATTTTTGCGGATTTGGAATCCTTATTTCACGTAGATTTTCTATGGTCTAAGCATTTTATTTGAGGGTTGAAATTTACACATTATGCCGGGTCGATAATAAACAAAAACGTAGGGTACGACGCGCTCTAAGGTTTGGCATTATTTAAGTTTTTGTAAAAATAAATTCTCACCTCAAGTTGTTTTTATTTAATGTTACTCTCACTGTTCTGTCCGAAACTCAGACCCCAGTTTGTTGTCTTAAAGAGTCATTCAGTTTTACAGAGTTCTTTGTCCACCCCCAAGCCCATAATTATGATCGGGTGTAATTTCTACGCGACGCGTCAATTTCAAAGTAGGCACTGGAAAAACAAATTTGTTGCTATGCAATTAAAAACTGTTTACATTATTTTAGAAATAATCTGACACATTTCATTGTTATAATTTTGTAAAGTTTAATTAATATGAGGCGTTTAACCACGGCAGAAAGGGAAAATTGCATTCGACTTCTCAACGAAGGAATGTCAAAACAGCAAATTGCGCACATTTACAATGTCAGTCGAAAGACAATTTATAATTTGATCCGCCGCGTCGAAACTACTGGTGATCATATTTATGGGCATGGGGGTGGACATACAAAAAAAATAAACGAAAGAACCGAAAGAATTTTAATGAGAGAAACTATGCGGAATAGAACAAAGAACTCTAGAAAACTAAATGACTCTTTAAGACAACAAACTGGGGTGAGAGTTTCGGGCAGAACAGTGAGAAGAACATTAAATAAAAACAACTTGAGGTGAGATTTTTTTTTAAAAAACATAACATAATGCCAAACATTTTAAATTATAGAGCCCGTCGCAGAGCAAAATGTGTGCGGTTATTACAACACCATAGAGCGAATAGGCGGGCATGGGCAAATCGGCATGCGAATTGGGGTAATGCAGAGTGGAGCCATTGTTTATTTACTGACGAAACAAGATTTAATTTGTTTCACTCCGATGGCCGAATTTTAGTTTGGAGAAGGCCAAATCAGCGATATTTGGAGGAAAATATGGACCCTCAAGAAGCATTTGGTGGCGGAGGTGTTACAGTGCGGGGAGGTATCATAAGAAATGGTAAAACCGAGCTATTCATTACCAACCAAACCATTAATGCTACTGTTTATCAGGAGGAAATTTTGGAACCTATTGTTGTTCCTTTTGCTCGACATTACGGCCCAGAACTTCTATTGGTGGATGACAACGCTCGACCTCACAGAGCGTGAAGGATCACAGAGTTTTTGCAGGCACAAAACATCAATAGGATGGACTGGCCTGCAAAGTCTCCGGATGTTAATGTCATCGAACACGTTTGGTCTTATTTAAAACTTAATGTAAGATCTCTTGATGTACCCCCTGAAACCTTAGAAACGCTCAGTGAGGCCATTCGTGAAAAATGGGAGAATATTCCACAAGATTTTATAAATAATCTTGTGGATACTCTACCAAATCGATGTCGGGAAATAATATTACGAGCAGGAGGACCAACAAAATATTAGCTTCTCTTGTTTTTAATTTATGTACCTAATTTTAATTAGGTAATTTTAATTTAAGTTTAAATTAAATTCATTTTTAGTTTTTTAGTTAATTTTTTTTAATTATTAAAAATTACCAGAATTAGAATTATAAATTTTTTAAGAATTGACTCTTGGCCGTTGTTAAGCAATCTTGTACATTGTAGAATATAATGTAATAAACTTGTTCTTGTCGCTACGTTTTTGTTTATTATCGACCCGGTATAATGTGTAAATTTCAACCCTCACATAAAATGCTTAGACCATAGAAAATCTACGTGAAATAAGGATTCCAAATCCGCAATAATCATCAAGAACCGTCAATCCAATGTCAAGTTATAGCATTTTAAAAATTTCGGTATCCAAATTTTATGTTGAGTAGTGTGTACAAGGCCTAAGGGCCTTAATCCAAAAACTGACAAAACCGTCTAGAGATATTGATGTTACCTTAGTAACGAACCATATTGCAACGACCAAAAAAATTTTTTGCGGAAATTTCACTCATACAAACTTTTTGATTTTTTGCATGACTTCATTGATCACCCCGTATATAATAAGCTTATGGTCCTACGATAAATATACGTCATGCAGCTTAATCCGAAAAAAACTAGCTCTTAAAATTTGCAAGCCGCGTTCAAAAATTTGCATTCCTGTTGAAAATATTGAACTTTAAATTTTGCCTAAAATTCTCTATGTGTAAGTTCGAGTGGCCAGCAGTTTATAAAGGGCGAGTTTTAATTTAGTTTATTTATTTTTTACTCTATTTTTCGATTTTAAAATCACACTGTATTAATCTTGAAGTTTTAATTATACATCTGTCAGTATTGGATGAAACGAGATATTTTATTCCTTTGGCATTTTTTTGAAAAATTAAAAATGCTAGGGAATAGTATAATCTCAGTCCTTTAAATGAGCCGGATTTGGAACCACTGTGTCCGAAGGGACGCTGCACTATCCGTTACATTACCTAACCGACAATGTACATATCCATGAAATGTAAATCATAATTGTTATGCTTTGTGATGTAGTAAATCCTCAAATACAAATATTGTATGTATTAATAGTCTCATATATTAACCATTGATGCTAAACTACAAATAATAAAATATCTACTATGTTACGGCTGTTTGAGAAATATATTCCAACCCAATCACTATTAAATACACAGAACATGCATTAGTATTTGCAGTATTTAGTATACATTTCCAAAGTTCAACAAAACACAAATTATTGTTTATGTGTTTATGGTATATTTATTTTCAATCAGTTAGTATAAATAACAAATGTGTCATAATAATTCACTAATTTATTAGATCACCATTTTGCAGGTTATTTCCATTTCTGCATAGGTAATTCTATTTAAATTAATAATTAATATTTTTTGATTATGCACTGGAGCACTGCATATTTAATATTTACATTGTTATACCAGAGGAAGTTGATGGAAATACAATTATGTTAATACTGTGTTTTTAGATTATTTACATATTCCATAATGTGCCCATATTGTTTGATTTAGCGACCGACAGTTTGAAAAACAAACAATATAACTCAAATATCTGTACTTTGCAAAATCAAAATATTTAAATAAAATTGCTACAACCAAAGGCGTAATTAATAAATTATAAAACATAAAAATGTACAGCAAACAGTTTTTTGGGCACCTCGGGAAATATTTCTTGAGAAATAAAACATGGAACAGGTAAACCACACAGAGATTTTTTCCAAAAAATGAATAAACAGATCGGAAATACTAAATAAATGGAAAGTGTCGCATACATTCACAATTCATGGAAAAGGGGTAAACTACCCAGGAATATGTCACAAACCTCATCAGCATAATGTACGGAAAAATACTATCAATAAAAAACAATATTCGCATCAAGAAAGTAGCACTAAAAAATTATAAGAAATACAATAATGATCACTATCTACGCAGGTTTCAAACACTTAGAAGTACAATCAAACGTCAAATTGATAGTGCATACAAACAATATGTCTGAAACATTGAAAATGAAATTTCTGATGATCCATCTAAATTCTGGTCATTTGTCCAGTGTAAGAGAAACAAATCTCGAATTCCAAGGATATTAAAATATAACGATGCAATTTTTGACACACCACAAAACATCATCAATGGTTTCGCGGAGTCTAATTATCACCTGTTAAATAACTTCGTATCAGATCACGGTAATTGTATAAATACTAATCACATTACAGAGGATGACATTATAAAGGCGATAAAAAAACTAAAAAATAAAATGACTTCCGGTATAGATAATGTCCCGAGTTTTCTTGTACGAGATTGCGCCATGGTATTTGTTAAACCACTTTATATTTTATTCAATCTTGTTCTTGATACATCCAGGTTTCCAGACATTTGGAAAGTTACAAAAATTTGTCCAATTTTGAAATCTGGCGATCCCTCTTGTATTACTAACTATAGATCCATAGCAATCTTAAGTAGTTTGGTGAAAGTCCTCGAAATAATATTACATGAAAATATCTATAATGAAACTAAAAGTTTAATATCCCCATCACAACATGGTTTTATGACGAAAAAATCAACCGTAACAAATTTGGCTGTCATTACACAGTTTATTTGTAATTCCCTAGACGATGAAGGCCAGGTTGATGTAATATACACAGATATTCAGAAATCTTTTGATACAATTAATCACAATTTATTGTTAAATAAATTACAGATTATTGGCTTCTCTGATAGCTTAATTAAGTTATTTACATCATACTTATCGTTGCGTAATCAATATGTCTATTATGGTGGTCACTTATCTCAAAGATATATTGTTACGTCGGGAGTTCCGCAGGGGTCTAATTTGGGCCCGCCGCTGTTTCTGATCTTTATTAACGACTTATCATCAGAAATTAAATGTGATCATTCTTCTATTTATTATATATATATATTTTTCTACATACATAATAACATAATACCCACACACGCCCACACACCACGCACACAGAGACACCATCACTCACATACCCACCATAACACAATACCTAAACAATCACCAACCTTGAATTTATATTCTTAATATTACAAGTAATAATAACAAATGCATATATTTTATACATTGACTACATTTTACTAATTTGTGCATCTCATCCCTACTCAAATTCAGTACATATTGCTTAGCCCTAGACTTAAAGAGAGTTACATCCCTTATATTAATTGGCAATTGATTATATAACCTAGGAGCTAAGAAGGCTAAACTTCTTTGACCAACCGATTTTTCAGCGGCAGGCACTTTCGCTTGGCCTTTTGCTTTATTACTAGTATCGATGTATGACCGATTAAAACTAATATATGGTTGTTTTTCCACTGGCGTATAACAGTTTAAAAAATATATATTTCAAAGTCCAAAATTTTTGCTTCGTGATAGAGGGAGTTGGAAGGGTAAGTATTATTTTTCCGATATATTATTTAAAAAAATATTTTTTGCCAAATTTCTATTTTTTTTTAGACAACTATTAAAAACTCCGCCCATCCAAGGGTTCCATAAGATTCCACCATATCAAAATAGAACATTTTTAAATATGATGTACCTAAAAGCGATATTAAAAATTTAAATTTATATAGAATACTTCTCAAAGTATGCGTTACATTCTCGATATGACAATCCTAACGTAGATGCTTGTCGGTGGTTAGATATTTAACTTTTTCTACTAACGTAATTTTGATTATTTTGCCATGGTTGTTAATAGTTAATTTGTCATAATTAGGCAAAGAATTTTTGTAGCAACCAAAGGGTACAAACAAAGTTTTATCAAAATTAATGGTTAATATTTTATGGTTAAACCAATCGATAAGAATATTTACATTATTTTCAACCTTTTGCTTAAGGTAGTTAGTTGCTGCAGAGTTTCTTGCAATTGAATTCTTGGTACTGAAACGATTCATGTACCGAAAGCAGCAATCAAGCGTTAAGTCGTGACCCATTCAATTCCTATTCCTCGTTATATTCGGGAAAGTATATTTTGGTCATTTAAGTCAATGAATACTCGTACAAAAATTATACTAATGTAGGTAAATTAATTTTCAGAAGTTTTGCTTATTCATCTGTCTGTTTGAATGTTTGCTACACCATAACTCTAAAATGGCTTAACATATTATGATAATATTTTATATACACATAGACATATTTCCAACTTAGAGTGTACGTTTCTTTGTATCGAGAGTGTAATGGTGATGAAGTATCATCAGGAGGGTGAGAAAATACAGTAGAAAATTGATGGAAAGCAAGAGAAAGTAATGAAATACAGTTGAAAACTGAGTGCGGTGGAAAGACAGGGAGAGAAAGTGGGAAGGTGGGAAAAATAGGATAATATAGTTGGTGTGTGGAAAAATGGTGGAAACTAAATAAAACTCCATTCATTTTTTGTCACAGTTAATATTATTGAATTATAGTCTTTACGTGCGCTATAATTAGAGACCTACTGATAAGTTTCTATAGTATTAAGAGAAACAAAGATTCATAAATAATTGATAATCACATATCTCTTCCTCTCCTTTGAACATTACATTTTAAATTGACTTGTGTCGATTATATAGAGCGTCACTGTAAACCACTCCAGTTAAAAGTTTTCGACATAAAAAAACAGCAAAGAGATTTACTTGCCACAAAGTGCTACCTGATTGATAGTCATTGTTTGTGAACCAGCGAGATCGATAGACAGGTCTTATTAACTCGGAAATAAAGTTTTGTTAAGAGCTTGTTCCATTTATTGTCTCTAACAAACTGTAGAATTCATATTGTGCTACATAATTTAAATAACATCGGTGCATGAAGCGGATCGATAAACTTTGATTTTGTAGTAATATACATATTACGCCACAAAAATTATGAATTCTTGACAAGTTTTTAATGAAATATTAAGCTATTATTATTGTACAAAGAAGCTAGAAAATTACTAAACGAACTATTTGAAAATCTGTTGTTGACTAAAAGTGGACATAATTCTCTATTGGTGTCAAAAATTGTACTGCTTGACCAAAGTCTGACATCATTTTGATTAAATAGGTAGGCAGTAACTAAACACTCATACCATTTAACAGCTTTTTCTTATACAGGGTGCCATTAGTTTCATATCATTTTAAAAAATTGGTAATTGCAAACGACCAGACAAACAAAAAAGCCTATATAACTTTTTCCTTTAGGAGCAATTTGGAAAGACTGACCTAGGTCAATTATTTCAATAGTTGCTAAAAGAAAGTTTGATAATCAACGAAGTTTATCACTTAGTTTTAAAAAAATCATAAAAGTGGAAAAGGGCTTCTGTTCTTGAGCCGGCCGCCGGTGCTGGAATTCGCGGCTTGGACTAACAAAGGAGATAAAGGGCACCGACTTCTTGGTTCTTAAAGACTGAGCGAAATAAAGTAATTTTTCACGAAAAAAAAATTGCACAGTGACAGGCAACAGATGATAATTTACCAGTGTTATTTATTCACATGAATTGTTTGAAATGTCCTCCATCTACATTAATTCACTTTTCAGCACGACGAAGTAAAAGCATACGCACTCCGTTCAACACATTGAATAAATTAGGATCATATTTTGTGGTCTCTATGTACATACAATGCCGCAATTGTTTTAAAGTGTCAATTGGATCACGGTGAACAAGCGATTTAAAATGCCCCCAAAAATAAAAATCCATTATATTTAAGGGGTGACCTAGTAGATCATCCAATCGGTTCACCACGTCCAATCCATCGTTGAGGAAATTGTGTATTCAAAATTTCGAACCGCCAGTCTAAAATCCACTGTTGCGCCATCGTGCATATACCACATACGTTTGCGAGTCGCCAACATCTTTCAACAAATATGGCAATGTTTGTTGCTAGAAATTTAAATAAATTTCACCATTCAATTTATTGGGTAATTCTGTTGGTTAAATTATATCACTACATCGTCATTGAAATTGAGACCTTCTTATTACAGCGAGTTTTCATCTGACTAATAATGCATATTTTTGAAGTTAAACACCCCGTTCCTGGTAAAATATCACTCATCAGAGAAAAATATCCTCATTTCTTACATGTTTTCTCAAAATCAACCTACAAAATTCACTAGGTCTGCATAGTCCTGAGGTTCTAGGACTTAGACACGTTGATAATGGTAGGGATATTATATCTCGCAATGTCCTCCTTATCACAAAATGGGACACCCCTATATCATTTGCGATATCGCGGATACTTAAAGTTGAATCCTCTTCTACAAGTTCCAAAACTTGAACCTCCGCTTCAATTACTATATATTCGCTTTGCGGACCTCGTTCTCCTGCATATACATCGAGACGACCTGTTTCCCAAAGACGCTGGGCAATATTAATAAATGTCCGTGGACAAGGATGACGTCAGTTGAGGAATCTTTGAGCATAAAGACGTTCTGCAGCGTTTTAAAATTCTACACTAAACTATATTAAGTCAATAAAATAAATTCTAACTAAGGATACAGAAAAACATGGTCCAAGAATCAAAACAAGCAGATGACAGTAAAGATCCGTGTGATTGTACGTACATGAACTAAACTAAAGTAGTTTTTTTCTAATAACAGTTTGGAACATTTTGTCCCTTCTACTTTGTAACGTGTCTTTTATTGGTTCTTAGTTCATGTTAGCTGATGCTATTGGGTAAATAATTTAAATTGGAAGGTGTATCGGTGCAGTTTTTTATACATATTCCGGCAAACTAGGTAGATAATAAAACCGTAAAACTAAAAAACACAGAGATAACTGCCGCCGCTACTTTATCGGTGACACTCGGCGGTTTACATCTTAATTTAATGATCTTGACCAGTGTTTTCAGATGTGTGAGATTTTCACATGGCACAATGACGAAATTTTATGGTATTTTTTAACAAATCATGGTAGTTTTGGCACTTATACGTTATTGTGTGTATTTGATAAACTCGAACCGGCAATAATTTCTTTAATTAAGTATTAAACTTTATTCAAGAAAAATAAGTAGCAAAAAATTATATTGAAACCTAACCTAACCTTTAAAAAATATATTTTGTGATTGATGATGGCTCCATACTGTTCAGAATACAGATTTAACAGAGTTACGCGGCACATCGATTTGTAAAGTTCTACAAGGTTTCATTTAATTTTGCTCATTTAATCCCTTGTCTCTAAAAATGTGTAGCCCCCTCCCACAGAAGGCTCTTCTAGAGCCTTCCGGGATAAAGGGGGTCGTAATTACCTGCGGTGTTATTTATTTATTTATATTTATTTATAATAGGAGGGTGTGGAGGGACTGACTTTCAACCTAAATTTGGCATTTTTGTCAACTTTTACTATTAATTTAATAAAAATAATATAAAAAGGTAAAAATTCTAAATAATGGTATAATTTATTACTTAAAAAAGTGCAGGTATACAACAGAAAATAATTTAATAAATACTTTTAAAATGGTACGACAAGCAACATTGCAAGTAGTTATGCACGAATATCGGAGCATAGGCAAATGTCTGAATCGATCCTACCTCAATATTCCATAAAGGCGGTAGGCCTTTAGACTTTTTATGCCAATTAGGGAGATATACAGCCGGCAAAGCATACATTAGAGTTGAACTTGAACTTGGTTGAACCTGCACTTCTATTGTGGAATACTTTGCCTACCTCAATATTCCAGAAGTTCTCAACCAGTTTTATTAAGAATTAATTAATTTTTTAAACATTTTTCTCTCCAAAATTAAATCCTATGTTCAAAGTTTGAAAATTTCACTTAGGATTGTTTAAAATTAACTCTTTTTACAAGGTTTAAGCCTTGGAAGTAGCACGGGCACTGGATCTGATAGTCGCGAGTTACAGCGAAGAAAATGACTTAGCCTGAACTCGTCGGGCTCGGTTATTTATACTCTTCGTCAGGGACCCGACCAGCAGAGAGTTGGAAAGGTCTGGAAAAGACTGTATGCGTCCCCGCCTATTTCGTGCGGGCGAGGATAACTCATCGATTGCGCAATATTGCATAAGAAATGTAAAAAACGTGAATTTCGGAAATGAAAATTATATTGCCGTATCGGCCTGAAAAAGTAGAATTTTTTGATATACGAATGAAATCTGAATCAGTTCGGGGTTTAGAAGTTATTGACGAAGATTTGTACAAAAATTTGAATGACCCCGTAAGGTGGTCCCGAAGGTCTGTGCGTTGGAAAGTTGAAATGAAATGAAAGTGTGCCGATATGCGCTCGTTGAATGGAATGACGTGGATTCAATTTGATTTAATACATATTGTACGATTTAGGGAATGAGTTTTGATATTGATGGGGACTAGGCTAACGGTACTTTAATTGAGTAATTTGAAAGGGGTCTGATTGTAGGTGGATAATTTGAAAACGCTATCAACCACCCCAACGACTCATCAAAAGCAGAAGCTTTTACCCAATCTAAGTATGAAACGCAACGCGAAATCAGAAGAATAAAGAACGAGTGGTGGGCAAGCAAGGCCAGAGAAATTCAAAGGTCCGCCGATTCACACGACTACAGGAATTTCTTTCAAGGAGTAAAAGCAGTGTACGGCCCCAGTCGGAAAAATATGTGCCCTATTAAAGATTTAAATGGAAATCTCCTCAAAGAAGACCAGGAAATAAGAGCCCGATGGAAAGAACACTACTCTAGCATTCTTAACCAGCAAAGTCAAGCCGATCACGATATTATAAATCTTATCCCTCAATATGACACCTTCGAAGACTTAGATAAACCACTAACAACGGAAGAGATCTTAACCGCCATTGGGCAGCTAAAAAATAACAAATCTCCCGGCGCCGACTCACTCCCAGCTGAGATCTTTAAAGCTGTGTCGTCAGAGCTCATACCCTACCTCAAAAAACTGTTTGATATCGTGTGGGAAAGTGGTCAAGCTCCGCAGGAGTTTCGTGATACACTTTTAATCAACCTCTTCAAAAACAAAGGGAGCGCTGCGGACTGTGGAAATTACAGGGGTATAGCTCTCCTGGCTGTTGGAGGGAAGATACTCACTAAAGCGATGGCAAATAGGCTAACACCTGTTATGGAAAAGTTACTTCCTGAAACACAGAGTGGCTTTAGACCAAACCGAGGCACATCGGATTTAATCTTCACACTTAAACAGCTTCAAGAAAAAGCACTCGAACATCAAGGAGAAATTCACATGGCCTTCATTGATTTAACCAAGGCGTTTGACTCGGTGGACAGGGAAGTGCTCTGGAAAATTATGTTCCGCTTAGGTATCCCTAGAAAATTTGTGGAAGTATGTCGCAGTCTACATACAAACAACAACGCCCAGGTTATGTATAATAATGAGGCAACCGAACCTTTCCAAACTCTCACTGGAGTTAGGCAGGGATGTGTCCTGGCATCCCTACTCTTTAATTTGTTTACCACTGCTCTAACAATTATTGTTGACAACAAACTGACAGCCAGAGGAATAGGTCTCAGATACCGTTTTGATGGCGGTCTCTTTAACATAGGGCGCTTTAGAGCTTTCACGAAGACACGCACACGATTCATTTGTGATCTCCAGTATGCGGATGACTGTGCACTTTTAGCCTCTACGCCGGAAGAGCTTCAAGAACTTTTAGATGTGTATGCCCAAAGCTATGATTCCTTGGGACTTAAAATCAACATTGGAAAGACTAAGATTATGTCAACTCCTCATCAAGTGAACCAAATAGACATTACACTTAACGGAAATTCTCTTGAAGTGGTGGATCAGTTCAATTACTTAGGCAACGTTGTTAATGACAAAGCAAACATGGACAGCGAGATTCGCAATAGAATTAACGCTGCATCTAGAGCATTCTGGGGACTTAGAGAGAGAGTATTTGACAACCACGACCTTGCTTTGTCAACGAAAATGGCTGTCTACAGAGCAGTTGTCATTCCAACACTGCTATATGGATGTGAAAGCTGGGTCACTTACCGTCGTCATGTGAAAGAATTAGAACGTTTTCAGCAAAGGCACCTCAGAAGTATGATGAAAATCCGTTGGTTCCATCACATATCAAACGTGGAAGTGCTCAGGAGAGCAAACAGCCTTCCAATTGAGGTGCTTATTTCAAGAGCACGCCTAAGATGGGCAGGTCACGTTCATCGTATGCATGATAACCGCCTTCCTAAATGTACACTTTATGGTGAATTGCTAAGCGGTAGAAGAAAGCGTGGCGGTCAACGAAAGAGGTTCAAAGACGCTCTCCATGAAAATTTAAAATCCTGCGGTATTGCAGACGAGCAATGGGAACAACTTGCAGCGGACAGAACCGAATGGCGAGGGGTTGTGGCCAGCTATCAAGGAAATGTTGCTGCAAGAAGGCCGAATCCAAGACCTAACCAGGTCTATGTTTGTCCTGATTGCGGTCGACATGTGCTCTCCCGAATTGGCCTCTATAGCCATAGTCGTGTGCACCGTAGATGAATGGGAATTACAATAGACTACACCTTTTACTTGTTTTTTATTGTACGCAATTTATCGACTGTAACATTTCTATACTCGGACTCGAGTAACGGCTAATAATAATAATAAAATAATTTGAATACTAAAATAAATGAAAGGTGAAATTTCGAAAGAAGAAAATTTTATAAGAAGTTTGTTTTATCGAAGTTGAATATTATACAGGGGGATATGAAAACTTGCATTGGAACAAATGAAATGGGAATAATTTTGTCGTCGACGAGAACACGTAAAATGGAAAGGAAGTTGAATAAATGACCAGCTGGCGTCTCAGGGAAGTTTACGAAGGGCGGTTCGAAGTGCGATGAAAACTCGAACGGAACTTTGAAATTAAGTGAAAAATAATAAAATTTAATAGAATTGAAGTAGAAAGTTGCGGTTCGGAGTATGTGAAGTCAATGTGATATAGATCGGGTTTGCGGGGGGGCTGTATTTTTGATGCCTGTTGTTTGTAACTTTTTTGCTATTAAATGACTGATATGAAAGTTTGAGCTGTGTTTTGATAAACTTAGATTATTTATGAATTATCGAGACTATGTGAATATTTTTTGTTAAGGCATTGTGGCTTTTTGTTAATTTAAACGTATTAATGACCTTTTTATCATGGTTTGACCAGTTCAAAGGAAATAATTGATTTTTTGACGAATTTTGTGATTTTTGCCATTTTTCTGGCTCTCGTTTGGGGAATATGCTATAACAACATTCACATCACTTTCTGTCAGCATTACGAACCCATTTCTGATGCAGGCAAAATTCAAAAATTACCTAGACACCTTATAGCTCTTCAGAAGATACTACAAAACAAAGAAGGGCAAGGCAATGAGAGACTCGCGGAAAAGGTTCTACGAGGAGATCAATGAAAGCCGCGCAGTCTGTACAATTAATCGAGTCCTGGCCAGGAATCTGTAGTGGAAATTAAGTAGGTTTTATCAAAAGGGAGGATGAAACTTATACAAATACATTGATAGAAAATACGTCATGCAGACACCTTTCAAGTCTCACTGTTAATGGCAGACATGGAGGATACGCAGCACTCAGATCAATTAACAAATTACAACAACTTAAATCTCATGAGGTGAACGGAATACATCCAATTTTGTTCCAAAAGTGGCTGGAGGTATTAATACCCTACCTATATAAAATGCTTAGAGCTTGACACTTAGGTACATACTATTTCTATGCGAAAGGTGAGTGTTATCTATCTCTTCAACGTAGGTAGAATACCGGACCAAGGCATGTAAATCTATAGGCCTATCATCTTTCTAACTGAAAATGTTGGAGTGGCTGTTGGATCGATATATTAGAGATGGTACTAAGGAAATCCCCTTAAGCAGCGCCAATATGCATACTAGCCAGGGAGATCGATAGACCTTGCATTGGATGAATTAAATAGACTACTGACAAAGTCATTGGATGACACAAATAAATAGCAACATATCTCGATGTAGAAGGAGCGTTTAATAATGTGGCAACGCACTCGCTAACAAATGCATTATCAAACAGAGAAATTCAAACAGTGCTCTGCCAATGGACTGAAGTTAGCCTAGATAAGAGGATTATAATATTTAATATAGTTCTCATTAAGGCAAATACGAGTACTGGCCGACACCAGGAAGGAATATTACTACTGCTGTGGTAACTCTTTTTGCTGAATTTTTACTTAAGCTGCCTGCAGAAGACTTTTACTGCCTAAGATACACTGATAGTGTAGCAATAATAATTAAGGGATGATTTACGAACATGATATCAGGCACTTTGCAAAGAGAACAAAATATTGTCGGCACATGGGGTAGTAAGGAAGAATTCCCTATAATTTTCGACAAGACCACAACCATCATTTTCACATGGAAAGGCATTGGAAGGCCTAAGGCTCCTCATCCAGAGAGTCATAGGGAAAAAAATTACTCTGGGAATATTTCCACTACTATACCTCACTTTTCCCAGTCTTTCCACCAATTCTAATTTAATTTTCTTTAAACTACTTTACCTATTTTTTAAATTGAATAAAGGATCTCAAGAGATGTCTAAATGTTATCAGAATATATATTGTGTACTTATGGTACTTTTTTTATACATTTATTTAACGTCGGCCTCTTTCAGCTACTGAGGCCTACAGCGACGCCTGTAGACGAGCTACCTCCAATCAGGAATTTTGCCGAACCTCTTCCCTTAAGAATAGTAGGGATCTTTTACTTGTCTAACATTTAATAGACAAGAGACCGACGGCTTTACATCCTCTCCGAAGGATGATATATCCCCTATACAACCCTCGCCTAAGGTTGTATAGCTTCCACGCATACACTGATATACAAAGATGTGAGAGGCGAGGACGCGGTTTTCGATGGAACGGTCACCCATCCAACTACTAACCGCGCCTTACGATGCTTTACATCGCATATCGAAGTATGTACATAGTAAAGACGCACCCACGCTCGCCCCCTACTTATGGTACTTATTTTTGCCACAATAATTCTATTGAAAACTTCTTGTGACATAGCATGCTTGGTGCATATCTTTTCTTTATTACGTCCTTCCCACAATTAAATAAATCCTGCAAAGCTTCTGTTCGATTTTAAACTCATCGTTAAAGTTTGTTAACACAGATTAAATTTGAGGAATTACGAGGGAGCAGTTTCGTGCTTATTTCCTTTCTTGATTGCGATCGTTGGTCATTTAATTGGGCCAAAGGAAAAAAGATAATATTAACGATTTAATCTTTTAGTTTCAAGGTATTTGCAATAAAATTCCCTTTTGCTATTTTTAACATTCGATATATAATACTTTTAAAAATTAATTATGTGGACCAAAATACTATAAAATCTGTGCTAAATGAAATTGAATTTAAAATACTTACTAATAAAATAACATTTTTGGAAGTACTTTACTCTTGTCTAATATAAATGTAGTACATTGACAAAAATAAATAATGGGACACAAGTGGCAAAATAAATAATAAGCTTCACTCAAGAAATTTTATAATTATCTCGTTATTTCCATAACGATGTTTATTACCATTTTCTTATTATTATTATTATTTTTATTTTTTTTTTGGTTTCCCGATACCGGACAGGACTTCCGTGGCCTCCGACACCACACGGAAACCGCGCCGATGATTAAAATTACAGCCACTCCCCACACCTGTGGGGTAAGTGACTGTAAACACCCGAATCGTGTGCCCTAAGTAGACGAAGGGACCCCAGGATAACTGCTTTCTGCATTTGGCCTGCTAGCCATTCGGCAGATTTCTGACAGGCCGGTATGGTCTTCAATTGCGAGAGCAGCGTGGGCTTCATACCTCCGAGTACACCGATGATGAGGACGACCATCTTGACTGAGTAGCCTGGGTACAGTACTAGGAGCTCATACCGGAGATCGCGATATTTAGTCTGTTTTTCCTCCTCTTTCAAGGCGATGTTTGTTTCAGCGGGTGCCGAAAACTCGATGACGTACATCGCCTTGGTTTGGTGGTCGAGGAGTACTATATCAGGCTTGTTGGCTTGAATTAGCCTGACGGTCGGGAACGAGTAGTTCCAGTATATCCTGCACCTCTCGTTCTCGACAACGGACTCAATATCTCCGGGGACGTAAGGCAGCACTGGTGTTTGGTCTACCCCGTACGAGTGCCGTAGATGGTAGTAGAGCACTCGTAAAGCCGCGTTATGGCGGTGGATGTAGGCCGAAATCGCGTATACTGGGCATGCAGACAGTAAATGCATGAGCGATTCCGGCGCCTGACGGCAGGTCCTGCAGCTGATATCAGGAACCCCTACACCCATCACACGGCTTCGGTAGACCAAGGTATTAATAACACCATCTTGGCAGGCCACAATGAATCCCTCGGTCTCCGACTTAAGCCCAGCTGACTTCAAAAAGGCAAATGTCAGCTTAGTCGATAAACCCAGTGTTTCTATGTTCTTATAGAAAACACCGTGCAGGGATTTATCGACATGCTGCCTAAGCAAATTTGCCTGCTCGGCAGCTTTAATCTGGGCTTTCAGACGATTTGGCGGAAGCTCAGTGATCGACTCTGGGTCGGCACCTCGCCGGCCTCCTCGCCGGCCTCCTCGCCTGATGTCGAGTATGAGACCGAGTTCATCTGCGGCTCTTTTTGCTGCCTTAAATAATCCTGCACCCACACCTGCATTTTCGTGATCTCTCACTAATTGCAGGAGCGGGTCTGAGCTCCTAAGGATGTTACATGCTATACTCAGTACTACCCGGCCATGCATACACTCCAGGCCCAAGAGTCCTCGGCCCCCCCGTTGACGTGGGAGGTACACTCGAGGAACGGACGATTTAGGATGAATACTACGGTGAATATTCATCATCTTGCGGGTATCTCTATCTAACTGGCGCAGCTCATCTACCGTCCACTTCACTACTCCAAAGGAGTAGAGAAGAACAGGAACGGCAAGCATATTCGTAGCAGACACCTTGTTTTTCCCCGAAAGCTCGGAAGACCAAATCTTTCGGAGTAGGTGTCTGTACTTGCCGCGGAGAGATCCCTTTATCTGTTGCACATCTTGGATGTGATGTTGTTGCACACCCAGATATGTATAGGTCTCTCCGGCATCCAGATGTCGTAGAATGCTTCCGTCTGCTAGCTGCGCCTCTTCAGAGAATTCCCCGCATCGTCCTCACTTGAGGTGGACGACTGCGCATTTGTCCAACCCAAACTCCATACCAATGGCTCCCGTGTACTCTTCAACCACCCTAAGAGCGTTTTGGAGTTCACGCTCTCCGGAGGCATACAGTTTGAGGTCATCCATATAGAACAGATGGGTGACCTTGTGCCTCCGGTTGCTGGGTGGCCCACAGCGGTATCCGGAAGTTTGGCGGAGCTCAACAGATAACGGCAACAGTGAGATGCAGAAGAGGAGAGGGCTCAGAGAATCTCCCTGGAAAACTCCTCTCCTAAAAACCACCAAGTCTCTCGTAACCCGCTGCGCACCTGATGTTATGGTGAAGCGGGTTCTCCAGAGTGGCAGCAGTTGTTCTATGCATCTCACTAGTGGTGCTGCTACCGCAAGACATTGGAGCAAGTGTAAAAGTAGCTCATGAGATGTTGTGTCGAATGCCTTACGGTAGTCTATCCAGGACACCGATAGATTTCGCTTGCGTTGCACAGAATCCTGTGTGACACAGCGATCTATCAGCAGGCTGTCCTTGCACCCTGCCATGCCCTTCTTGGCACCACGTTGCTCGTAGATCTGCTGGAAGACCGGATCAACCTGCCGAAGTGTCCTAGCATACAAAATACGTGTAAATATCTTGTAGCAGGAGTTCAGACAGGTGATTGGTCTATAATTCCTTGGGTCGGACAGATCCCCTTTTTTGGGAATAAGCACAGTACGTCCCTCAACAAACCAGTCCGGAATCTGCTGCCCCTCGTTCAACCATGAGTTGAAAACTCGGGCCAGACGATGGTGAGTGGAAGGAAATTTCTTCTTCCACCACCAGTTGTTTATGCCGTCTGGACCCGGGGCAGCGAAGTTCTTGGTGCCAACAAGTGCTTGTTGGACCTCCTCCGTACTGATTGCCGGACACACTTCCTCTGGCTCTCCTAAGGTTCTGTGACACAGAGCCTGAAAGTGTGTGATTGCTGGAGTGTTGCCATTGAACGGACGCGTCGTTTCATAGATTCCCTTCCAGAAAACTTCAACATCTGCTACAGTCGGCGGATTATTGACAGCACACGGTGGCTCTTGAAATAGGCGGGAGGGACTCGTATGGAACAGTGTATTTTGCTCCAAACTCCTCAACCGCCTTCTTAGAGTCTTCTTGATTGCCATAAGTGCTCGAATCCGATCTGAACAGTGGCGCTTGATTATAAGCAACACTGTTAGATTTAGAGTGTGGTGTTGGCGTCTTACTCCGGCCGCTATGCACCGGACTTTCGGCGTGAAGGCTTTATTAGTTGTTATATATTCCACCACACTCTGGATTCGAGAGGGGTGCTGTCTGGCCGACTGTATTTTGCCTTCGACTTTTTGTACGCGCCGCTTAGCTTTCTCGATTCCGCTCGAGGCAGTATCTGCTCTCGTGCGGGGGACAAGTTGGCTGGCGGCGTTGTACACGGCAGTGTTGATCTGCCAGATATCGGCATCTTCCGGAAGTTCCTCTTCGATGACCGCGTCCATTCGTGCCAGGTCTTGTGGCTTTAGGGCAGCCCTGGTGTTAAGGCTAACCCTCGTCCTTAAGTTAACATCGGTGTTCTCTCTAGGATGTTCCTCGTCAGCTGGTATTTGCCGCGGTGGAAGTGCGGCTGGCACTTCTTGCTGACGGGGTGCCCTTACATAGCCTCTTTATTATTATTATTATTATTGCAATCATCATCTTTATTTTCATCTTCATCTTCATCATTATGATTGCAAAATATTTTGTGCACGGTGTCATGGTAACGCAAAAAAATAATGTCAATGAAAAAATGTCGCATTTTAGACACTGACGTTAATACGCAAACATAGCCTTTTTTACAGTTGTAGAAGATACAGATTTGCTGTTTTCTGTACAGTCTGGGGGCTGTCTCCTTAAACAGAATAAGGACTATAGAAGCTAAAGGAAGTCCTCAGACAACTTTTCAAAACGTCCGTAACTTTTGTTCATAAACCTTAAATTGTCCTAATAAAACGAAGTACTAATTTAAAAGTAGATAAATAACTATATGCGGTCTAGCCACCACAATGGGTAAATTTATTGCTTTTTTGAGATGATTCACTTCTTAATTGCAAGCAGAACGTATTTACGCTGTGCTTGGATATCATCACCAATTAAAATTAATTATAACTATTTATTGTCCCCCATAAATACTAATTTACACTCTGCATACAAACAAAAAAAATAATTCAATAATTCGCAACACTTCGTCAAGTTACGTCATGATATAAAATTAATGAAACATCTTGAGTTTTACTTGCCGCTTTGTACATGATGCATGACACTAATTTGTCATTGATGACGCTAGTCTCTAATTTAGTGCCTCGTCTTTCATTCCAGTCAGTTTGTATATTTATAAAAGTATCACCCTTTAAACTCGGCTGATGAGAAAATTAGAAAATGCGCAACATTCAACAAAATTAACATCAAAGAGGAATATTTTATTTATAATCCTGTAGTAGTCTGTTAACAACTTTTCCACAAAAGCGGACGTTTCATAATACAATTTTAGGTTTGTTCTGTTATTAAGGCTATTAGTATGAATTAAATATAAACCCTTACGTTTTAACTGTTTATTCTTTTTGAGATAAACTCGCAAAGTCAGCACCGAAGTTATTCCAAATATAGAAAATGTTGTTATACCTTTCTAGCACCAAACATAATTAATTTATGAATAGTAACATTAAGAAAACTAACAATAAAACAATATTGAAATACTACACAAAATACATTTTAGAAAATATTTTCTGCAATTTAGTTGAACGGAAAAATTAATAGAGTAGTAAGATCTCAACTTTATAATTACCAAAATAAAGCAACACTGAAATTGCTTCTGGTCTTAGATTACTCCTGAATAAATACACTGACAGACATAAAAAGTGGCTCACTCGAAATTTTACTCAAGTTTAATCTGTCATAATTTCTAAACTGCTTGATTGATTGCCATGAATGATATATATTAGTATAAACGTGTTCACCTTGTGGGCAGTATTATCATAAACTAATTATTTTGAAGAGAATAGACTAAACTTCTACACATAATAGTACTTTTCAATCCTTCTAAAATTGTTGTTGTTTGTTGGTGTAACTTAATATTGAACAGATCAGAAGTCAATTTTCTTCTATAGACCAGTATAGCCAGGCTCTTACGCGATCAATCTTCAAATAGTAACGATTTGTAGGTAGTTTTTGTACCTTTCATAACTACATTTTTGTGTAGTTTTAATTTTGTTACTTAAAATAGTATACCATCCGAACATTAATTATTAATTACTTCAACTGAAGTATTAAATTTTAATATAATTTATTAAATTTCGATTATTTTCGACAAAGTAATATTATTTTGACTTTTTATAATTTGGTGCTGTTTTCATTATAGAAATGGCACTAATGTACTTTTATATATGAATTCTGTAGTCTAGTAGTCAACTATGAACCTAAAAGCGAAACTTCCTTGGGCTGCCTTTGAAATTCATATGCCTTAGTTAAGAAAAGTAGACTTTGAGGAAATAATATAGGGCAATTAGACCACATTTGTATAATTAGGCCAAATATTTTAGTTTGTTAGTTTTCATGACATCCACAACCTTGGCCTGTAACGATAGGCATTTTAAACGAATGCTTGTTCATTGGTTATATTCTGATATTGCGCACTACCGTCGAAATTCTATGAATTCAGTTAAACGCTAAAACATAACAAAGCACTCAAATTGAGTCACAACGTGATAAGTAGCATGACGTGCTTCAAAGTAGTTGCCGTCTAAAATGAAAAATGTAAATACAAGTTGTTTGTTTTTGTATACCCTTTTTTGAAGCATTATTTAACTTGACTTAATTTTAAGGAAATTATAAATATGACATAAATTATCAGTTTCCCAAGAATATTCTTAGTTCCCTTTCCTTGTTTTCCATAGAACTATCTGCTTATAGTATTCGATTTCAAACTCCCATGCTGTTTTCAGAAGGTTGCCAACATAGTCTGTCAATAAATTAGCAGAAGATCTGCGAAATTAGCGACCAGTAAATAAGATTGGATTTGATAATTTTAGAAATCTTGCAATTTTTTTTGTAGATTTCCAAACGTATTTATTCCAATAGGCTGCGCATGAGATAGCACTTCGTTTATATTTTAAAATCGTAAACGAATATATTTTCTGATGATTTCCACAAACGCAGTCCCGGTATAGTCCCTATTGTTATGGAAAATTCTCACAATACTTTAGTTTTCGTAGTGGAAATTGTTATTACTCTGATATATTTTGTATTCGCGAACCACATATTCCAATCGCAAACATGTCGAATGATATTTGGCAAGTGCCAGCTGCACTATTAATCATTGCAATTTGAAACAAAGAAAAAACCGCTGCCCAAAGAATCACTACTTCCACATCCAGATTTTGTATCCAAGTCTTATACACACTAGATCCCAATGTAATATTTTATTCCCTTTAATAATAGAGTGGGGGTGGTAGACGGGTGGCTAATGTAAAAACATTTTTAGAAGCCCTTGGTTCTCGTATACACACTAAATCCTAATTTAATTATTTATTCCTTTAAATATTAGGGTGGGGGTGGCAATGGGGGTGCAGAGGGGACAACTAATGCCAAAATAAATTTTAGAGACCTTTGGTTCTCGTACACACAAATCCCAATTTAATTTTTTATTTCCTTTAATAATAGGGTGGGAGCGGCAATGGGGGTAATAAAGGAGGTGGCTAATGCCAAAATAATTTTAGAGTCCCTTGGTTCTCCTATACACACTAAATCCCAACTTATTATTTACTCCCTGTAATAATAGGGTGGAGATGGCAATGGGGGTGGTAGAGGGGGTAGCTAACGCCAAAAACATTTTTTGAGACGTTTCTTTATTGCATACACACTAAATCGCATATTATTATTTTTTACTCCCTTTCAAGATAGTGTGGGGTGGTATTGGGGGTGATAGAGAGGGGAGTAGCTGATGCCAATAAAAAATTTGAAACCTTGACTCGTTCATGCCCTAAATTGAAGAGTGGAAGTAACAAAGGTGACAAGTGCCAAAATTTCTGATTTTTATTTATATCCAATGAAAGATGTTATATTGTTTATGTTCTAACAAAGGCGATAAGCGCCAATCCTTATAACAAGCTGTGTACACTTATTCAAAGATGGCGCTGTCGTTAAATGCCGAATCTATTTCCTGAGAAAGGTAACAAGTGCAGGAAACCATTCAGCCACTTGTTTTTGCTCCGCTGTATTTATCAGTTTACTTTGATATGCGCTTTAGTGTTGATGTTTGTTCGTTTAATTTATTACGGAAAACTGTAATGAAAGATCACATAGAAGTAGAGGTAGTGGACGTTTCGGTAAAGAACAAAAACAACTTAAGGAGTCAGGTAAAGGTTATAAATCAAGAAAACATAAGCCAGTACCGGAGAAATCCGCCCCAAGTCAACAGGTTAGTTAAGATAACCATTTTTTCATAGTTTTCAAAGCTTTAGTAAATAAAATATTTACTTTTAGGTGTGTTGTAAATGTCAGTTTACCTGCACAGTCTTGGTTACCCTTGGCATAAGTCTTTATTCGAAAAATTTTAAAAGCAAAATTCACACGTTCAGGGTTCATATCTAATGAACCTTATACATCTGGTACCAGTTAAAAGACGTCGACATGGCGTTTACGAAAATCAGTAAGCGTCAAACAACCGTGGCTTACACTATTCCAGGAGAAAGTGGAGATTTCGTGCAAGTGTGTAAAAAAATTGTTATGGATACGTTCGCTGTAACGAGAAAAAAAATTGATGGACTTATTTCTAAAAAGAAAGCAGGTGAGACATTTTATAGCGATAAGAGAACATGACATAAAAAATCTAAATTTTCTGAAAATGATCGCAATGCTATAAAAACTCATGTAAACTCGGTGCCTAGAGACGTTGGACATTATACTCGCGCAAAGTCCGATAAGGAGTATTTGAGTCCAGATCTAAACATAAACAGACTTTTCAAAGCATTTAAAAAACTTTATCAGGAAAGTGCGGTAACTTATAAGTTTTATAGAGCGGTTTTCAAAAAAGACTTTCCCAAACTATCGTTTCGAAGACCTAGAATGGACACGTGTCATACTTGCGATAGGCTTGATTGTGCAATTCGTGCGAATAACGAAACAAGTAAAGCAGCGCGAACTAAACTAGATGTCCATTATACTAAAGCTCAGAGAACCAGAGATATTTTGAAAGAGAATACCATTCTATCTCAACAACCAGGTAGTGATTTGTGCTGTCTATCTATGGATCTTGAACAGGTGATGTTTGTACCAACACTGATACACTCTGATTTGTTCTATCTGTCGCAGCTTTCGTGTTTCAACTTGGGGATTCACGTTGGAGATACAAACCATGCGAGCATGTTTCTGTGGCATGAAGGATTTTCTGGCAGAGGTGCAAACCAGATTGCTTCTTGCCTTCTTCGTTTTTTAAATAGCGGATTTACAAACAAAAAATCTTTGGTTCTGTGGTGCGACAACTGTGGCGGCCAAAATAAAAATAAATTTATTTTGTTCACGTTAATATTGTTGGTATCCATTGGATTGTTTGACTCAGCTGAACAAAGATTTCTGGTAAGCGGCCACAGCTTCATGCCTTGTGATAGGGACTTCGCCCTAATAGAAAAGAGAAAAAGAACAATGAAAGCCTATATACCTGAAGATCTGATTGATGTTATTAAGTCAGCGAGATACAGTCCACCGTTCGAGGTAGTCGATATGACCCAATTTTGGTTTTGGAATATTAAGGAAACAGCTGACTTGTATACTAATACTTCGAAACTACAAATCAGCAAAGCAACAGCAATACGTATTGAAAAACAAAATCCAGCTATGGTAAAAACTAAGACAACTTTTTCAGATTTGTTTCCATGGAATAAGGTCAATGTCCTAAAAAAAAGGGGAAAACTGTAAATGAGATAAGAAATAATAATAATAATAATAATAATAATAATAATAATAATAATAATAATAATAATAATAATAATAATAAATAAGCAGGAGGGGCTGACTTCCATCTATCAAGCCTTTGGTGAGTAGCGCCACCACTTACTCCAGCTGGGGTGCAAAACCGAACCGGCAGCCCTAGTGCACCCGGGAGGGGAAAGCATCTTCCCCTCTGGTGTCGGTCGTGGGTCTGCTGGGCTAACCACCCACAGACCCTAAACTTTGGTTCCGGCAGGCCGAAGACAGGGCCCCCACGATCGACCCCGTGCGGATAGGGGTCAAGGGCAAGGTGGTGGGGCCCAACCGGACGGACCGCCCGTTGACGAAATTGGCAATGTCCAAGGACGCTTTGAGTGGACAGATGAACTGAGAGATGAACTTCTGCATTGCTATGAAAGCAGTGAGCCCGCGCGGAGGGGATACATGGCGCGGATGCATGCTCTGTGGTGTGAGAGGCTACCAGAGCATAGCGCCTTCACGCCACAAAATCTGCGTGACTATGTATCCCACCTTCGTAGTAGGGGCTACGTGAGGGCTGCTCCTGGACCGGTGAATGAGGTGGCCGAAGAGCCGCCACAATCACCGGTTGAGGACGTAGCACTCCTCGTTCCACCAATACCAGAGGGCCTCAGTACCAGAAGGGGGTTACACCATCTGAAAACCCCCGGGCCACAAGACCTGGCCAGAGTGGACGCTGAACTTCGTACAGCGCTACCAGAAGAGGCTGACATCTGGCACATAAATTGTGCCGTGTATGCCGCTGCTCAACGCTCTTCTCAGGTGGAGAGGCGAAATACCTCTTCCCCACAGGAGAGAGCGCAGCGGCGCATACAAAAGATGGAAGCCAAGATCCGGTCGGCGAGGCAACACGCATCCCGTATCCAATGTGTGATGGACTATATGGCGGCCAACAGGCCGTTCACGCCTAAAGTGCGTCGATTAGCCGCCAACCTAAGACGCGTCCATCACACACTCAATGAGGCAGTGCTGCGAACCACCAAACAGCACTGTCTCGACAGGATACGGATGCTAGTGACTTGTAAAAAATCACTAGTGAGGCGGGCGAGAGGGCTTGCGGAAAATAAACTGTTCCGCGAGAAGCCCTCGCGCCTTTTCCAACCGCCTCCGCGTGTTGTAGACAATCCGCCGACTGCAGATCAGGTGGAGAACTTCTGGAAAACGCTATACGAGGAGAGGCTTCCACTCAACCGAGATTCTCCTGCCCTTGCACACTTTGAAGCCTTTTGTCAAAGGCTTCAGCAACCACAGGAAGTGTGCGAACCAATAACCCCAGAAGAGGTTCGTAGGGCTCTTGAGGGCTCTAAGAACTTTGCTGCTCCAGGTCCCGATGGGATAAATAACTTTTGGTGGAAAAAGTTATCGAGCACCCACCACCATTTGGCCAGAATTTTTAATTCCTGGTTAAATGGGGAGCAGCAAATCCCTTCTTGGGTTGTTGAGGGGCGGACAGTGCTGATCCCCAAGAACGGAGATTTGTCCAACCCAAAGAACTACAGACCGATAACCTGTCTAAACGCATGCTACAAGGTGTTTACACGCATTTTGTACATGCGGGTGCTCCACGCAGTTGAACCGGTTTACGAACGGATATATGAGCAACGAGGGTCGAAGAGAGGTGTCGCTGGCTGCAAGGAAAACCTGCTGATCGACAGATGTGTCACGCAGGACTCCATGCAGTATAAGCGGAACCTCTCTATGGCCTGGATCGACTACCGCAAGGCATTTGACATGACATCGCATGAGCTCATTGTTCACTTGCTCCGATGTCTTGTGGTACCAGGCCCCGTAGTGAGATGTATTGAAGAACTGATGCCGCTCTGGAGGACTCGTTTTACCATAACATCGGGTAACGATAGAGTCCAAACAGAGTCGGTAACATTCAGAAGAGGAGTATTTCAGGGAGATTCCCTCAGCCCCCTTCTCTTTTGCATCTCACTACTGCCATTATCCGTCTCGCTCCGGAAAACCCGTGGCTACAACTGCGGTACCCCCGGCGACAGGAGGCATAAGGTCACCCATCTATTTTATATGGATGACCTTAAACTTTATGCCTCTGGAGAGAGGGATCTCCAGCAGTCCCTTAGGGTGGTACAGGAGTACACGCAGGCTGTCGGTATGCAGTTCGGGTTGGACAAATGCGCACTGATCCATCTCAAGAGAGGACGATGCGGTGACTACGGAGAGGACGCGCAGCTCGTGGACGGAAGCATCTTACACCATCTAGATGCCGGAGAGTCGTACACTTACTTGGGTGTCGAGCAACGCTCCACCCAAGAAGTGAGTGTAGTGAAAAACGCTCTCCGCGGCAAGTATCAGCACCTACTCCGACAGATCTGGTCTTCAGAACTGTCGGGGAAGAACAAGGTGTCTGCTACAAATATGCTTGCCGTTCCGATCCTTCTCTACTCTTTCGGAGTAGTGAAGTGGACTAGAGAAGAGCTGCGTCAACTCGATGTAGTAACCCGCAAGAAGATGCATCTCAATAGGAGCTTGCATCCTAAATCGTCCGTTCCACGGTTATATCTCCCACGACATCGGGGAGGCCGTGGACTCTTGAGCTTGGAGAGTCTCCATAGCAGGATGGTTCTGGATGGAGCATGTAAGGTCATCAGGAGTTCGGATCCCCTCCTCTGCATGGTCCGAGACCATGAAAATGCAGAGGTAGGAGCTTTTCTCTTTAAGGCAGCACGCAGAGCAGCCGATGAACTTGGTCTCATCTTCGACGTCGAGCGGGTAAACCCCGACTCTGTCACCGAGTTGGAACCCGTTCGACTAAAAGCCCACATTAGAGCTGCAGAACACAACATCCTTCTGCAGCTCCATAAGGATAAGCCATTGCACGGGATCTTCTATAAAAATATAGAAGACCTCGGCTTATCCGAAAGGCTGACCTTCGCCTTCTTAAGGTCAGCTGGGCTGAAGTCTGAGACCGAGGGATTCATAATGGCTTGCCAGGATGGTGTATTTAACACTCTCGTCTATCGACGTCGTGTCATGGGTATGGAGGTCCCTGATGTCAGCTGCAGGGCCTGCCGCAGGGCGCCGGAGACTGTAATGCACTTACTGTCGGCTTGCCCGACTTACGCAGTCTCGGCCTATATTCATAGACACAACGCAGCATTACGAGTGCTTTACTATCATCTAAGGCACTCGTATGGGATAGACGAAACACCAGTGCTGCCTTACGTTCCGGGGGATATTGAGTCCGTTGTGGGGAATGAGAAGTGCCTAATTTATTGGAACTACTCGTTTCCCACCGTCAGGCAAATACAAGCCAACAAGCCTGACATAGTACTCCTCGACCACCAACTCAAGACAATGTATGTCGTGGAATTCTCAGCTCCCGCTGAGAGCAACATTGTCTTGAAAGAGGAGGAAAAACGGACAAAATATCGAGATTTGCTCTTCGAACTCCGCAGGCTTTATCCAGGCCATTCTGTTAAAATAGTGGTACTGATTATAGGAGCCCTCGGTGGAATGAGACAGACGCTGCTTTCAGAACTAAAGATCATACCGGCATGCCGAGATTCGGCAGAGATCTTAGCCGGCAGAATGCAGAAGGCTGTCATCCTCGGTTCATTACGTCTACTCAGGGCACACGATTCGCGGACCCGGTAGTCACTCACCCCACGGGCGTGGGGAGTGGCTATTGGTATTACCAGCTCCCCTCTGTGAGGGTCGGAGCCACAGAGTAGGGTGACTGGTTTTTTGTAAAAAAAAAAAAAAAAAAAAAAAAAAATAAGCAGGAGGGGCTAACTTCCATCTATTAAGCCTTTGGTGAGTAGCGCCACCACTTACTCCAGCTAGGGGTGCAAAACCGAACCGGCAGCCCTAGTGCACCCGGGAGGGGAAAGCATCTTCCCCTCTGGTGTCGGTCGTGGGCCTGCAGGGCTAACCACCCACAGGCTCTAACCTTTGGTTCCGGCAGGCCGAAGACTGGGCCCCCACGATCGACCCCGTTCGGATAGGGGTCAAGGGCAAGGTGGTGGGGCCCAACCGGATAGACCGCCCGTTGACGACGTACGCAATGAACAAGGACGCTTTGAGTGGACAGATGAACTGAGGGATGAGCTTCTGCATTGTTATGAAAGCAGTGAGCCCGCGCGGAGGGGGTACATGGCGCGGATGCATGCTCTGTGGTGTGAGAGGCTACCAGAGCATAGCGCCTTCACGCCACAAAATCTGCGTGACTATGTATCCCACCTTCGTAGTAGGGGCTACGTGAGGGCTGCTCCTGGGCCGGTGAATGAGGTGGCCGAAGAGCCGCCACATTCACCGGTTGAGGACGTGGCTCTCCTCGTTCCGCCAATACCAGAGGGCCTCAGTACCAGAAGGGGGTTACACCGTCTGAAAACCCCCGGGCCACAAGACCTGGCCAGAGTGGACGCTGAACTTCGTACAGCGCTACCAGAAGAGGCTGACATCTGGCACATAAATTGTGCCGTGTATGCCGCTGCTCAACGCTCGTCTCAGGTGGAGAGGCGAAATACCTCTTCCCCACAGGAGAGAGCGCAGCGGCGCATACAAAAGATGGAAGCCAAGATCCAGTCGGCGAGGCAACACGCATCCCGTATCCAATGTGTGATGGACTATATGGCGGCCAACAGGCCGTTCACGCCTAAAGTGCGTCGATTAGCCGCCAACTTAAGACGCGTCCATCACACACTCAATGAGGCAGTGCTGCGAACCACCAAACAGCACTGTCTCGACAGGATACGGATGCTAGTGACTTGCAAAAAGTCATTAGTGAGGCGGGCGAGGGGGCTTGCGGAAAATAAACTGTTCCGCGAGAAGCCCTCGCGCCTTTTCCAACCGCCTCCGCGTGTTGTAGACAATCCGCCGACTGCAGATCAGGTGGAGAACTTCTGGAAAACGCTGTACGAGGAGAGGCTTCCACTCAACCGAGATTCTCCGGCCCTTGCACACTTTGAAGCCTTTTGTCAAAGGCTTCAGCAACCACAGGAAGTGTGCGAACCAATAACCCCAGAAGAGGTTCGTAGGGCTCTTGATGGCTCTAAGAACTTTGCTGCTCCAGGTCCCGATGGGATAAATAACTTTTGGTGGAAAAAGTTATCGAGCACCCACCACCATTTGGCCAGAATTTTTAATTCCTGGTTAAATGGGGAGCAGCAAATCCCTTCTTGGGTTGTTGAGGGGCGGACAGTGCTGATCCCCAAGAACGGAGATTTGTCCAACCCAAAGAATTACAGACCGATAACCTGTCTAAACGCATGTTACAAGGTGTTTACACGCATTTTGTACATGCGGGTGCTCCACGCAGTTGAACCGGTTTACGAACGGATATATGAGCAACGAGGGTCGAAGAGAGGTGTCGCTGGCTGCAAGGAGAACCTGTTGATTGACAGATGTGTCACGCAGGACTCCATGCAGTATAAGCGGAACCTCTCTATGGCCTGGATCGACTACCGCAAGGCATTCGACATGACATCGCATGAGCTCATTGTTCACTTGCTCCGATGTCTTGTGGTACCCGGTCCCGTAGTGAGATGTATTGAAGAACTGATGCCGCTCTGGAGGACTCGCTTTACCATAACATCGGGTAACGATAGAGTCCAAACAGAGTCGGTAACATTCAGAAGAGGAGTATTTCAGGGAGATTCCCTCAGCCCCCTTCTGTTTTGCATCTCATTACTGCCATTATCCGTCTCGCTCCGGAAAACCCGTGGCTACAACTGCGGTACCCCCGGCGACAGGAGGCATAGGGTCACCCATCTATTTTATATGGATGACCTTAAACTTTATGCCTCTGGAGAGAGGGATCTCCAACAGTCCCTTAGGGTGGTACAGGAGTATACGCAGGCTGTCGGTATGCAGTTCGGGTTGGACAAATGCGCACTGATCCATCTCAAGAGAGGACGATGCGGTGACTATGGAGAGGACGCGCAGCTCGTGGACGGAAGCATCTTACACCATCTAGATGCCGGAGAGTCGTACACTTACTTGGGTGTCGAGCAACGCTCCACCCAAGAAGTGAGTGTAGTGAAAAACGCTCTCCGCGGCAAGTATCAGCACCTACTCCGACAGATCTGGTCTTCAGAACTGTCGGGGAAGAACAAGGTGTCTGCTACAAATATGCTTGCCGTTCCGATCCTTCTCTACTCTTTCGGAGTAGTGAAGTGGACTAGAGAAGAGCTGCGTCAACTCGATGTAGTAACCCGCAAGAAGATGCATCTCAATAGGAGCTTGCATCCTAAATCGTCCGTTTCACGGTTATATCTCCCACGACATCGGGGAGGCCGTGGACTCTTGAGCTTGGAGAGTCTCCATAGCAGGATGGTTCTGGAGGGAGCATGTAAGGTCATCAGGAGTTCGGATCCCCTCCTCTGCATGGTCCGAGACCATGAAAATGCAGAGGTAGGAGCTTTTCTCTTTAAGGCAGCACGCAGAGCAGCCGATGAACTTGGTCTCATCTTCGACGTCGAGCGGGTAAACCCCGACTCTGTCACCGAGTTGGAACCCGTTCGACTAAAAGCCCACATTAGAGCTGCAGAACACAACATCCTTCTGCAGCTCCATAAGGATAAGCCATTGCACGGGATCTTCTATAAAAATATAGAAGACCTCGGCTTATCCGAAAGGCTGACCTTCGCCTTCTTAAGGTCAGCTGGGCTGAAGTCTGAGACCGAGGGATTCATAATGGCTTGCCAGGATGGTGTATTTAACACTCTCGTCTATCGACGTCGTGTCATGGGTATGGAGGTCCCTGATGTCAGCTGCAGGGCCTGCCGCAGGGCGCCGGAGACTGTAATACACTTACTGTCGGCTTGCCCGACATACGCAGTCTCGGCCTATATTCATAGACACAACGCAGCATTACGAGTGCTTTACTATCATCTAAGGCACTCGTATGGGATAGACGAAATACCAGTGCTGCCTTACGTTCCGGGGGATATTGAGTCCGTTGTGGGGAATGAGAAGTGCCTAATTTATTGGAACTACTCGTTTCCCACCGTCAGGCAAATACAAGCCAACAAGCCTGACATAGTACTCCTCGACCACCAACTCAAGACAATGTATGTCGTGGAATTCTCAGCTCCCGCTGAGAGCAACATTGTCTTGAAAGAGGAGGAAAAACGGACAAAATATCGAGATTTGCTCTTCGAACTCCGCAGGCTTTATCCAGGCCATTCTGTTAAAATAGTGGTACTGATTATAGGAGCCCTCGGTGGAATGAGACAGACGCTGCTTTCAGAACTAAAGATCATGCCGGCATGCCGAGATTCGGCAGAGATCTTAGCCGGCAGAATGCAGAAGGCTGTCATCCTCGGTTCATTACGTCTACTCAGGGCACACGATTCGCGGACCCGGTAGTCACTCACCCCACGGGCGTGGGGAGTGGCTATTGGTATTACCAGCTCCCCTCTGTGAGGGTCGGAGCCACAGAGTAGGGTGACTGGTTTTTTGTTAAAAAAAAATAAATAAATAATAATAAAGTTTATTACTTGAATACAATACAATACAATATACAATAATGGTAATGGTAATATTGATAACAATAATAATAACAATATAAAATGATGACATAAATGTTGTGTATATATAAACACATTACAAAATAAAATGTTGATATAAAAAAATAACAGTAATAATATATATACACATACACATATACACATATATACACATACATACACACATATATACATATATATATTAAAAGAACGAAACGTAATAATAAACTAATACTCACAAAAGTCGGCAATGACTTGAGAGTGAGATTATATGACAAATAATATAATGATATTAACAGTGTTAATAAATATATACCCTAAATTACAAAAGGGTTCCTAAAATTAAATAATAAAATAGTTTAATAAAATATTTTACTTTGTGGCGCACTAATTTTTTTTGAGCATTAATTAATTATCTCATGAATTTTGCTTCTATCTCCTTGATGTAGATTTTTTTTCAGCAAATACTTGAATTTTCTCAGACTCGGTACATTGTTTATATTTTCCGGTATGGAATTGTAAATCTTAGGGGCCAAATAGTCGTAACTATGCTGTCCTTTTGTTGTAGTCTTCAAAGGGACCATCACAGATTTATTTTTAGTTCGTGTATTGTAGCCGTGATCAACAGGTGACAGTTGATTTTTTTCTGAATGAGCTTTTATCGCCACCTTTAAGTAGAATAGCTGTCTAATGTCTAGAATATTTAATTCTTTGTATAACGCATTTGAGGGATAGATACTTTTTTTATCAGTCATGGTTTTTAGTATTCTTCTTTGCAATACATTGACTTCATTTAAGTAGGTTTTATCTGCAGCACCCCATGCGATGATACCATAAGTTAGATGACTTTCCACTAATGCATGATAAACTATCTTCAGCTGCTTCCAGTCTAAGAAATTTTTTATTTGTTTTATTTTACACAATACGTATCTCAGTTTTTTTTTCAGTGACTCGATATGCATGTCCCACCGCAGATGTCTATCTATAACCACTCCTAGGTAAGTTGCGTTTTCTGTGGGTTTAATAATATATTTCTTGTTATTTACTTCAATTTGTAGATGTTGGAAATCTGGCAATGTGTTACTATACGAGGAGAAACATAAGTATACTGTTTTTTCTTTGTTAATGGTAAGTAAGTTGTTAGAGTACCAGTTGAGTATTTGCTCCATATCCTTTTCTACCTTTAGCTTCAAATTATCCCACGTTTGGTCTTCATAGTAAATGGCCGTGTCATCCGCAAAAGCGATTATAGCCCCTTCCGTTTCTACCTCAAATAGGTCATTGATATAAATGTTAAATAGAACTGGACCTAGCACAGTACCTTGAGGTACTCCGCAAGTTATATCTTTATAATTACTTGTGATGTTATTCAGCTGGACACATTGCTTTCTTCCAGTGAGATAAGTCTCTATCAATTTATGGCATGTCCGTCTAATTCCAATTTTCGTTAATTTTTCTAGTAGAAGAGTATGGGAGACAGTATCGAATGCCTTTTGGATATCCACGAAAATACACAATGATTTTTTTTTATTATCGAGGCTATTATATATATTTTGTGTTAAGGTATTGATTGCATGTTGTGTACTTTGCCCTTCCTTAAAACCAAATTGATACTTAGATAATATTGAATTTTTATTCAGATAGTTCGTTATTCTCGATTTTAGTATTTTTTCAAAGATTTTCGATAAAACAGAGATTAGGGAAATTGGTCTATAATTCCCTATATCCATTTCATCTCCCTTTTTAAAAATAGGTTTAACCACAGAGATCTTAAAATGCGACGGACATTCGCCGGTTTCAAAAATTTTATTTATTATAAATGTTAGAGGGCGAGCAATTTCATTTCGTATTGCTTTTAGTATCTCGGCAGAAAAACCATCATAGCCACTGGATTTTTTATTTTTTAGACCTATTATTTCTCTTGTAACTTCATTAACATCGGTTGGGAAAATAAACATTGTTTTATTGTATGTACGACCAGTTACTGCTTTATTAGGGTTACGGTTTAGTTTTGATGTTAATACTTGTCCGATTTCTGTAAAATAGCTATTAAACTCATCTGATATCTCGTCTTTATTGTCTGTGACTTTTCCATTTTTACATCTAATTTTACTTATTTGCTTATTTTCCATAAGTTTATTATTTGTTGCTTGGTTAACAACATTCCATAAGTTCTTAGAATTATTTTGATTTTCATCAATTTGTTTCTTGTAAAAATTAGATTTTGTTGTCTTAATTAAGTTGTTTAATTTATTTCTATAGCTTTTATACTCCCTTGCCAAGTCGCTGTTTTCAGGGTCATTGACCAACTGTTTTTTCAATTCATTTTTTTTATTTACTGATTTTATCAATCCTTGTGTTATCCAGTTCTTTCTTTTTTTATTTTTACTGTTTATTTTAATTTTTGTTGTACAACTTTGTATTTCACTATGTAGGATGTTAATAAAGGATTCATTTGCTAATTCAGAAGTTTCCTGCGCATATAGATTTTCCCAATTTACTTTTGACAATTGTTTTTTTAGTTTGCACAAATCTAAGTTTTTTTTTGTAATTCACTTGTGATTTTGACATATTTGTGTATTTGTCAGGTAAAACTATTTGCAATGCAATTGTGAAATGATCTGTTATATCAGTTTTTAAGACAAAGGGAATAACAAAGTCAAGTTCATTTTTTGATTTTAAGAATGCATGATCTATACAAGTTCCAGCTTGATTGTTTGCTCTAGTTACACTATTTATAGCTGGTAGGAATGAGTTTTCAAACATGATATTCAAATAATCGTTTGCATAGTCCCTATCTACGAATATGTCTATATTTAAATCTCCTATTAAGACAGTATAATCGCAGTCATTTTGTGAATTTTCTAATAAAGCTTTGAGGTCGTTATTAAATGCAAATGGACATGATGCAGGACTCCTGTATATCGCAAATATCTTAATTTTTTTGCTTTCTAATTTTAGTGATAATTCTATTATATTTATGTTATTTATTTTTATCAGATTATACGAGTAATTTATATTATTTCGTATGTAGATTACTACCCCATCTGATTTATTAAAATTTCCATTATTATATATAATTTCGTAGCCTTGAATTTTGTAAATGTCTATATTGTCAATTTGCCATGTTTCAGAGAGGACGATACAATCAATATTTGTATTAATTTGATGTAATAATATTTTGAATTCGTCTATGTTTTTATTTATACTTCTGATATTTTGGTGTAAGATGGTACAATTAACATTTTCTTTATTTACAGCTAGGATTTCGCGTAACTCAAGGGCAGAATTTAATATATATGTTTCGGTAGTATGATCCTTAAAATCTCTTAAGTATGAATCCATGTCCAATCAAAGTTATAGGTAGATAGGAATAAAAGACAGGGACAATCTTCTTTGTCGAGGGGCCGATCACGACACTATAAGACATACAAGGTAAGTAGGCCACGGAAGGATAAAACAGAAGAGAAACAGAGGAAGAAAATTTGGACGCTTATATTACCTATCTTAGAATAATCAATATATTGTTTGTAAAATTAAGCACATAATGTATTTATATATTGGACTTTAATAAATGGTTAATAATTGCTTTAGGTTATTTAACTTTACCCTTTTCAGGTGTATTAGTAGAGCTTCTAGGATCTGTACTTGAGGAGTTAGATCTAGTTACTTTTTTTTGTATCTCGGATTTTTGTTTTGATATTTTAGTGTCTTTTTTTTCTTGTCTAGTGTTTGAAGTTTCGATTTCGTTATTTCCAGCAAAATGTTTTTCAAGTTGTCTATTTCGTGATATAGGTGTTGGGGTAGAGGGTGCGCTATGAGTTGAACAATTCTCGTTATTTTCTATTGTTATTTGGTCCGACGGTATTTGAGGAGCAAGGTTTGATTCCAACTGTTCCAGTGTAAATACTTCGTTATTTATTATAATTTTCCCTTTTTTTATATAAGCCTTATATCCTTTTTCTGTTGCTTGTTTTAGATGATTTCGTAGTATTTTGTTTTTTTCTTGATCCTCCTTACATAAGTCGTTATTAATATATATATTTTTCCCCTTCAATTTTCCCACAGAGCCAAAGATTAATTTCTTTTTGAGAAATGATACAAACTCCACTTTTATAGGTGCACTCTCTTCCTTATTTAGTTTGTAGATGTCATTGATATCATTTATGCATAAAGTTAAATCCAATAGATCATTTAACTTACCAATTACTGAAGATACCAGATCTTGTTCATCTATCTCCAGACCAAATATGATAATATTGTTTTTTCTAGCCGTTCTCTCTAATTGTAGTATGTTATTTTGCAGTTTATTTTGGTTTCTTTCTATTTCATATATTTTGTCCCTAGTTGCTATAGCTTCTTTTGAAATCTGAGATTTTATTTCTTGCATATCATTTTTCAATTCATCGGTTTGCTCCTTTATGGCTTTTAATATTTTATTAAATAATTCATCATTATTCGGCATTTTCTACTTAACAAAAATGCGAGATTTATCATGAATTGTGGTTTCCCCAGAAATTTGTTATTTTTGTTGATATGGCAACGTAGAGTCTACGGTTTTATTTGACTCGGACGGCCAGTTTGACAGCGACTATTGAAAACAATAACGAAATACGGGCAAATTGGCTTTATAAATACCTGGTATTTTTATCGATATAGTTTCCTGTACCCTTACGGCAATGTATCCGCGGTTAAATGAGAAATATTAAGTAATTGACTTCATAAAACACATATAAAATTAAGGAGAAATTAAGCCTGACACTACACTACACTACAACGTTGCCGAGCTACATGCACTTTTACCGGAAAACAAAAAAAAGAGTCTGATTTCTATGATATCTTATCTAAAGGATCCACTGCATAAAAAATTTTACCATGACCTACTGGGGGTGGAGGAAGTTGCCCAAAATGGTGTCGGGAGCAGCAAAACTTAAATAAGGCGCTTTTTAATAATAATAATAATAATAATAATCTCTTTATTTCCAACAGGTAAGCACCCAATTACAGGAAATACATGAAAACACATATCATTTATATATCAATAGCGAATAAAAAGGAAAAATAATATTGACACTTAAGTTACAAACAAAATTAAACCTACTATTCAGTAATAATTATATGATTTAATATACTGCCTAGACTATCAAAATTAATATCACATAGATGGGAGATTTTATTAAAATTATTGCACATTACATAAATTGGAGATCTCACCATAATATTTGTCCTATAATTCTTGACATAGAAGGTTGTGTGACGGCGGATTTCAAGTCTGGGTATGTGGAAATTGATTTTATCTAACAAAAAGGGACAATCAATAGTGTTGTGAATTAAACTGAATAAATATTTAATGGAAATTATTTCGCGACGAGTTTCTAATGAAACGATATTAAAACGGTTCGTTAAAATGGACGTATTAATTCCTCTCGGCGGGTAAATGCCATCCTCCTTAAAAAACAAATATTTTAGGAACTTCCTCTGAACTGACTCAATATTATTCACGTGACATGTGTACCACGGATACCATATGATGGCACCATATTCCAATCTTGAGCGAACGTATGCGTAATATAACAACATTAGGCTAGAAGTTTTGCTAAAACACTTGCAGTTTCTTAATATGAAGCCTAGCATTTTATATGAATTTGATACAGCACTATTAATATGGGCTCGAAATGTTAACTGGCTATCGAAGATTATACCCAAATCTTTGATTTCTGTACATCTGGTTATACTCTGTGAATTTATTTTATAATCATATTCTTCAGGTTTATTTTTCCGAGAAAAAGAGATAACGTAACATTTTTGAACATTAATGCACAGATGGTTCGCACTACACCAATCAGATACGGCTTTAAGGTCATTTTGGATCATTCTACAATCACTTATCGTTCTTATCTCTCTATATATTTTCAAATCATCCGCGAACATTAATTTTGAACAGCTAAGAACATCATTAATATCGTTAGTGTAAATGAGAAATAGAAGTGGTCCTAAATTGGAGCCTTGTGGTACTCCGGATGCATTAATGTAGTAATCCGAACTAAAACCCTCGTACTCGACAAACTGCTTGCGGTTAAATAAATAAGACGTAAATAAATTAATTAAGCCTGCGGAAAATCCAAAGTTATCTAATTTCATTATTAATAAATATAGATCGATTTGATCAAAGGCTTTCTGAATATCCATGTATACTGTGTCTACTTGTCCTTGCTTATCAAGAATTTCCGAGGCAAACTGAGTTATGCAGGTTAAGTTTGTGATCGTAGATTTTTTATCTAAGAATCCGTGTTGGTGCAGGGAAATATATGGTCTAACATTAGGATAAACGCAATTATATATTATTATTTCGAATAATTTCGCAAAATTACATAAGATAGAAATAGGCCTATAATTTTGGAGTACAGCTGGGTCACCTTTCTTTAACACGGGAGTGATTCGGGCGATTTTCCACATATCGGGAAATGTAGCTGTTTTCAAGATTAAATTATAAATGAAAAGTAAGGGTTCTAACAAGGCACGACAACAATCCTTAACAAAAAAGCAGGGAATACCATCAATGCCTGAAGTAAGTTTGTCTTTTAATTTCTTAGATGCTTTAATAATATCGTCTCCATGTATGGTGTTTATATATAGAGATGAGTCGTTTTGCAAAATATCTCCATAATTTTCAGCGAATGAGGCATCCGAAATATGATGGACACTTTGGAAGTATTCACCAAAAGCTTGAACAATTAACTGAGGATCACTAATAGTGTTGTCGTTATTTACTATAACTCCTGGAATCCTGGAATGAGCTTTTTTACTGGTAATGTAAGACCAAAAGTTCGATGGATCCTGAGATATATTGTTCTCTGTATCGTTTATGTATTTTACATGTGCGGCTTTAATTTGCTCTTTAATAATTGCCCGGAGGGTTTTGAATTCGCTCAAGTGTTCGTCAGAGTTGGACAATTTGTACTTTTTAAAAAAATATTCATTTCGTCGAATATTGTTTATGATATCTTTATTATACCATGGCGGGTATCTACGAGACGTTTTAATTTTTTGAGGAACGTGATTATCAAAACATGTATTAAGTGAACTGTAGAAAAAATCACATGCTATATTTACGTCAGTGTTATCATATAATTCGTCCCAGTTAATGTTCACTATTGACTCATATAAGCCAGGAAAATTGGCTTTCCTAAAGTTGTAGGTTTTCTGGGCAGAATTATTACGATTAAACTGGGTATAATGGTTCAAAGTACACGGAACACTAAAATTGAAACAAGGATGATGGGCATCTTCACCAACCAGTGGTAGATCCCCTCTACTAACAGTGCACCTTAAGTTACTAAACAATAAGTCGAGAGATCTATTATTTATATTTGAGATTGTATTAAACTGTTTTAAATTAAGAAATTCCTGAAAGTTGCATAGCGTTTGATTCTTAGAGTTATTCGCGTCAAGATTAAAATATGGGCAGTTGAAATCTCCAATTATGATAACATTTTTGCTTTGTGCAAATTCCAATGATGACAGACTTTCCATAAACAAATTGAAATTATCAAGTGAAACGAACGGCGGGATATAAATAACAAAAATGAAAACATTAAAATAATTAAATAATATTTTACAACCAACAATGTCTATATTAGTATTTAAATTTAGTAAATTTGACAGATCTAATTTTAGTACCTTATGTTCTACTTTCGCTGCTAATAGCACACCTCCTCCCCTAGTAAGATTTGTGATGGCAAGGTCTCTGTCGCAGCGGAAAACACTGTATGCTTCAGGAAATAATTCCTCACTATTTACATCATTAGTTAACCAAGTTTCACTAAGACAGATCAAGTCAAAATCACCAGGTAAGACCGCATTGTAGAACTGTGTAGTTTTAGTATTAAGTCCTCTGACATTCTGATAGCAGCATAACAAGTTACTGGTTATGCAATTGGGTGCTGTATCTAGTTTAAATTATCACTATTGACTATCTTTGGAATACCTTTGATGTATTTTATGATTATTTTAACTTCGCCTTTTTGTTTCCTAGTAGTCAACTCCTTTTTTAAATTCTTATAGTACTCGATTTGTCTTGGTGTTCGGTCATAGGAAATCGAAATGTTTTGGTAATTTTCTGAGCTCTTCAATTTCCTGGCATTACGTATAACATCATAAATATATTTTTCGTCATCCAAGCGAACTTTTAAAGGACGCGGACGAGAATTATTAATATCAAATCGGCCAAGTCGTAAAGGACGCAAATCATTACAAGGTACGGCTGGTGAAATGGAGTTTATTATATTAATAGCTAGTGTTTTGAAATAAGTTTTTTATTGGTGGCACTTATCACGTTTCTATTTTTTTTTAAATCATAAATTTTTTGATGTTTTTTATATTACTGATTTTTTTTTAAACTAAAATGTTCCGTATTACTCTTAAACTAAGTTTTGAATAAATATAAAAGATCATTATAATATTGTTTTATTACGTTTTTTTTTAAATTATATTAAAATGTAAATTTTGGCACTTGTCACCTTTGTTACTTCCACTCTTCAGTTGCAATTTTATGAACTTTTACCTGCTGTCTTTGCCTATTTACCCTTATTTACCCCATTTACCCCCGAACCTTTCAACGGAATTAGATCAATATATAATCTAGTTCCAGATCTCGTTATCGTTCCAAATTTCAAGTCAATATCATAAACAGTTCCAGAGTAAACGTGCGCACAATAAAATTACAGACCGACAGACAGAGCGACGGACCGACAGACAGAAAATTATTTTCTCTCAAATTTAAAATCTCGACGTTTCATGACATTTTAGACCTATTTCAACAAAAAAAAAATTTTTGCGTTACTATACTTCCACTAGACGTGGAAGTAAAACATATGAGAGTAGATTGTTAATAAGAATTCCACTATTTCAAACAATCTGCCAAAAGGTTGCAGCAGGCTGAGGGTTGGCAACTTTGTATTTATAGTACACAGATGTTTATCTTCGAGACGACGCTTGAATTAATGAAAAAATAAATAATAATGGTAATTTCCAAAATAAAATTAATTGTTAAGTAATTTATTAACCTTATCTGGAGCAGGATTTCCATAGGCAACCTGGCCGCGATGCATTGACCAATACATGACCACTCATTTTTTCCTCATTCTGATGAAAAAACATATAGGGAAAATTTCTTGTAGTGGGATCTCGGATTATATAATAAAACTCGTTGGAAAACAACATTTAACATGCTCGTTACAAATTCAGTGTTCCCAATTGGTTGCATAAATAGCTGTTACAACCTTTGAACTTTGTCTAGATTTTTTCTTGTACGAAGGTTTGACGTGAAAAATGATTTGCAGTGAAATGAAATTTGATAATATGCCGGTTCCTCACATTGCTCATGGAAATAATTTGACCAATGAAAAATAACGAAAACAATTAACACAAAAAATTACCAACTGGGTATTTAATATGGTACATAAATGTCTATTAATTTCATTTCATGTAATGGAGTAGAGTGATTAAATTTACGTTTGCCAGTAAAGCAAACATTAACCTACTTTCCAAACCGAATGTAACAAAATTACGGGACATTTGAAAAACCTCGTGAATAGAATTTGATGCCGGCGTCGATTAAAAGTGATTATTAAAATTTACGCGTCTACCTGAATTGCGATTTAATGGTCCATTAACTGTATCATTAACAAATAAAATGTATCCTTCAGATAGGATAAACAATTTCTTTGAAATGTGTTCCAATCATCGAGATAATTTCAGTTCCAGAGTTAATGAAAATCTGCTTATCCACAGATATCCAGTTTTCTTTTGATGGATATTGAATTTATCAATAACAAGGGCTACATGATGTAATATGACATACCCCTTAATGAAATTGTAATGCCTAGATTTAATGCAGGTAGAACGATTAATTTAAATGTAGAAAACTCAATTGATAATAACGTAAATGATTATTACTATAACAATCAAATGCATTAACAATAATATTCGCCTGTTTAACTAGGATTGTAGCTTCGATACCCACTGAAGATCGATTAGCTTATTGTGCCCCTTGTGTTCCCTATAATAAGCAAGTATATTAAACTTGATTTAGGATGTAAAATAGATACATTTGCAATCTTTTATTTTAAAAATTGTTACATCTTCCACTCCACGTTCACTATACCTAGGATCATTATTACCTTTCATATTATTGAAGTGCTGTGACCACTTTTTACTTCTAATTGTGGATGTTCTTTGATTCTTGTTTATAATGGAACTCTAAGAAACGTCCGCGATTGCCTCAGCTTCGATAGCTCCGGTCCAATTAATACCAATTCCCTTCTATTCCTTGCTGTAGCACCAGCTGCCTCATTGCCTTTAAATCCCTGGTGTTCTGGTACGGTCGTAAGCAAAAAAAAAGGACAACTCTTATAACGGTATTTTGCTAAAATCTAGTTGTGTACATCTAACTTTAATTTTTGTGACATTGTCAGTTAGTTGTCATAATTTATTGCAAGTGTGCAAAAAACTAATATGCCTCATATAAGCAATTTAGTTAAATCTGGAGTTATTGCTAAAGCAGAAGATAGATGGTCAATGAGACAAATTGCACAGCGTTACAATATTGACAAAAATTCGGTGTGGAACATTTTAAAAAAGTGGAGAATAAACGGTACGATTAGTAGAAATCCTGGATGAGGGTGACGGAGGATATCAACTCAACAACAAGATTTGCAACTGGTCAATGCTTTAGTAGAAAATCCATTTTACTCAATTATTCATTCTGCTGAAGAAACGAATTTTCCTGGATCGAGTAGTACTGGTCGCCGGCGAGTAAGAGAATCGGAGCTACGCTGTCAAGCAGCACAGAAATACTTAAAGCTGAACATAAAGAAGCTCGAGTAGGATTTGCGCTTGAATTTTTAGCGCATGATGTAAATTTTTGGAACAATGTAATCTTTACAGACGAAAAAAATTTCCGGTCAACACACAGCGGCCGTATTCGTGTTTACCGTCCTCCGAATACTCGATTCGATGAGAAATATATATCTAATAATGATAAAAGTGGTAGATTTTCCGTCAATATGTGGGCTTGGATATCGGCACGTGGTCTTGGTGTTTTGTGGCATACTGAGGAACGATTTAATAGTAAAACGTATATTAGGATTTTAGACAATATGCTCCCTTCTGTGTCACAATTATTTCCTAATAATGAGTTCATATTTCAACAAAACAATTGATCCGTTCATACTGCTCATACCGTAACTAACTGGTTTCAAGATAACATCAATGTTCTTAACTGGCCCAGTCATAGTTCAGATCTTAACCCTGTGGAAGAAGTATGGGGACTACTCGTAATAAATATGCAGAAACGAAATGTGAGACCACGGAATGCCGAAGAATTACTGGAAACAGTAAATAATGCATGGGAAGATATTATTACCAATGATTATTGTATACGGTTATTTAATACTATGCCAAACAGACTTATAGAAGTTATAAATAGGAATGGTGTAATAACGAAATATTAATAGTTAATTTCTTGTTAAGTAGGATATCCGTTGTTCTTTGATCCAGTATTTCTACTAATCGTACCGTTTATTCTCCATTTTCTTAAAATGTTACACACCAAATTTTTGTTAGTTATAACGCAGTGCAATTTGTCTCATTAACCATCCATTATTTACTATAGAAATAACTACAGCATTAAAATAAAAAATAAATTAAAATATCTGTTCTATTTCGGCTACTCATTACATATTTAAATAGAGACAGATTTACATTAGAAAAAAAAAGTATTTTTTTCTGCTCACGACAGTACAGATGGCCAGGTATGGTTTTCTTTCATTTTTACCGGCGAATGAAGAACCACACTTATTAACTTATTAGAATAATATTTATATGTTAACGGAGCATCACTGATAATAAACTAATTCTTTGTATCTACAGAGTGACCTATTTAAAAGCGGTACACCATTCTAAAATTTTTATTTGTGTGATATTTATGTGAGATAGTTTCAATAGACTGTTTGGGTCCTTAAGGGAATGATAGGGAATTATCTGTGGATTTCTTGAGGGTATCTTGTTCTATAAGAGTCATTTCCCTGAGGTTGGATTGCTGAAATTTTCTCTTGGTCCTCCGGGTCTAAATTTCAATCTATTAATTATAGATTCATCAGGCCATATGTCTGGATCATACACTTCTTTTACGTAGCGTATTGGAAATAACACTATCATAGAGCACGTTGTACCAGTTCTATCTAAAAGTTCGCATACAAAGAGAATATGAGGTCCCGCTATGGTTAATCCTTTTATAATGCTCTCAGATGAAGTTGATGCATCTAATTTATATAAATGTATATAATTTAGTTTGGGAACAGATTTCACACAGTCAATTTTTTTGCTGGTTCCAATAATTGGTCTGCGCTGATTATATCTTACACTTTTCTGGGATTATACGTTGTTTTTATACCATGTTACTTTTTCCTGTGCTTCCTTTATAGCGTTGGAGGTAGGGTATTTATATTGGAGGTGGAGCAGCAATTGTCGATTTATTCTTAATAAATGCGTTATTATTCACTATTTGGTGTGTAGATGGCCTTGCCTGTTGATTCTGGTATATGTTTTGACTATTACGTTGAGTGTGTTTCTTATTGTTTTTTAATAGACTAATTATTTCTTCTAAGTCACCAACTCTCTTTTCTAGGTGTTTCACCATGTCACTTAAAGATTGCACTTTAATTTTATTGGACTTCTTCCTTATTTTAGTTTGAATACAGGTCTGTTTGGTACAAAGGTTTGTGTCGTTCGTGTAATCATGTGAGTCAAAAAAATGCATCGTTTTCACTAGATTCACCTTCACTCTTAGACACTAACTGAAGTTTATTTCTTAATTCACATAGCACTTCAGTTAAGGATGATTTTAGGGGCAACTTTTGATATATAATTAAATCTATAATCTCCGTTTTCTTTAATTTATCGAGCTCTACGGCTAGCCACTCTTTACTAGTAGCCATCTTAACCTTTTTTGTTTGTTGAAAGGTTACTTACAATCTTGCCCAGCCAAGAAAGCAAAATTGAATAACCACATTTACTTAAGACTTGAAAGTTATAAAAATTAATGATTACTTCTTTAAGAAGGCACGATAGATTTACTATTACTAAATTATCAGACAAAAATTATTAGAGACGATGCAGGTATTAAAAGCGAGAATTCTACAAAAGAACATTTATTATATTATACAATATGTACACACAGGCTAGAGAATTTTAATGATGAAGTTAAATGGTAATAATTAACAAAAAGTGAACAATACATATTAACGTGGGAATAATATTTACCCAAGAGTATCGTCTAGGTAATATGTTAAACAACTAGCAGCTTTGCATGGCCATGCTCTGCCTTACAAGGCTTATATTTTCAAAAAGTTACAAAAATTTACTCATGCTATGAGTCCCATAGTTCACAGATTAAAATTAAATTCAAAAACATTATGGTAAGGTTGACATTGAAAGTTCTTTAAGTGAATGATAAAGTTAGGTAATTAAATGAAATTAAGATTCATGACGAAAAAATAAGAAAAAAGAAAATTAAACCTGCTCCAATAAAAAATTTGCTCCAGCAAAAAGCTTGTTCCAAAAAAAAACCTGCTTTAGTGAAACCTGCTCCAGCGCTGATCTAACTCATCTACAGCATGGCTAGAATGTCCCTGCAATACGACGTGGCCTGGTCATCTTCATGACACCAAATGAGAAGGTTACTACGATGTCCCTGACTGTTATAGTTGTTACTCCGCTGGCTGCACATGATTCCATGCATCTACTTGAGTGTACACCTGGCTGCATACACTCAATGGTGTTACAAATTCACAGTAGTATTTTAAAATGCTACATTGGTTGATATAAACGATTTTTTTTTAATAATATAGCTTCAATAACTCTACCGCAGTACAAAATTTCAGTTCTAAATTCAAAATTACGAGGCCTATTTCTTTCAAGGCCCAGAGTTCAGAAAAGTCCTAGCAATTTCTTTGTCTCAAATTTGACTACGCCACTGGGTTTAGGATACCTTCAAATGGATATGACCGAAATGCAACAAAAAACATTGGCTTTCAACAGAAATATAGCATAATTAAAATTTATGTTATGTGGCTGCGTAAAATTTTGCATAATTCTATCGAAAATTTTCGCAGACAGAAAAGTTCGGAGATTCGTCAAAATGAATCCACTCACAAAAATTTAGCCTGTTAGTAATCACTTTAAAAAAGAGGCGTTGGACCCTGAACTATTGAAAAAGAAAAAATGATGCGACATTTGACTTTCAAAATGTTATGACTTCACGATCATATCATAACCATCTGATTAGAGAAGTAACGAACAGTTTATTATGAGAACATAAAATCATAAAATTTAAATACAATTTTGTAATATTCATTTTAACACTACACGGATGGCGTTTTTGTAATACGATAATTAAAATGTTCCATCTTGATGTTTAACAACCTCTTCAGCCATAATATTAATTTAAATTTACAACCGGGTTTTTAAATTTATTATGTCTGGCTAGAAAATTTACAATTCGTTTAATAATGTTGTTGCCATCAATGTCTGCTTGAGTGAATATATGTGTACCGGAGTTTAATGGTATAATTACCGGAGTGGTATTAGCTTTTATAGATTGGTAGTGTAAAATACTTGGATACGTGCACAAAGTTATAAAGTTCGTCAGAGTCTTTACAGCCTCCCGCTTGATAGTTAACAAGCACTGGCGCTACTTGTAAGTTTCATAGTAAAGGAATAAAGATAATTAACATTTTATTTCGTTTAATCGTCGGCTATAAAAATATAACAGAATGTTGCACTTACCCGCTAAACGACCGGAGACAATTTCAGAACTGGTAGTACTTATAGCAATCAGGTGCTGACGACTGAAATGCTGTTTGGCGCATAAAAAGACTTCATATTTTTTCCTGTGTATGTGTACATATAGAAATAAAGAGAAACAAGACAAATATAATATAGATCTTCGACAAAAATAGAAATAATTTAGGAATAAAATTATCTCACAAAAACAGCGAGAAAATAATATTACAATGATAAAATTATGGAAAAAATATAATATAATAAACCAAAAAAATATTTTGCAAATTTGTTGAGTATGTTTAATTTAAAAGTAACTGTCACCTATACAGCCGGAATAACAAAAAAATATCAAACTGACAGCGAAAATATAATAAAATCTGGAAGAGAAACTGGAGCTGACAAACACCTCGAAGATGAAGGATGTTTTCGGTTGTCAACAGGACAACGTCCCAGAGATATTTCGATGCTAAGAGGACCAAAATACCTCTATGATTTTATTTATTTAGTTATACACCATCTAACAGTACAAAGACCATTTACAAGATGGGAAACACATATTTAATACACAGTACACACAGTGAGTAGCTCAAATATACAGGCTGTCCATTTTACCAGGGCACTCGAGAATATCTCACATAATATCGGTCGTACAAAAAAAAATATTTTTATCAAAATTGTGCCGATTTAAATAACCTACAAAATGGTTTAAAGGCATTTGAAATCCATGGTCTACTTTAAATATCGAAAATGCGGAAAACGTCTAGGCCAAATATGTCCGTTATTTGAAGAGATACGAGAAAAATTCTAAGGCGAAAATTTTTTGCACGAGGTTTTATCTAACTTTTTTTCAAAACCGCTGTATTTTGAGATTTATTCTTCAGGCTGTTAAAAAATTATTTTGACACGGGCGGGAAATGGCGCCATGAAATAGAGTATTTTCCTCCCTTTTCAACGATATATCACATGCCTTATTTATTCATTGGTACTACGTTAGTAATTATAAAAACATTTTTTTAAAACCAATAAATTTTTTTTAACAAGCATTATACTTGCCGTGGACAAGTATGATTAAATAAAACAATAAAATAATTCAATAAGTTGTTCAAATTTTTGCTATAATAAAACATTAACACAATTAAGATGAATAAAGTAAATTCAGGTAACAAAAACCAAATAATAATCAAGAAAGCAACATGGAGCAATTATGGAAAGAGTATTCGCAGTTATGCCAATGTATAGAAATCCTCCATGAAAGCGTCACTCCTTGCTCAGAAAGTTAAAATGTCTTTACCAATTAATTTAAGTATAATATCCATTTGTTTGTATTTCATGACTTCATTATTATTTCAATTATTTTAAAATAGTTGGCTATGAACAAACTTGACAATTTAATTTTTTGACAGATCATCTCAGTTAATATTTAAACTCTCACTCAATCACACTCATTTAAGAATTTTGAATTTTCAAAAATGATTTTCACTCACATTGATCGTTATAATGTGTTCGTTACATATTGCCAATGCAATTTTAACTCTGGATTAGCTCAAGTAGAATATAGAAACGGATTTTCACAAGCACTACAACCGAATAAAACTCTGTTCAGAAAATTAGCTACGAAACTGAAAAATAATAGTTCATTTCTAAAGAAGAAGACAGGGTTGAACAGTGTTACTGATAATGTAAATAAAGTAAACAGAGTTATTAATTATGTAATACATAGAAATACAGAAAATTTAAAAACATCATTAAGAGAAATTCAAATTGCTTGTCATATAAATAAAACAAGTGCTAGAAAAATTTTAAAGAAAAATGGTTACCGGTGTTATAAAACCAAAAAAGTTCACAATTTACCAGCGGAGGACAAACCAAAGAGGACGACTTTTTGTAGGTGGCTGTTGGAAAAGAAGCGTGCCGATCCATTAATATGTAGTAAAATACTTTGGTCCGACGAGGCAAATTTTTCCAATAATGGATTTTTTAATCGTAATATTTATTACAAATGGACTTCTGAAAATACATACTGGCATAGACCGACTGGGTTTCAAAATCGTCTTTCAATAAATGTGTGGATAGTATTTTAGGCACCAATTTAATAAGTCCTTATTTTTATGATGGCCACCTCAGTGATCAAAGGTATCTAAACTTTTTGAGAAATGAATTTAATGAATTCTTAGATGACCTACCTTTAGAGAATCGACACAACTTTCAATATTTTCCACAAGATGGAGCTCCTCCCCACAATTGCCAGATTTACCTAGATTATTTAGACCAAATTTTGCCTCAGCATGGGATAAGTACCAATGGATTTATTCGATGGCCTCTCGTTCTCCAGATATAACCCCAATGGATTTTTTCTATAAGAGTATATTAAAGATAAGGTGTTTTCGACGACGCCGCAAATTGTAGAGGACCTAAAAGCTCGAATTCAACAGGCATGTATTACAGTTACCCCGAAATGCTGAGTAATGTTTTAAGAAATCGCGGTGGACACTTTGAACAATTGATATGATATCTTAAAAATAATTTTGAGGATTAGATAAATATTAATGTCCTGTGTGCTATATTCTTTCTATTATTAATTTGTTTTTATTACCTGAATTTACTTTATTCTTCTTAATTGTGTTAATGTTTTATTATAGCAAAGATTTGAACAACTTCTTGAATTATTTTATCGTTTTATTTAATCATACTTCTCCACGGCAAGTATAATGCTTGTTAAAAAAGATTATTGGTTTTAAAAAAATGTTTTTATAATTACTAACGTAGTACCAATGAATAAATATGGCATGTGATATATCGTTGAAAAGGGAGGAAAATACTCTATTTAATGGCGCCATTTCCCGCTCGTTTCAAAATATTTTTTTTAACAGCCTGAAGAATTAATCTCAAAATACAGCGGTTTTGAAACAAATTAGATAAAACCTCGTTGAAACACTTTGTTTTGCAAAAAATTTTCGCTTTAGAATTTTTCTCGTATCTCTTCAAATAACGAATATATTTGGCCTAGACGTTTTCCGCATTTTCGATATATTCCGCCATAACTCTTAAAGTAGGCCATGGATTTCAAATGTCTTTAAACCATTTTGTACGTTATATAAATCGGCATAATTTTCGTATATTTTTTTTTTGTACGACCGATATTAAGTGAGATATTCTCGAGGGCTTTGATAAAATGGACAGCCTGTATAATAAAGTCGGAGAGAAAGAATTAACATGAGTGTAAAATCTAAACTGACTAGTATTAGAGGAGCAAAAAAGATATAAAAGAAAACTAAGAAAAACTTTATAGTGCATAAAAGAATTAGCACGATTGTTGTACATATGGAATATATAAAATTAAAATATAATGAAGAAGATTGATAGGCGAACGGAGAACATAGGCATTAAGCCACATTATTGAAAAATATCAATATTCTGATTGTTATTATAACAGATGCATATATTATATATAGGTGAGAGTTGCAGGCCATTAGTCCGAGCTCTAGGCAGGTAAAATTTTGATTATGACGTGATATGAAAGTTAAATTTGTGAACTATCTCGCTGCAATTAATTTCCTGGTGAACGACTTTCTTCACGTCTTACGTCTATCACTTAAGCTGCACGTAGAAACCAGGTCAAGCAAGTTTGATTGAGGAAGAGCAATAGGCGGATATGTATTTAGAGATTTGAAGTAAAGATATTTAAGAAAGTGTCACTGCATGTTTTCTAATTTGGTAACATGAGTATTATAGCTGGGCTGCCAAACAAGAGATGCATGCTCCAGCTTAGATCTCAGAAATGTTAAGTATAATAACTGTAAGGTTGAAGTATTAAAGGAAGGTATTGCCTATGTCATTTATAAATATATTGAAAATCAGTGGCCCAAGAACAGAGCCCTGGGGAACACCTGAGGATGAGCCATAATCATAGGACTTAAACCCAGTTAGATAAGATCTAAAGAGGGTTATGAGCAGGTTCGAAATACCAAAGTTGGAAAGCTTTGCAATCAATATACTATGATTAAGTCTATCAAAAACTTTAGTAAGATCAAAGTATATTACGTCCGTTTGCACCTGCATATCGATCGACTCAGATATGAATTGTGTAACACACATGAGATTGGTAGTAGTAGTAGAGCGACCATTCATAAATCTGTGTTGCTGATTGAAAATGATATTTTTATCATTAGCGTACATAGAGCTATGAATAACATTTCAAAGGCTTTGGCAAAGCCTCAAATTATAGTTATTGGACGAGACTTTGTCATAGCAACTGAAGAATTCGTAAACATAACGGAAAATTCAGAATCGTTCGATGGTTTCTTAAATAGCATTCTTGTATGGAGAACTCGAAGAAACTATATTTATGAAACAAACAGGTGAACGTGACAACGGCAGAGATTAAAGATTTTTTCATTACCGCTGCAAAATATTTCAAGCAATCCGCAAAAGAATACTTAAAGCGGGTATTGATAATACTGAATCACTTTCTTTTCCAACTAGTGGAAGATTTTGTTTGAAGAAATGATTAAAAATTTAAAACAAAAAATCAGAGGGATATAATGGTAGCTCAATAACATTATTAATAAAGCAAGATATTGTTGTTTTGAATAATCCTCTTGCATATTTAATGCATATTTCTTTAGGTACCGGAATATTCCCCTATTGTTTAAAACCTGCTCTAGTAAAACCTCTGTATAAAAAGGTAATTAATATTCACCACGAAATTATAGATCAGTTTCGCTGCCCAAGGAATCACTACTTCCACATCTAGATTTTGTATCCAAGTCTTATACACACTAAATCCCAATGTAATATTTTACTTCCTTTAGTAAAAGGGTGGAGGTGGCTTATGGGGGTGGTAGAGAGGTAGCTAATGCCAACATAAATTTTAAAGTCCCTTGGTTCTCGTACACACACTGAATCCTAATTTAATTTTTTACTCCCTTTAATAATAGAGTAGGGGTGGCAATGGGCGTGGTAGAGGGAGTAGCTAATTTTTGAGACATTTCGTTCTTGTATACATATTAAATCACATTTTAATTTTTTGTACTCCCTTTCATAATAATGTGGGGGTGGGATTGGGGGTAATAGTGGGGAGTGTCTGATGCCAAAAAAAAAATTTGAGACTCTAAATTTCTATTTTATGGACTCTTACCTGCTGGCTTTGCCTATTTACCCTTATTTACCCCATTGCCACAGAACCCTTCAACGGAATTAGATCAAAACATAATCTAGTTCCAGATCTCATTATAATACATAAGTGTACCAAAGTCAATATTATAAACGGTTCCAGAGTAAACGTGCGCACAAAAAAGTTACAGACCCACAGACAGACCGACAGACAGATTTTTTTTCGCTCAAATTTAAAATTTCGACGTTTCATGACATTTAAGCCTATTTCAACAAAGAATAATAAAAAATTTTTTGCGCTACCATACTTCCACTGGACGTGGAAGTAATATAACTCACAGTAATGGAACAAGTCTAATATATAGAAAAAAATACATTTCATATTAATATCAGAATTATTAGGAATTGTAATAGTATAAAGGCACGAAATGATCTGTACGTGTATAGTCGTTTGCAATTTTACCGTGCAGATAAAAACGCACTAAGAATTGTCTTTTTTATTTGCACCGTAATCCTGGAGGTTACTATACGTAGTATGATAACTACTACAATCTTCTCATAGCTGTTTGCCGGAATTCATTAACTGCATACAAGACATTAATATCAACTTCAAGGCATCTATTAAATAGAGTGCTAGTGGTACTTTTGGTGACAATAAATGTGTCAGATAATGATGTTTATTATTCTGAAATTGCAAAAGTGTTGAATTGTCACGTGCTAAGGCAGTCCACGCTTGACGACCAATCTTTTAAGCACTTATAAAGCATATTCAGATTTCAGATTCATAAGATGTAACCAAACACATGCAAGTTTATGGCCGACCGACCAATAACAATGCTACATCAAGACACCGCGCCCTGGTCCGCGTTGATATTTGTTTACTTCGTAGGAACTTGAAATGTGAATATGCTTTACAACTAATATAATCCAGTCTTTACTTTTATATTGAATGTGAGTTGCATAAGATAAGAATCATAGTGCCATTAATTTATTTTCCTGCTTCTATCAATTTCAGTTAAATTTACTCAATACCAAAAGCATTGTTGGCATTTAATATACTTTTTATATGCCTATTATGTAATATAGGCATTATGATGTCGATTTTAAAGACGGACTGACCTATATTTCAGTGGCTGATATGTAATATTTATTACATGCCTCTAGAATGTAACAAGCATAGGTGGCGCCATCCACTAGTAGTGCAATTTGTGTGATACTGTTTGCGTTTCTGTTGACAGTTGACGTCTCTATTGACAGTTAACCTTTCACGTTTCACCGTTGCAGTGGTAAAACGAATAGACATATAAACACAAATAAACCTAATTGATAGGCGTAGAAAAAGTATAGTATAATTATTCTAATTAATATCAATTCACGTAGTTTGATTCTAACCTATTCCGACATTTTGACATGACGTTTCAAGTATTTTTGTAAAAAAATGAAGGGAAATAGAACGACAAATTCGCTGAACTAATTTTATTAGTGAAACATTTTTAATTATACAAGAGGTAGTTGATTTGTGTAGGCTTCTAAAGTTTCTGGTAACAATAAGCATATAATATATGCATATAGGTGTGAGATCAAACATAAATCTTTACCTTTCTGTCGGATGTAATAATAAATTTTCAATTAGCTCCAATAAAATAATAACTTTCCCAATCTAAACAGCTTATAAAGTTTTCTTCCTTGTAACTATAGTATAGGACTGATTCCAAAAATTTTCAGAACTTTGAGCGTATTAATGATAATATTCTGTCATCATCAGATTGAAAATAGTCATATATTTCGAATGCATCCATCAAATATACAATTTTATTAATTCTGAGGTTATGGACATTCTGACATCTGATAATCCAGAGTTTAAACCATCCCCATTCACCGTTTGAAGTTTAACTTTACTGTGAAGTAATTAATCTGCAAACTAAAGTTTACTGACATTATAAAACAGACTTTTTTTGAGATCCGATATTATAAAGCCGGCCCTAAGAGAGAAGAATATTTGTCACGAACTTCAAAGCCAGATGTACATGTTTATCAGAAGTATGCAGTCATATAGCGATTCTGTTTTATCTGCATGATCGTCCAAATACCATCGAACACAGTGGTCCTGGTCCAGCGTCCACTGACTTTCCGTTTGGCCAGTTCCTTCCACGAAAAATGTAGAAATGTTGCGAATACGGGATATGGATTGGACAAAAAGGTAGAAACAAGAGGTTTGTCTCAGAAACATCCTCCTTTTGATAGATAAGAATGAAGACATAGGTACATAGATAATTCAATATTTATATTATTTGGTATTTGAGAAGGCACATGTTGAGAAGGCACTACATACCACGACAATTTTATCCAATTTTCTCATTTTGACAACATGCTTATGGGTATTGTTTCATGAAAAATCTTTTTTTTTGAGCAAACCTACAACTCTTTCTAGATGAACCCGTACAGTTGCAATATTTCGTGTGTTTTTCAAATCTATAGGATACAACTGATTTGGCCTTTTGTAAAGGCGGGTATATGTAGTTTAATAGTAAACGAAACGGTCGCGTAACACATCAACGTCGAGTCTTTCACAGTGTTTTCCATGTCTTTTTCGAGCTAAAAATGAAATGGTATTTTAGATTTTTCTCATTGCTAGCGTTAAAGAATTTTATAAAAAACCACTGCCCAAGGAATCACTACTTCGACATCCAGATTTTGCACCCAAGTCTTATGCACACTAAATCCCAATGTAATATTTTATGCCCTTTAATAATAGAGTGGGAGCGGTATAAGGGGTGGTTAATGTAAAAGAAATGCAGTCCTTGGTTTATTTATTTATTTAAGGAACAGGTCATTCAACAGAATACAAAGATTCCAATACTAGAATGACACAAATTATAAATTAGTGTACAGTAGTTGTGCAATAATAAAAATATAAAGAATATAAACAACTTAAACTAAACTAGCAAAAAACAAGAAAAACATAAAACTAAAAAAAATTGACTGATAAATATTTAATTGGCCCTTACAAAAGGGAGCCAATACTATGTATAACTATAAAATATTAAAATGTAAACATGGACAATCGCACTATCAGACAGACCTACTATTTAATCAAATACAGTAAATAATAACAGTTTAATACAGAGAAAACACAAGAATAGAAAAAAATACAAAAAAGAACACAGGGATGACGAGTACCAAAAAGATATATTAAGAAATATTAAAGAAAATATATAAATTTAAGCGCGATGTGACTCAACCCGAGACCTGTACGAACAGACAATCCACGCACGGTCCCACACGCGCCGTCTACAAAGTCACCGAGATAGCGCCAAGAAGCCGGTCGCGCAGTCCGACCTGCCCCTCGGCACCACTCCGATAACTCCACAGACGCCGCGAGCGAGACCGTACGCGAACGACCATCCCGCACAGCTCCCGAGCTATATCCAACCGCACTCAATACAAACAAAAATATTCATACGATTTGTAATTTCACATATGCTGATAAAATCAACTTTATACAAGTTTTATACCATATAAATTAAATTATTACATTATTACAACCTCAATGCTTGAAAAGCTTTATTTTTTACTTGTCTAAGAGATAAGTGAAATAAGTCAATGTGGGAAAAATTTACGTTATATGAGTGTTGTATATTATTCATAGGAGAGTTAAAATACGCATTAGTGTTACTAAATCTGGTGTAAAATAAAGATTGCCCCCGAATATCGTGAGATCTAGTAATAAAAGATAAGTAATTCAGACAGAAAGGGGAGTCTATATTATCATGAATGATTTTATATAGAAATGTAACACGGAAAACCAGCCTTCTGTTTTTTAAGGAGTCCATTCTATACAATTTTAAATTATGCTCATAGTTATTACACTGTCTATCCTGATGAAATTTATAATTTAACTGGTGAATTAATTTTTTCTGAACTTTCTCAATTCTATTAATGTATTTGTTGTAATGCGGGTCCCAAACTAAGCTAGAATATTCCAAGTGACTACGAACCATTGAGTTATACAATATTAAAATCGATTTCTCCTTTTTAAAATCTTTTGTGGATCTTGATCTTAATATGAAGCCCAGATTCCTAAACGACTTTTGTACTAGTCTCAATGTGATTCTCAAAACTTAATTTAGTGTCTAACAAAACTCCTAGATCTTTAACTACCTTGACCTGTTTGAGATTTTCTCCATCCAGTGTATAATTAAATATTATTCTATTGACCTTGCGCGTGAAAGTGATGGAGCAACATTTATTGACGTTTAGATAAATTCTATTTGCTGTGCAGAACTCGTTTAATGCTTTTAAGTCTTCGTTCAAAAGAATACAATCATTTACAGTATTTATGTTTTTTCTGATTTTGAGATCATCAGCGTATAAAGCACACTGTGAAAATTTAAAGCAATCAATTATGTCATTAATAAAGATGGAGAAAAGAAGTGGCCCTAGATGCGATCCTTGTGGTACACCTGACGTGACTTGCATCTGCGCTGATTGACAATTATTCATTTTTATAACCTGAGTTCTACCCAGCAAATAGGACCGTAACAAACTAAGGAGGCTACCATGCACACCAAAATTCGAAAGTTTAATAAACAAGGTAGGATGGTGTACCTTGCCAAACGCTTTCGAGAAATCGGTATACACGGCATCCACCTGCTGTCCATTTTCCATCGCCTCTAATACAGACTGAAATGGTATCGAATTTGTATTTACTGATCTCCCTTGAAAGAAACCATGCTGAAATGGATTTAATATGTGTTTAACTCTAAAAAATAATTCCGAAGATAGTATAGCCTCAAAAATTTTCCCTAATATACACAGTAACGATATAGGCCTGTAATTTTCAATGTTGGATCTATTACCACTTTTAAAAATCGGAATCACTCGGGCACATTTCCACCTGTCTGGAAAGACCCCTTCCAATAAACATTTGTTAAAAATTATTTCGAGTGGTGTTGCTATTGAATTACTACATGATTTTATAAATAAGGGGGGAATATTGTCAGGTCCAGGACTTTTGTTAATATCTAGTTTTAAAATTTGTTCCTTAATTTGTTGAAGCGTTATTTTGTTAATAGTGATACAATTTGAGCTGCTAATGTCTGGCATTATTTTAGATGGAGTGTTGGGTAATTCATATACAGATCCAAAATAATCTGAAAAGGCGTCGCATTTGCTTTGATCGTCACAATATTCAACATTATCTAATGTTATAACCGACGGTATAGCTTGTACTTTTTTCATATTAGAAATATATGACCAAAAAGACTTCGTGTTGGTTGTTAAATTATCCTCTGTACTCGAGATATAAACATGATAATCATTTTTAATTCGTTGTTTTACTTGCTCCCGTATACTTACCACTAAATCCCAATTTATTTTTTTACTCCCTTTAATAATAGGGTGGGGGTGGCAATGATGGTGGTTGAGGGGGTAGCTGACACCAACAAATTTTTTGAGACGTTTCGTTCTTGTATATACACTAAATCACATTGCCTATTTCAACAAAAAAAATAATAATTTTTTTTTGCGTTACTATACTTCCACTGGACGTGGAAGTAAATTTGAATAAAAGGGATATTATTAACTTAAGGGATATGTTTTAATAACATTGTATAAAACGACCACATGCAATTTGCAATTTTTACCTGCAATCAAAATTTAATAATTATTTAAAATATATTTGCGTTACGCCCTGTATAATAGCAGCTCGGTGTTGAAATACGAAGTAGCGTATTTCTCACATATTTTTAAACCAAAATGAAAAAGACTTATAAAAATTGCTAGTATTTAAAATATATTTAACGTTTAAATTTCAAAAATACTGTATTTAATAATAAATAATTTACATAATATAGATACTTACATTGAAATGATCTTCACAAACAAAGTACGTTGATTTAATAGTAAGCCTTTTCTATCTTTTCATAGTTTGTTGCCATTTCCTTTGCATTTTTAAACTTCTAGGAACGGTAATAAATGTTTTAGTAGGTGTTTTCACCTACTATAGATAACAATTAACTTACCAGCAATTTTTAACAAATGCCAAAAACTAAATAACATCAAAAACACAAAATGATTGGTTATATTGTGGGATTTAAAAATCAACCAATAGAACAATTCTATTTAAATATGGCCCAATTTTTTTGGGAAATGGCTGAACTATTTCTATTCAGCAAATAGAGTATAATTGAATTGAAATTGAAATTAAAATCTCCACAGATTGTGTAGGTGTATCCCTTGTTTTATTTGTAATTTCTTGTTTATTACCTTTTCTAATGCTACAGTTTATAGATTTTCAACGTCATAAAATTTAAATTATAAATTATTGTGATAGTAGCAGTCATTTTCCATCCGTTCAATTTATGTAAGTATGAGTCAACAATGTAATCTGTAGCTTATTAAACACTTATTAAAAGTTATAATAAGATGAATTTTTCATATTGTGCTTCATTTAAACGATCATTACGAACTTGTCGAACTCAGTTAAAACTACACATTAAGGAAGAAATCAATCTATCTGCAAGCATTAGTACTCAGCAAAGCTGGTTATAAATAATTCTAATATGACGAGAACCATTTCTAAATTTATACTGATTCTAAGTCAGTAAGACAAACTGCACCTGTCTGCTGGGACTATTTTCACTTTTGTAAAGTTGAATTTAAATGAAACATGCAATAAATTTGAGGGATGTTTATGCAGGTGTTGTAATATAGAGACCTCCCTTGAATTAGAGATAACTAGAAAAGTCATTCTATCGTATTTATTGCTACAAAAGGAACATAGTGTTACTTCCGTCATAAACACTTTGTAATCTACATGCTATTATACCGCATGCAACTGGAATAATGTTTCATTCCCTTTTTTAATTACAATAATTGGGTTTTCTGAAAATTCGTTACTCGTTACCAGATCAGAGAGTATTGTTAAATGAAGACACAGTGTGTATTTTAGAGCTTAATAAGTGTCATTAGGATTGTCGAAACTACATTAATAAAATATTTCAATTTATTAAAAAAATTTTGCAAAATTGTAATATACGATGGATGGAATAGGATGAATCGAATATTTTATAAGTAGATTTCTGTAAGTTTTATTAACCTTCAAATCAGAAACCCACGAATTTAATAATATTTCATGGATATAGTTGTTGTTGTTGTTCTTTTCTGCTAGCGGGCTTACTAAAACACGTGCGTATATGTGTACGAAGTAATATAATAATATTATGAGCTTCTCTTACCCTTGCAGTGTTAAAAAATATTGAATTTACATCAAATTTATTTTAATATCCAGAGTACAGGAGGATTAGAACAAAATATTCGTTAATAGCCTAGCCTATAATATTTTATATACGTTTTCTAAATGAGATTCTATATTACGTACAAATATAATATGGCTTATTAGCAGAGCGTAAATAGACAGAAAATCTCCTCCCACCACTCCCATGCTCCCCCCACTCCTCCTATCCAAGTTCTTACCTTATTGGTCGATTGGTGGGGGAACCAGACAGAGACGTCACAGCATTGGCGACTCTGCCCATAAAAAGCAGTAATAAGGTCTAAAAACCGCACCCGTACCGTACAGCTTTCAAACAGGCCTGTTTATTTTTTGTATGGACCTGTTTATTTTTCGTAGTGAAAACAAAGAAGACCTTATTCCCAACTCTTTCTTAAAATTTTGTGCCTTTTCTTTATCTAGACCATTGTGGCTTTTGTTTAACAAATACCTATCGGAGGGAATATTTCCAACTGTCTGGAAAAGATCATATATTGTTCCTATCTATAAAAAGACTGGTGATAAGGGAATGGTTATCAACTATCGGCCTATTACCAGAATTTCGCACATCCCAAATATTTTTGAATCTCTTGTGAATGACTGTTTAACTTTTAAATTGAAAAACACTATTACTAGTAAGCAACATGGATTCTTTCAAGGCAGATCTATAATAACAAATTTGTTAATTTATGAAGATTTGCCTGCCAATTCCTTGGAGAAGGGTTATTGTGTGGACTCAATTTACACAGACTTCTCCAAGGCATTTGATAAAGTAGATCATGCTTTGCTTTTAATTGAATTATCTCGATATATTTGTGGTAGTCTTTTGTCATGGTTGAGGTCATATTTAAGTTTGCGAGTTCAAGTTGTTAAAATTAATAACCATTACTCCAATGAGATTCATGTTAGATCTGGGGTACCTCAAGGAGCGCACTTGGCACCTCTGTTATTCAGTCTTTTTATTAATGTTGTTGTTGAATGTTTTCTACATAGTCAGATACTATTGTATGCAGATGACCTTAAACTATATAAGGAAATCAAAGGTCAATCTGCTGTCTTTGAATTACAAAATGATGTTATCAGATTTCAGAAATGGTGCAAGTGTAAAAAATTGAACCTAAATATTTCTAAATGCAAATATATTCCGTTTAGTAAAGGGATATCCCAATCATTAAATTCCTATACCATAAATGACATACTAATTGAAAATGTAAAAGTGATACGTGATCTAGGAACATATTTAGATTCTAAACTAACATTCGATTGATTTAATATGCAATAAAGCTCTAAAATTACTTGGTTATATTAAAAGACATACAAAAGAATTTAGTAATATAATTACCATAAAATCGTTATATATTTCACTGGTCAGATCTTATTTAGAAAACTGTTCAGTTATATGATCTCCTTATTTTCAAATACATATTGATAAGGTTGCAAGAGTACAAAAAAGATTCTTACGCTATATAGCATATAAGCTCAATATTCCCATTTATGCTATTAATTATAATGAAATTCTAAACATTTTACTTCTTTGTACTTTGGAGCATCAAAGAATCAGTGCAGATATAATTGTGGCATATAAAATTAGCAATGGTATTACTGACTGTCATGAATTACTCTCAATGATAGAATTTTATGTACCCTAGACAGTTAAGAGAAACGCACACATTTTCTCTTCAGTATCATAGAACCTTATATGGCGCTAACTTAGGTATTAGTAGAATTGTAACAAATGCTAATACTATTCAGCTAGATTTCTTCAACATTACAATTGATCAATTAAAAAGAAATTTGATATAACTTTCAGACATGTTATTTATTTTTTGTTTTCTTTCCAATGTAGTATAATAGTACTCTTGTGATCTTGTCATTTTATATTTATTTTAAATGTTATTACTTATTGCTCAAATTACTATACTATGTTTTAATGTATTAAATTATTAATTAGGTTAGATATACATAATGCTGTGTAATTTTTTGTATACTGGTTTATTCCGTAAATAAATAAATAAATAAATAAGTATTATGTATACTAAGAATTTTGAATGAATAATTTTTTGATTTTTTAATAAACACAATGGCAGCATCGTTTACGTATAAATTGCCCTTATTGTAAATAATATCATATCCCTCGAGTTTAAAGAAGGGCAAATCTTGAATTTGGAAAGTTTCTGTCAAAACAAGACACTGGAAATCGGATTTCAATTGCTCAAGCAATACTTGAAATTCATCGAATTTTTTTACTATACTATATATGTTAAGATGCAGCAATCGAAAGCTGATGTCAATGTCTTTATTAAAATAATTTTGAAAATTGTATTGATAGGAGTATGTATATTCGTAATCTCTTATGTATTGACTCATAATAAAATAGGATACCTATAAGTATATGTCTAAATCCAATAATAGTGATGTGATCTAAATACTGAGTCTCTTAATAAACTACTTATACAAATTAAATTTTTCACTGTTCTGTTTCTATTCGCTGATTGAGTATCTAGAGGTTGTGGTATACAATTTGTTGTTCTCTCTCTTGTGTATTGATTCATAATAAAATAGTATAACTATAAATATATGTGCTAAATTCAATAATAGTGATCTAATGCTAACTGCATCTTTTAATAAACTACTTATACAAACTTAATTTTTTACACGTTTTATATTAGCTTCACCTGTATGTTTGTTTGTTTGTTTGTATGTATGTAGCGGAATCTTTGAACGTGATGCTCACCCACTTCAAAACGTCACATAAAACTGAAATTTTGCACACTTATCAAGGATCAATGACAATACAATAATTTGACAACTTTGTCGTAATGTCCTCACCAAGATCATCAGGATAAAATAAATATTAAAAAAATGACTAATCTATTTCCGGAGGCGCCGCAGTTATTAATATGTACTTTACTATTTTATATGAAAAAAAAATATAGTTTAAAAATACTAAAAAACACACTTTAATAGCAAACCGAACTCAAAATTAAAAAAATAATGTTTAAAAAATTCATTTTATTGTAAAAAGCGTGGCAAGCAAGTAAGAGTCGATAATATTGCAATATAGGGCATGTACGAAAAGTCAAGGGCTTAAAAATTTTTTGGCATCAGCCACCAACCACCCATTATCACCCCCAATACCACCCTCACACTATTATGAAGGGGAGTAAAAAAAATTAAAATGTGATTATGTTGTATACAAGAACGAAATGTCTAAAAAAAATTTTTGGCATTAACCACCCCTCTACCGCCCCCCATTACCACTCCCGTCCTATTGTTAAAGGGAGTAAAAATTAAATTGAGATTTGGTGTGTATAATCAAGGGCCTTTCAATTTTTTTCGGCATTAGCCATCCCCTCTGCCACCCCCACCCTATTATTAAAGGGAGTGAAAATTAAATTGGGATTTAGTGTGTGTACGAGAACCAAGGGCCTTTTAAATTTATTTTAGCATTAGCCATCCTCACCCCCTCTACCACCCCTATTGCCACCCCCGTCCTATTGTTAAAAGAACTAAAATATTACACTGGGATTTAGTGTGCGTAAGACTTGAATACAAACTATGGATGTGGAAGTAGTGATTCCTTGGGCAGCGGTTTTTTAACTGTTCTTTCCGTGGCAATATAAAGAAAAAATTTCATTATTTTTTACATTTTTTGTATTTGACATAGAAATCTACATGAAACTATTTTAGGAACTGAAATTGTTTTGTCCTTTATAGGGTTTTGTCATTTATAGGGCAGCTATCGGTTAAATAAATTTTATTTCATGAAAAAAAGTAAAAACAATCCTAAATGGTAGATCTTGTTCACTATTTATCGTACACAAGAAGCTCATTGATATCTGCATAGGAAGTAATGAAAACTGGCCTATAAATACTGAAGATTTATATATTTCTTTGTGTCTAATATTTCTTAATGTGTTAATTGACAAAGAAATAAAGTTACAGCTTAACTGTAGTAGAACCTCCTAAGCTTTCAATACTTCATTATAGTTGTTCAACACGTTTTCTAAAATTAGTCGCCCTACACACTGGCTTCCTGAATAGCTTTTATTCATTATGTCAGAAAATTGTAACTGTTAGGTTTACAAAAAGGTGTAAATGATACAAATACGGCGACTAATTATAGAAAAATTAGTGGGTACTATAATTAACAGAACATGCAGCTTGGCGTTACAGATATTATTTTAAAATGTTTGTATACTGTTGATAGTACTTAGAATGATGAGTATTCACTGAAGAAAATAAGCAGACATAAAATAATAGTGAACTTAAATACAGATATTAAAACTTTATCAATGAATGAACACAACAATAATTATTTTAAACAATTAAAACCAACCTCAAGTGTATAATAGATTTTGACCATGATTAAATGACTTTTGAATAGACTATTTATTATTCACTGGTACTGAAATCTTTTATTTTGATGACTACAATAACTATATAGTCTTATACTCTATAGTCCTTTGTAACAAGATGGTTTCATACTCGTTACAATTTTTAAATTTGATGACGAAACAAATTGCTAGTACTTTTCACGTGTCCACGATATCTTTAGCCATTTTTTTGGAAGGATATTCTTTCATATTTTCTTATTTCATTCACTTGGACTAAAGTGCTAATTGAACAAAAATAAGAAATCAAAGAGAAAGAATCATTTATTTTTGCTTTATATGTCGTAAAGAAATATAGGCGTATTAATGGACTGGAATTAAGCAGAGTTAATAGTTAGGTGTACATATTACACGTATTATTATAGTTAGGAATAGAAAGACATGTTATTAGAAAGTATATTAAAAAGATGAAATATTTGGAACACATAAGCACTGCAAAATAACAATAAGCATGAATAAGTTACACAGTGGCACACGAACAAGGTTTACCTTATGTGGGACTAATGTGTTTATTTGTTTATATTATAAACCAATAGAAGTTATAAAATAATGTATCAGTGGCAAATAAACATTTATTTATTTATTTATTTATTTATAAACCTAAGCATAATTCTTGTACTTACTCAATTCTGTTTGTATGCATCTTATCTAGACATGGGTCGTATAAAACATCATAATAACTGAAGAGGGATAGAGCTAATGTATCAGTTAAGATTTACTTTAACATTAATATTACTTTCTACTATGGCTGTATTTTCCCAAAGATTAAAACATCAGATTTTGTTATGCTAATATTTTCACTTTTGGGTTAATTGAATAACTTGCTTTCTTGACAAAAAATACGTCTTTATTCCTTGAAGCTTTACAACTAACTGCCGCTTTTGGCGGTTAAAATACATAAAGGCGCCAGAGGGCGTGTGGCAGTAATGCCAACTATAACATAACAAACATTTAAAAATTTTGCGGGAAAACATGCTGCCCGCCTTGAAATCTCGTAAGAGTTTCAAAACAATTATAAAAAAGAAATACAGTATCTTCTGGATAAGTATATAGTGTAATACATAATCAGAGTGCCTTAAGCTTAAATAACAATTAAATTATTGATTCTAACAGGTAAGTTCTTTAACTCTCTATTCATTCACTATACCATCTATGGGTAGTACACACAATTTTGAAACCGGTCTTTTTAGTTCAGTACCAGCACACTTCACTGTTGCCACTCGAACGATGTCATCGTGCCCAGGATGAACTTCGAGGATTCTGCCAATTTGCCATCTTGCTGGAGGTAAGTTGTTTTCCTTGATTAATACTAACATTCCAACTTTGATTGGTTCCTTTGACATTTTCCATTTTGTGCGTTGTTGAAGATCAGCAATGTATTCTTTAGACCATTGTTTCCAGAAATTTTGGACTATTTTTTGTAGATGTTGGAAACGACTTAGTCTGTTATCGGGAATATCAGAAACGTTAGGATCGGGAATTGTAGTGAAGGATCGGCCAATGAGGAAATGTGCAGGAGTTAATACTTCAATATCATTTGGATCGGAAGTTAATGGAGCTAATGGCCTGGAGTTTAGCAAAGATTCAATTTGAGCAATGATCGTAGAAAATTCTTCGTAAGTAAGTGGAACATCAGTTAAAAGTCTTTTCAAATGATACTTTGTGCTTTTTACACCCGCTTCCCACAAACCTCCAAAATTGGGTGCATGAGGTGGGATAAAATGCCAATTTATGCCCTCATTTGTTATAGCATTCACTAAGTGTTCAGAATGATCTTTAAAAAATTCTGCAAGTCTTACAATTTCATTGTTGGCCCCTATAAAATTACTTCCATTATCCGAAAAGCAATTTAAAGGTTTACCTCGTCGGGCAATAAACCGTCTAAATGTGGCTAGAAACGCATCAGTAGTTAAACCTGTTACCATTTCCAAGTGGAGAGCTTTCGTAGCAAGGCAGACGAATAGGCAAATGTATGCTTTTATAACTTTAGCGCCTCTACCAGCTTTATCTTTTAAGGAAAAGGGACCAGCATAGTCTATTCCAGTGTTATGAAATGGAGGGGCTGGGGTGATTCTTTGTTCAGGTAGTGACCCCATGAGTGGTGTTAATGATTGCGCTTTAAATCGACAACATCTTATACAATTTTTGACTACTTTCTTAGCAATATTCTTGCCATTAATAGGCCAAAACGTTTCGCGAACAGTGCTTAGTAAGAGTTTTGGTCCGGCATGCATGAGATTTATATGAGCTTCACGAATAATGATTTCAGTTAGGTGATGCTTAGGTAACAATATAGGATGTTTTTTGTTGTAATTAAATGTTGATAGCTCTAGTCTTCCCCCTACTCTCAATATACCTTCTGCATCTAGAAATGGAGTGAGACTTAATAAGCTACTTTTCTTTGATAATGATTTTTTATTTTTAAGATTAGTTAATTCGTTTGTGAAGGCTTCTCCTTGAACTATTTTAATCAAAATGTTTTGTGCCTTATTCAATTCAGTTACAGTAATAGGCCCATATGTTCGTTGACCTTTGGCTGATATACAATTATTTTTGAATCTTATGCATAGCGCTGTGATTCGTTTTAACTTAGTGTAGGAAGAATAATTATGTAATAAGGTAAAGTTATCTTCATTTGAAGTTGGACATGAAATTATCTTTTGTTTCCGCATTTCTGGTAGTTCCTCTGTGTCATTTGGTATAACATAAAGTACATTTTTTTCGAAAGTTTGATTCTTAAGCCAGTGTGGACCTTGCCACCATAAATTTGACTTTAGAAGATCCTTAGGGAGCATTCCTCTCGATATGAGATCTGCTGGATTATCACGTGAGTTTACATGAAACCAATTGTTTGTGTTACTTAATTCTTGGATTTCGGACACTCTATTAGCTACATAAGTTTTCCATTTATTAGGAACTGATTTTATCCAACAAAGTACAATTTGCGAATCACACCAGAAATATTCTTTGTTTAGATTAATGTTATGCAAAATGTGTTTAAATTTATGAGCCAACTGTGCAGCCAATACTGCACCGCACAATTCTAGCCGTGGTAAAGTAATATTTTTCATTGGAGACACTCGAGATTTGGCAGCTAAAAGATTAATTTGAATGTCACCTGAAGAATTTATCGATTTTAAATATATGCAAGTTCCATAACCCCGTTCAGAGGCGTCTGCAAAGGTATGCATTTCAATGTGACTAGGATTGTTAACTAAGACATGTCGTGCAATTTTTATATCGTTTATGTATTTAAGTTGATCGCGGAAGGTAAACCATTTTGTTTGCAAATCAATTGGGATAGATTCATCCCACCCTAGATTCAGTTGCCATAATTCTTTCATAAGAAACTTTCCAATAATTATTACTGGAGCAACTAACCCTAATGGATCATATAATTGTGCAATTGCTGATAATATTTCTCTTTTAGTAATGTGAGATTGTATGATAAAATTACTTGTCGAGTAAGAGAATTCATCTGTTTTAGAATTCCACTGAATGCCTAAAGTTTTATGAGTTTTGTCTAAAATAATTAATGAATCATCATTTGTATTTTGTAATTGAGTAGAATTGCTTGCCCATTTTCGCAAATTGAAACCTGCGGTATTAAAAATGTGACATATATTTTCTTTCAATGTGATAAGTTCCTCAATTGAATTTGAACCTGTTATCAAATCATCAACGTACATATCTTGCTTAATAATTCGTGATTCAATGGGGAATTCGTTTTCTTTTAATTTAGCTATTTCTAAAATACATCTGATTGCTAAGAATGGTGCAGATTTTGTTCCGTAAGTAATAGTATTTAATTCATAACATTCCAGGTCCATGTCTTGATTTTCTCGCCAAAATATTCTTTGAAAATGTCTTTCATCTGAATGTATCCAAACCTGTCTCTACATTTTGGCGATATCTGCCGTCATAACAAATGGATAAGTTCTGAACCGAGCTACTATAGAAAAAATTTCGTTTTGAATTGCTGGACCTGCGAATTGTACTTCGTTCAAAGAAAGACCTGATTCTAATTTACATGAACCGTCAAAGACAACCCTGAGTTTAGTTGTATCACTTGACTCGCGTAGGACAGGATGATGTGGTAAGAAGAATGAAGATTTGTTATCAAACTCAATTTTTCTCATATGGTTTAATTGAATATATTCAGTTATGAACTCAGAATACATACGCTTTAATTTTGGATCTTTAATAAATCGCTTTTCTAATGCATAAAACCTAGTTTCTGCTACTGACTTTGAATCCCCTAATTCACTTATTCTTTCATTAAAAGGTATTCTTACAATAAATCGCCCATCTGTATCTTGCAACGTTGTTTTCTGGAAATAATTTTCGCAATATTCTTCCTCCGGAGTTAACATATTTTTGTTAGTAATAAATTCGTCCGTTTTCCAAAATCTTTCAACATTATTGTGCAATTCTTGTAAAGAAAGACAAGATATGCTATTTTTTTGTGTATTTATATTAGGTAACTGCCCGGAGACTACCCAACCAAATTTAGTTTTCTGTAGTGTTGGTGAATTTACATTGCTTATTTGACCTACGCACATTAAATTATAAAATAGATTTGCTCCTATTAACATGTCAATCTGACCTGATTTATTAAAAGTAGGATCTGCTAACTTTATATTTGAAGGAATATTAAATCTTTTAATGTTAATGGATTGTATTGGTAAATAATTGGTAATTTGTGGTAACACAAAACAAGTTAACCTAGTTGAAAAGTTGTTTACTCTCGATTGGATTTTTACTTCAACTTTGTGTGTAATTTTTGAAGAAGTTTGATTTATTCCTATAACATTCATTTCAAATTGTATTTTTTTTAAATTAAGCAATTTACATGTATCATCTGTAATATAATTTGATTGAGAAGCAGAATCAAGTAAAACCCTGATTTCATGAGATTTATTTTGTATGTCGAAAGCTTCCACTTTCGCTGTGGACAATAAAACTTGTGAATCTTGAACTGCTGAGGTGTAATTAACAACTTGCTGATTTGTTTCGTTATTTGTAGTTAGTGGTGCAATTTTTTCAGAAGTCCCTTGATTGGGTGTTTTGTTTTCAGGTATATGTAATATTGTGTGATGACGCTTGTTACATTGTTTGCAATTAGTTTTAGATAAACAGCTTTGAATAAAATGACCTTTTCTTAAACAGTTTATACATAGTTTTAGTTCCCTAATCTTTTTTGATTTCATGTACGGCTATTTGCCGCATCAATTTATATAAAATAAAAATGGGTTTTTTTTGACTACTTTTTCCCATCAATTATTGTATTTTCTTTTACCTTTACCTTTTTCATCACACAAGTAATAAACTAAATAAATGATTTCATTCTAATCAAATAAATTAGAAGACAAACTTCAACTATAATTATACAGTGCAACTTTGAGTAATAAAATACTACATAAATAATATATCAAATTAACTAGGTTTCTCAATTAATAGACAGTGTGTTCAAGTTTACCAGGTATTTAGTTTAACAGAATGATAAATTTTCTAAGGTATATCGTATCAGACAGAAACAAGTAATACCAAACTTTAAATCAAAGAACCTGGGGTAATTATAAAGGGTTACTACACACACACAACGTAATTAAAGTCCTAACCACATAAAACTAGACGATCACATAAATGGCCAATTTGTTTATTTATCTTGATATAAAATTGAGATAAATAATTACTGGGTAGGAATTAATAAGTTCTTGATTGCTTCACGATCAAGGATTTTGATATTAATTAACACCCCTGGGGTTGAGATGTTTCACTGGTTCACGTGACCAGGATTTTTATTTATAATTAATGGAGGGGGGGTGGGGGTGTTTCACTTACTTTCTACTATGGCTGTATTTTCCCAAAGATTAAAACATCAGATTTAGATGGATTTATCTGTAAGTTGTGAAGCGCAGACACCAATGCTAGTTCTTTTAAGTCATTTTTTATTTTGGCATTAGCATTATAAGTGTTTAAATGAGTAATAAATTTGTGTACCATCAGCATACATATGATCATTACAAGTTTTTAAAAGACTGGTAATGTTGCAGGTGTAAATGCAACATAATAGCGGTCCTAAAATAGATCCCTGTAGGACTTCACATGTTATATTGTCGTCATTAGATCTGCCTTTCGTAGTTTCCACAAATTGTATACGATTCGGTAAGTAATTCTTTATCATAGTTATTGAATTTTCGGAAAAGCTAAAAAAAAGTGTAAAGTGAGATACAGTAACTCATAATTGATTGTAACAAATGATGTCGAATAATCAATAAGTACCAAAGAACTTGTTTTACCTTGATCAGTTGCAGTTAGGATATCATCTGTTATTTTCATTTTCATGACCACTTCTGAATCCTGACTGGTTTGTGTATAGAATGGTGTAGTTTTTTAGACAGTTTCAAATTTGAAAGTTCATAATTTTCCATGATTTTTGAAAGTGTCGAAAGTAAACCTATGGAACGCAGTTGATTAAAACTATTTGGATCAGCACATTTAGGTAACGGTATTACTTTAGCAACTTTCCAAGCATCAGGAGAAACATTATTAATAAGAGAAAAGTTTATAATATTGATAATATAGGGTAATACGTATGGACAACATAGTAATAGCATATCAATATTAATTTTATCTGCACCTAACGCTTTTGACTTAATAGCTAGTAGACATTTATAAACAACATTTTCTGTAACCGTTTCAAAAGTAAACAGCGTATCAAAACTAGTTTTTAAATTTATATTGTAAAAGTGTATTAGGTCATTATTTGGAACAAAGATATTTATATTTACATCATGTTGCAGAATATAGGAATTATTACACTTAACGCACCAGGCTTGTAACTTATAATTCAGCGCTCGGCGGGGCACATAGCCCGGAGAGTAGCTGTTGGTTGCAGTCTGGTTAGGTTCCTTATAGTAAAATAAGGATTTATAGAGGAGTTTGCGACAAAAATATTATGTTTAATATTCCGCCCTCTAAAAGCACATTTGAACTATGCTAAGCCAAGTCAGGCTATTTATTTTTCGATTGCAACAGACACTGGACCGCTGGATGGCGCCTGCTGGCTGTTTTACATGCCGCTATTGTAAAAATACCGGGATGTACTATAGTCAAGGGATTCTCATGTCGGTCGTCGCATGCCTACCTTGCACTGACGAGAGCCAACAGCTCGAAACTGCAGTCTGCAAGTGGTGTGTGACGACTGGCAAGGGAGCTCCTTTAAGTAGGATCAGTCTTTCGGCTGGTGTTTGTTGCAATCGAAGCATTAGCATTTTGATGGTAATATGCAATTATTACACTTAACGCGCCAGGCTTGTAACTTGTAATTCAGCGCTCGGCGGGGCACATAGCCCGGAGAGTAGCTGTTGGTTGCAGTCTGGTTAGGTTCCTTATAGTAAAATAAGGATTTATAGAGGAGTTTGCGACTAAAAATATTATGATTAACTGTATCAAATGTTCCTATTAGTAGGGTATTAAAGTAATTTACTTTTGCATCAAATTCTTGCATATGTATTATATTTTCAAATGGTGTTAGTGGTAACATATACTATTTATGTTATTGTACGAAGCTGTTTTGTTTCATATACTTTTTTATATTTATTTATTTTTATTTATACATTTTACGTACTTTTATACTTTTTTGTAAGTACTTATAGAAGTACTGACAAAGCCGATATTGTTATATAACAAGATTAAGGTTAATAAAATTTATTCTATTCTATTCCGCTCTCTTCTCTTCTCTTGTTTTTCGTTCCGTTCCGTCCCTTCCATTCTATTCATTTCTATTATATTTTATTCTATTCTATTCCATTCATTTCTATTCTATTCTATTCTCTTCTGTTCTGTTCTGTTCCATTCCATTCCATTCCATTCCATTCCATTCCATTCCATTCCATTCTATTCTATTCTGTTCTATTCTATTCTATTCTGTTCTCTTCTGTTCTCTTCTGTTCTCTTCTCTTCTATTCTATTCTGTTCTGTTCTGTTCTGTTCTGTTCTGTTCTGTTCTATCCTATCCTATCCTATCCTATCCTATCCTATCCTATCCTATCCTATCCTATCCTATCCTATCCTATCCTATCTTATTCTATTCTATTCTATTCTATTCTATTCTATTCTATTCTATTCTATTCTATTCTATTCTATTCTATTCTATTCTATTCTATTCTATTCTATTCTATTCTATTCTATTCTATTCTATTCTATTCTATTCTATTCTATTTCATTCTATTCTATATCATTTGGTATCCTACCGCGTGTGCTATGTTTCAATGTTCTAGCGATCAAAAAATAATTGTACACTTCAGCGCCATGTTCTTACAGACATTTGACAAATTGCAAATCACCATCATTTTAATTTCACATATTAGTTCAAATACATCGTTTAAATTTTCTGTAACCAAATTTTATGGTTCAGTTTTAACACATCCTGTTAATTTCGCTGCTAAATTAAAATAATTGATGGTTATTTTTATAGTACTCCAAAGTACGGTAACGGGCCTTAAAATTTTAACTTGTGTTAAAATTTAACATGCGGTTATAAAATACCCACTATTGTCGGGTACGTCAAATTCGCCTTGATTCTAGTAAGAAAGTGCTTAATACCCTTTATTGAGTTAGACGTTTCAAAACTAGATTTAACTACTTCTAAAACAGGGACGCTAAATAGTTACGTCGACTGTATTTATCAACAAAGAACACAGTGAATCAACGAAAATTTTGCTTTGCGATTCTCTGGTTTAGTTCTCGCACTCGCAAAACATCCTAAGGCAATAATTTCAGCTAGTTTAAATCAAATAACTACTTCCTTACCAGCGAAATATTAAACTAGCAACGTGATGAGAACGAGGCCTTCGAGAGGAAAACAATAACACGACCGGTAAAATTTCAATATAAATATAGTCTTCCCTGCTTTAAATAATGTTTTACAAGGCAGCCAGAGTTCGCCAGATGCCCGTGCATTTCACAAAGAGGTACGTCGTTTTATAAATATGACAATATTCCGACTTCCTATACCTCGTTCGGCCGCAGATCTATGAGGAATTCAAGTCCCGATTGTTGTGATCTACTGCACTTAGCGGTCTATTGCAATTGCATAGTAAGTTCATGAATCACGTTCACTTTGCTTCGTGACTTCTATTCGTGACCAGCAGACGATGCAACTTCTTGCCATCGGTAATAATGTTGTTCACTGTCACTTTTATGAGATGGCCGATAAAGAACGTTGCTGATCTTGTAGATTTCATATCATTACTCTTGTAAATTGCATTCTATAGTCTTGTTATTGGTTCTTTTGTTGTAAATTTGTCTACAAAGCAGCCCTCGAAATAAAACCTGTGCCGCATGCAAACTTCGGATGCCTATTTTATTCGTATGCGGAGGATAATCCACGCGAATATGTTTATGTTCTTATTTGTTGTATAACGTAGTTATCTAAGCTGAAGCAAGCCCTACGTTTATTATGTATAGTATACCCAAAGGCAGTTTAAAACGATATAAAAATCAAGAGCGCGGCATTCCTTTGTACACCGATCTCGAACGCGTGTCATCATCCATAGGCGTGCGTAACTTACATTTCAAGTCAATACATGCCCTAAAATATTTTAAAATCTGTTATTTTACACATAACACTGTTTTGCAGACTTATTAACTAATAAAATGGAATTGTGTAGGAGCTTAGCAAATTGCAGCTGAACATCGAAATAAGTGGATCTGTGCGGCGGAGATTTTTATTGAGCTACGTGGACTAAAAGTTTGTAATAAATTTGTCATAAATTACTTGTATATATATTTTTTAATACTTTGGAAAATAATTGAAAATATTTTAAATTGAAAATTTAGAAAATTAATTTTATTTTAAACAATCATTATCCAAATTATTTTATTTTTAGTATCGTATTTATATTTTAGCTAGATAGGGAATTTTATTTATTTTTTCTTATTAATTTAGATTCAATGCAGGCATGTAATATATGCGCGTGACTTTAATTTACTCGAATACAATGAATTTATTACTATAGTAGTTCTGTAAACTTAGGGCATTGCAAACATTTTTCAAGTTTTGCAATTTTGAACGATATAATTCGCTGGGTAATTAATATCAATGGACATTTGTTATATTGAATTGCTAATTAGAGAGTGAGATTATTTTAATTTAGCTAGTTGGCCCATATACTAGTTAGGGAACCACATTTTTCCTGCTTTTTGTAACAGATCCGGCAGAATGAACTATAAGTGATGAAATGATAGGTATATGTATATTGTATGTTCATTTGTATACAAGAATATGATATATTAATATCTATATACTTTTTATAAACTAACAACAAACTTTATTCACTTAGTGAATGACATTTTATACGGAACGTAAAAATTTCATTTACTCTTAATGTATGTGTAACGGCGCGCGCCGCTACGTCGGTTCTGTAACTTGTACTTCAGAACCAGTACAAGTAGGTTTTGCATCGAGCGCCAGTTTTGTAATAGAGGCCCCAGATAGAATCAGTGAAGACGGTTTATTACCAGGGGTCGAAACTTAGGCTGCCGTTTTCGAAGAAAGAGCCGTAAACAGTTCAATAATTTTCTGAAAGACAAATTCAAATTTAATGAAACAAAATGTATTTATTGAAAAAAGTATAAAAAACAAAATCGTAATAACAGTGTAAACTCTTTTTCACTTTCTTTTGAACTAATGGATTATTTTCATGGTATTGAGATAAATACATAAATCAAAAGATTGTCTAAAATAAGGATCTAATCTTATTAGAAGACCAAAAAATAACGTAAAAGTTGACTTAATGACGTTATAAACTTTCCCCCCATGCAAAAACCCCATTGCTGCAACTTAGAGAAATAGTCTACACCTACTTCTATGCCTTTTTTAATGCTATTCATAAAAGATTTTCTTACATTGAAAAATACATTTTCCTGTCCCCTAATAAAATTCGCTTTCCTAAACTAAACTTTTCTCGAAAACGGTTGGAGTTATCAAGTTCTACCAAGTGAACATTTTATACGTGGAAATTACGCCCTCGTCAGATTTTCTGGTCAGAAGTACTACAACGTTTCGCAAAAAAAATATGAAAAAATTTCATCATCAGATACAGGTCCTACGGCGCCCTGTATGATCTAACGTTATGTAATACATAAATTATTGTTTCTTAGAATAAGAAAAGTTCCTCTAGCAAATTTGGCGAAGGTCAGTCAATAGATTGTTGAGTTATTGCAAAAAAAGCGAAAAAATAATTTGAAATTTGACACCCTGTATCTTTTTCTAGAGCAACATTTTACAGTATATTTGTTTAAATCCTCATATCTTGGTCCAAAGAATCTACTCCTGAACTATGGCCTATTATTGATGGTCCAGCCTGTATACGCCTAAGCGTAATAGTTTATAAAGCTTTGGTAATTACAATATATTTCTATAGAGAAGTACTTAGCAGTGAGTATCTTTAATACACTTATTCAATCTGTTAGGTATGCTGTTAATGAGATGATTAATTGTGGCCTAAGAATACCAAGCTGAGGACCGCTCATACTCTACGATTGGTTAAAAACTAGGACATATCCTAGTTTTTAACCAATCATGTTTTAAACAATTTCAAATGAAGACAAATCGGGTGACCTTGCTCACCGCAGATGTACCATTCTCTACTTGGAAGAAGATTGTTGTAACTCGTGCCGAAATCTGCTAGAATACTCAGCTACTCAACCTTTGTAGGTAAGGCAATGAAACGAGTTTCAGTTTGTCTATTTCTAACATGTCAGGACATCACTCTCCTACTTCTCTTACGAACTCATAAATAAAATATAAACTCATCCCTGAACACGGTTTGGAAACAGTTTTATCTTCAATTATTGACTCTTCTTCTGACTTTGGTAACGTGGAGTAGGTTGTAGGAGTAAATGTTACAGTTTCAATATAAATTTTAAAATATCTTCAACATTAGTATTTAATTTGCTTACCCTATGTGTATCGCTTGTAAAAAATAATAATGATTCATAAAGAATAGTAGAAGTTATTGAAGATGACAAACAAGAACGGTCGATGCTAGGACAAGAAGGCGAAGCACGTGAGTAAAATGAGAATCATCTGTGGAAAACGATCACAAAGAAACTAAAGAAAAGATATTGAGTTATATTTAAATATATACAAATAGTGACTGAGTGATTAATAAACAACGAGAAGACTAAGAGATTATGGGCTTAGTTACTATTAAATCAATTCAAGATTTCCTCCAATTGTCTGCTGACGATATCAACAATGCAAAGTATCGAGAAAAATGTTTACTAAATGAGAACTTAGATAATGAAGCAACATAATTAAAGGCAGATAATATAATAGAGAAGACGGTTAAGGCAAAATATAAAATAAAACATGCAAGGACAAGATCAATAATTGTTCAATATCTCACGCATAAAAATCGGATTTAATAAAACATGCACCTTAGTGAGGAAAATTTTGAAACTTTTACTAACAATATTCTAAAGAAAACACACGCTTTAACAACTATAACCTTTGAAGGGTAATAAAAATGTATCATTTAAAGTTTTCTCATATTTTTATTGAAGATGTTGTAAAGTAGGATACAAAATAGCAGACAAACCGTAGACATCAAGTCCAAAACTTCTAATTTAGCAATATATCTCAATTTATTTTATAATTCTAGGAGGTTTTAAAAATGTTTAGTAATTATACAGTAATATAATACTGACCTCTTCAGGTGAAGCAGTAACATTTTAACAAAAGTACATTTTTCCAGCCATCTTTTACAAAACGAACCAATGTACACCCTAAGCTAAGCATTATGTCGTGAAAAAATTGGCTAATAATGGACTTCAAAGAGATCAAAATACTAAAGAAATCACTATGGGTGTTTTACCATCATTAACCTCTTTGATAACACAGTGTGACGAATTTACATTAGGCAGAATAGAGTAGAGTAGAATAGAGCAGAGTAGAGTAGAGTAGACTAGAATAGAATAGATCAGAATAGAACAGAACAGATCAGAACAAAAAAGAATAGAATGAAATGGAATATTTATTGGCCATTCATGATACAATGTATATAGTAAGTCAAAGAATATAAAATAGTAGCACGTATATGTATAAATTAGAAGAACAAATGGGAAGTGTATATAACAATTATTTATATACTAACATTATGAAAGAAAAGATAATACGTTAAAATTACAATGACACGAATGGAGACATCAATACTTAAAACAAAAAGACGAGACGTGACAGTTTAAAGACATTAAAAACTTTGATTTTATGTCTTTTATGTCATAAAATGAATTCAAAATTAATAATTATTTTATTTTCTTTTTAAATTTATAAAAGTCCGTTACGTATATTATATATTTTTTGAGCTTGCTATTAACTTCTCGTAAGGCGGAAATTATACACAATCTTTTCTGATTTAGCTTTATCATTGTACTGGCTGATCAGAATTAGATCCACAGTATATGTAGAGAGTTTTTCATGTTATTTTTTTATCACCTTGTTTAGATTAACGTCATGGCTTAGTTTAGTATTAGCTATTTCACCACTCAACCAGGACACATACACATAGACAATTATGCAACGACCATTCCTTACGACATTGTCATTTGCCGCAGCTGGGCCTCGAAATGAGAAGTGGTACAGCAACTAGCCGTGTTGTCTCTCACACAACCTCATCTAATCCACTGCCACCAATTCGGTAACACATGTAAAACACTAAACATGCAACAATAGCCAGGATTCTAACCGCCGGGGACTCCTTGGTTGCAAACCTAACACGTAAGTGCTGAGCTACTGGGCCGGTTAGATTTTGAGTGAATGATAGTTATCTTCTAGAAGCTCAAAACAAATAAAATTTCAGTAATTGTCAAGTACAACAGAAATAAAAGATGTCATTTTTGAATATCTCTATCATTTTCAATAATAACTCTTAAAGCCATACTGCTGGATCATAAGCTGGAAACCCTATAAACAGAGCTACCAAAAAATATTCTTTAGGGATACTAGATCCGAATATTGTATATTATTTATTTTAGAATCCAAATAAAACATTTTCTTCATTTCCCCTTTTGGAAATACTATGCTTTGCAATATTATATTAATATTTCAATTTACTTCATTCAAGCTAATAGTCACAAATAAAAAGCAGCTTATTTTCGAGAACTACAACTGGTAGTAGAACATAATTTTTCTTTTTGCCTTTAGTTTCATTAGCGAGAACCGGTATCTCATTATTTCGTTTGCATAAAATTTGAATGGCTTAGCATTAACCAAAATTTTGTGTAGTTTTTATGGAAACATAATAACGCGGATGCAAACCTCATTCCTATTCTCTTTATAAAATAATAGCTAAACAGAAAGCTTTCAAAAAGCTAATTCAGTTCCGCTTCATGACAATCCCAGGTTTATGGAACGATTGACCCTTTTTCGTCCTGGCTGTGCACCCAAACGATGTCATTTCTACCACCACTAGCGCAGCACATTTTCCTTTATCAAATCCACTTATTACCCCTGCCATGATGCCATCCCGTTTAATAAAGCACGACCACACATAGTTGGCTCAAATTGTATTAAACTATGAAAAAACTTTAATTCTCTTTCCTTTGTCGTCGCAAAATGTACTTAAATATTATTAATTTTATTTTATTTGAAATACTTTCTACTCCAGGAAATAAAAAGCGTATGTATGGTCAAGACCGTTTAGAAATAAAAACTGGATAATAGTAATAATGTTCAGTATTTAATAATAAAGGAATTGTAAAACATACACACGTGTTTGTTTTTTAGACTATACATTTTAACAAATGCTGACTATTTAGAATTCAATAAATTGTTATAATTTTGTATATGTTAAGTAGTATCAACTACTAATCCCATGTGTTTTTAGTTTCATGCCTATATTTTCGATTATGTAATCGAAAACAATAGAATGTTCTCGTATGTCTTTTCGCGTGTCCGGAACTACTTCGGAGGAGGATACGAGTATGGTACTTGTGGTAGCGGTTACTGGAGATGAGTGGGAGTAATTAACAATAGCAGCGAGAGTGTTCGCTGTTTGTGCGAGAAGAGTGACAGCTTGCTGTAGGGACTGGATTGCGGTCACAGTAGACAATTGCGTCGTTTTGATAATGCATGGCAAATCTGGCGAAACTTTTGCACATAGGCTCGGTTCCACATCAGCGTAATCAGGAAAATTACTCGACTTATCGTTTGCTATATGGACATGTTTGGTCGTGGCAGACACAGGGAGTTTATCTGTGATGGGTTCTTCTGCACCTTCCAAATCATAAGTTGCAGCTTCTAAAACAGCGCTATTGACGGCGAATAGTATCACGTCGTCCGTCGAGGTGATCTGGCAGACTACTCAACCAGCTTATAGATGATGGCAGACTTCGGAGTTGCAACGGCAGATCAATCTGGCTAGACTCGTGATGCTGAGTATCACTTTCCATTTCTAATAATGATCCTTCTGACATTGTCGGACGCATGCTTCGCCGGTCCGGGGTGGGTGTAGCAGTAGCTAATCTGCTCTGGCTGCGTGTCTGCATAACCGCTCTTTGGCACGTCTGATACCGGCTGATATCAAGCAGTGGACACTGTGTACCGCTCAGTCCACCGTGAAAGAGTAAGTGACCTCGGTAGAGGACCATAGTACAAGCAGTATTGTGAATCTTAGTTTAAGCAGGGTATGAAATAATGTGTGACCTCACCTGAGAACCACAAAACGGGCAAGCTAAATGGCAGTCTTTGGGACTGAACCAGTGAATAAGTTTCCACAACTGTGAATAAAGAGAAACACCAAAACACAGCATTCTAAATAAAGTTCGTAGGGCAAATATAATTGTATGTGACAACATATATTAATTATTAATTGTCACTGCCGTAACACCTAGGTTAGTACTCAGCGGCCAAGTTAGTGGCGGGCGATGAGAAGTAATAATTACTTGTTAAATCGCCTTGTAATCATTTAAGATAAATTCCCTTTTTATTATATTTTTATTTTAAAATATATCTTGAAAAAGTTCCTAGTCAACAAAGTAGTTATAACCGCTATTAAAATTGGACAAACAAGCACAGTATATAGTACAGTCATTCAGCGTTAAAAAGGGGCCAAATCTCCGAAATCTGAAGTACTGCTCCGATCTTCTTGAAAATTTAGAATTAAGTTCATCTTATCCTCCTCTTCAAACCTGACTTGGTCGCAAAGTGTGCTTTTTGTTTTTAAGGGGTGAACACTACCCCTTACTCCAATAAATTGAAAACTAATAAATTAACGCAGTGATGGGCTATAATTATGTTCAAATATGTTAAATATCAATTGTTTTTAATCATGGATCTAATGTTTCAATATTTTACTATTTAACTACCCTTAAAAACAACCCCTCACACGAAAATTAATTAAAAAATGTGTTTAAAAAGCATGAAACCTTTTTATTTTGGATCGTAATAGGAGAATTTTTCCCTTTAAGTATAAGAAATCTTCATTTTACGCCTAACAATAAAACTTAGGAAAAATTTAAAACTAATAGATGGAAGCAATGATAGGTTATCATCATGTTCAAATATGTTAAATATTTGTTATTTTTTATAATGTAACTAATATTTCGATATTTTACTATGTAACTACCCTTATAAACTACCCCTCACACAATTATTAAAAAAAAAACGGTTTAAAAAGCATAAAATCTTTTTATTTTGGATCTCGAATAGAAAAAATATATTCTTTTTTAAGTGTAAACGATCTAATATATCATTTTTCAATATGATTCAACCCCTAAAAACTACCCCATACAATAAAAATTAGGGAAAAAATCCTTTTGAAAGCTCCAAGTAATGGAATGCGTAAAAAAATTAAAATAAATTGCTGCTTATGATATAATGAAATTTTTGTAAAATTTTCATCCTTTAAAAGCATCCCTTTCAGGGAAATTAAACTCTTAAAACTTCACATTGTAATTATAATAAAAATATTTATTTTACAATATTAAGATGATTTTTAAAGTGAATATTAATAATTTAATTTTAATTTTCAAAATTCATCCAAAAGAATAAATGCTCCAAAACGTTGAAAATTTAGGGGCTCCGTAATTTTCCTAGGTTATCTCTAGAAAAATGTATTTAGTTTTTTAACGATAACTCGGCTTCCTTTTAAGCTTTTTGCATTCACCCACACATCATTTTGTAGGGAATTTCACAAGCTATAAAGTCATGAATGATGATTGCAATATTTCTACACCCTTTCGTTCAGAGAATTTTAAGGTTGAAGGGCTAAAAAGAGGTTTCCTTCGCATAGAAACCACAGATTTAAATGCCCATATCTCGCTTAATCTTTAAGCTACGTGAATTCTAAAAAAGCAAAATTTTCAATAAAAAGAAAGCTAAATTTTTGTGAAGATCACTCTTTTTCGTAAAACCATTATTTTTTCAGTTACTTTGAAAAAACAACGTATTTTTTGAAAAATTGAAAAAAATAATTTACTTAAAACAACTTTTTTTAAAATGTACATTCTCTAAACCATTCAAACTTTTGAAACGGGTTATTGGGACGTAAATAAAGTTAATTTTTCATGGGCTACGATTAATTTTAATTTTGCCGCTCATGGCGTCAATTTTATTGTCAATTTTTTTTTCAAAAATTCCAGAGACATAACGTATTTTCATCATAACCTCCTTAATATTCATGCTAGAGGCTTTTATAAAAGCTTATTTTAAAGGGTTAATAAAGCACTTTAAAAAAGGTTATGAACATTTTCTCAGAAAAATTACTCATTTTTCCGTTATTTGAGTTTAAATCTTTTGATAAATTTACGACAAACAAAAATTCGGATTCAATGACTCATAAGTCGCTTAATATGACCTAAAACATTAAAGAAATAAGACGAATCGCTTTGTTGTTTTATAAGCTTCAATTTTGATAAGAATAGTTTTTTTCCAGAAGACGTTTAATTTTCGAGTTATTCACGAAAAACTGTTAAAAAAACGTGTTTTTTATTGGAATTTTCAATCGCGAATAACTCAGAAATTATTAGGTTGTAGAAAAAGCTTTATACTACATTTTCTTCTTAAAATTTGATCCTCTATCGATTCATTTTGAGTTATTAAATATCCACCCCCAGAGAAAGAGTGGCATTCACCCCCGGGGTGGAAGCACATATCGGCACTAAGTCAGGTTTGTTATTTGCATCATTTTTGAGCTACTTTCAAAATTTCAAACAAATCGGTTGAGTTGATCAGATTTCGGAGGTGAATCGTTCATTATAATATAATAATAATCTTTATTTTATACATTATACATCATACATTATACATTATCAGTCTTGTAATTACAATAATAATATAGATGGTAGGAAGAATGTACTAATAAAGAGAAGGACCCCAGAAGTATCTCTAAGACACTTGTACGGGTACAAAATGTGTCATCGTATATACAAATGACATGGCATAATTAATCTATCCTGGTGGCAGTTGTTTGTATTCAATTTTAGCGATATCCATTTAATATTTGTGAGTGTTTATAGATGAAACTGGCAGCAAATGCTCATCAGATATTTGGCAGCTATAGAAACTTATCAATATGTTTTGCACAATAAACATTCTTCAACAAAGTTATACGTAACGAATATTGTCCAAGATTGTTTTAACTAAGCAATGTGTTCTAAAATATAACATAAAAACTGGAATTTTCTTTCCACTTCAAAAGTTTACTCTTTCAAGGTGATCTACCTTAGATTTTCTGCCTTTGCCTTTGCTGCCACTAGGCTATTTTCTATCTTAGAAACTATAATTTTTACATGCTAATAATTATGTAACTATACGAAAATGAAAAGTAATATAAGGCTAAATGCATCATATAATAATTTTACTTATACATTGTTTTTATTAATCTATTTTTAGATAATAATTTTCGAGGAAAAAGTATAAAAAATATGTTATTAGATATATAGGTAAGTAAAGTGTAGCATCAGTATGGTGCGTATAAATTACGATATTTTTGTAATAGATTTTATTTTACTGTATATGGAAATGTTATTGACATCTAATATTTTTGATCAACTAAAACGTGGAACATATTCCTTTCATTTTCAGAAATATATTTCATGCACGTTAACTTAAATTTCTTTTTATTATTGATTTCTTTAATTTCAAGCGGTAATGAATTATATATTTTTGGAGCTAGATACGAACAACATCGTTGCCCTACGGTTTTTCGTCTTTTAGGGATTTTTAGGGTATTTATATTTCTGGTTCTATAAAGGGGATGTGTCTCTACTATAATTCTTTTATTTTCAGTATGTTGTTTAATGGCTAGTGCAATGCAAAATAATTGTCTTATGTCCATTACATTTGCGATTTTAAATAGCGCATCAGATGGGTAGGTATGTTCTTTATTGTATATGACTTTTAAGACCCTTTTTTGAAATATATCTAACTTTGCCATGTTGCAATTTAAGATCCCACCCCAACCTATTATACCGTACCTTAGGTGTGATTCTACAAAGGTTTTGTACATTATTATTAATTGTTTGCAGTCTAATATATGTTTGAGCTTTCTAAAGAGTGGTATTATTCCGCGTAATTTTTTTAGTAATTCATTCACATGTGCTTCCCAGCGGAGATGTTGGTCTATATGTATACCAAGATATCTTATAGTTTTCGCGTATGCAATATTAAAATTTTTATTGTTTATGTTTATATTTAATACATCATATTTTGGTAGTTGCGGTTTATAAGATGTAAAGGGAATATAAAAGGTTTTGTCAAAATTTATTGATAATAATTTATAATCAAGCCATTTTTTTATTTTAACGAAATCGCTTTCTGCTTTTATTTTTAGGTTAGTCCAAGTATCGTCTTCATAATAAATTGCTGTGTCATCCGCAAAGCTAGTTATATGACCATCTGTGTCTACGAGAAATAAGTTGTTGATGTATAAAATAAATAATAAGGGTCCTAGGATGGTACCTTGAGGAACACCACAATCTATAGTCCGATAACCACTCTTTCTCTCACCAATACCCACGCATTGTTTTCTGTCGGAGAGGTAACTCTTTAATAATTTTAGTGGTAAGTTCCTTATACCTATGTTTTCAAGACTTTCGAGCAGCAGCCGATGACTTATCGTATCGAATGCTTTGGCTAGGTCTATAAAAATACCCACTGAGGGCTTTCCTTTGTCGAGTGACATATATATTTCCTTAGTGAGACATTCAATTGCATCCGATGTTGATTTCCCTTCCTGAAAACCGTATTGATTGCAGGATATAATATTGTATTTATTTACGAATTTCTGTAATCTTAATTTTAGTAATTTCTCAAATATCTTGCTGAAGTTTGTGATTAATGAGATAGGCCGATAATTAACAGGCTCCAGCCTATCACCTTTTTTAAATATGGGTTTTATTAGTGATACTTTGAATGCTGAGGGGCATACTCCATCCTGAAAGCATTTATTCATTATAAATGTTAAAGGTTGAGTTATGTAATCTACGATTTGCTTTAGTGATTCAGCTTTTATTCCGTCAATACCCGCCGATTTTTTATTTTTTAAGTTCATAATATTTTCTCTTACTTCTTTTTCGTCGGTTGGATAAAGAAACATTGATTTGTCATTTATTATTACTTTTTCTTTATAATTTTCATCTCTTTCTATCAATTTGGCCATTTTGCTACCCATTTCCGAATAGGTTTCATTAAATATCTCGCATATTTCTTCTATATTTTCAGTAATTTCATTATTTGAATTTAAAATTTTATTCACATCATTGTTTTTTTTCTTAGGTTTATTTTGTATTTCATTAACAGTGTTCCATAGAATTTTATTATTATTTTTTTCATTTTCGATTCTCTTTTTGTAATATTCGTTTTTGGACTTTTTTATTAATTTATTTAAGTTATTTCTGTAGCTAGTATATTGTTCTTTTAAGATGGCATTCTCATTTGATCTTTGGAAGTTTAAATATAATTTATTCTTGTAGTTTATAGAGTTTAATATACCTTTAGTAATCCAAGGTTTCCGACTCATATTTTTCTTTTTTCTCTTTATTAGTTTTGTATGTTCATTCATTTTTCCTAGCACAGTATTTACGAATATATTTGTTGCAGTTTCTGCATCATCACAGTTATAAACTGAACCCCATGTACAGGTACTTAGATCATTTTTTAATGTTTTGTAATTTATAAATTTGATATATTTATCTTCTATCTCCTTTATTTTTGCTTCATTTTGTGTTATAATCTGCATTATGATAGGAAAATGGTCAGTGATGTTATTTTTAATTATAATAGGTAATATGTTCTCATTGATATTATTTGTTATTTTCGTAAATATATGATCAATGCAGCTACCTGAGTTTCCCTGGGCTCTAGTAACATCATTTATGGCCGGAAAAAAATCATACTCAGACATTATATTCAAATATTCGTTGGTGACATTATTATTATTATTTAAAAGGTTGTACTAATAGGAAATGTTCGGATGGTCAAACAGATCAATATCAGAATTAATAAGTAAGAAACATAGTTATCTACAAATCATGTCTGTTTATTTGTTAAGCTAAAATTGATTCGTTATATAATTTGACGACAGATGGCAAATATATATTATGTATTACTTCTTCAGAAAGCTTACAATGGAGACTAATTGAAATACTAGATTTTCAGTGAATATAAATTGACATCCAGTAAATTAAATCTCTAGGTTAACCCCTAATATAGTTCCCTACAACTATACTTCAGTATCACACTGCCTCATCATTATTTTCAAATAAGCAAAAGCTGCTTATACAGTGTTCGGAAATTCCCTGTATTTATGTTGTATCTCTTATTTGTATGCTTATTTTACCAAGCCCACTTGATAAAGGAGAATCCAATTTCTCCTATTCAGATGCCCTTATACACAAATAAGGGTTGATAGTTAATATTTTTGTTTATCTGCTCGAGCTTCCAGATGTCTGCCCAGAGATATATAGCGAGAATAACAGCAACATTTTTATATAAAAACGTACATATTCGGTGAAGATAAGAATCATTCTGCTAAAACTTTATCAACAAAACAACTGAAGGGAAATTTTTGTATTGCCAGTGAAAACTGCCTTGTAAAATGTGATACATTTCACAAACATATAATTATTATGTTAATTCCAAATTAGTAACTAAATAAAATTGAACAGAGAATTGCCAAAATATTCTCCAAAGTGATGGTTTCATTGACGTGAATAAAATAAAATCATTATCTTCATTGTAGCAGTTGTATTGCAATTATTGATAAACCTCTCCATAAAAATTGTAACGCAAAGTCGTTTTCGGATTTAAGAATAATTAGTGTCTTACCTGTTATTTACAAAATTATTGAAAAAATTTTACATGCTTTTCTGGGGAAATTTTTACCTGATAAACAGTGTGGATTTCGAGCAGGACTTAGTACAGCTACAGCGTTAATAAATGTAATGGATGACCTTTTACTGCATAAGATCAGGGGTTGATTAGTGTATTGGTTTTGCTTGATTTCTGTAAGGCATTCGATATAATAAATTATGATTGTTATGTGGTAAACTTAAATATCTTGGTTTTAATGCTTTAATGCTAATTAATTTACTCTTACTTAAGTGACAGATTTCAGAACATTTTCCATAATAATACCTTCACGTCTAAACTAAGTATACTTTCTGGAGTACCTCAAGGGTCCATTTTGGGTCCGTTGTTCTTTATAATATATACGTCAGATATCCTAACCTCCACTGTGAACTGTAAAGTCCAAGCTTACGCTGATGATCATTTATTCTTAAATTTCAATGTGAATGATGTGCGGCAGGCATGTGTCACTATTAGTAATGAGTTACATAACATTAAAACAATTTCTGAGGAACACTTGCATTCGGGTAAATCCAATTTGATGTTATTTGGTAATAAAAATAAATTAGATATAGAAAAAAATTCATTAAATGTTAATATTGATGGTGTTCCGTTCCCTGTTGTTAAAATTGCAAAAAATCTTGGAATGATAATTGACTGCGATTTCAGATTTAGAGAACATGTTAAAAAACGAATGCAAAAGCATATTCCTCTTTGAAGTTATTATATTCTAATTGTCGTTGTTTAAATTTTATTTTAAAAAAATACTTTGTGATTCGTTAGTTCTGTCAGAATTTAATTATTGTGACTTTATATATGGCCATTAATGATAATAATGATAAGAATCATATCCAAAGGGTACAACATTCATATTTGAGATAAATTTTTGCTTTAAGAAAATTCGATCACATTTCTCACAAGTTGTGTGAGATTAAATGGCTCAATATGGATAATAAAAGAAAATTGAATTTAGAAAATTTTGTACATAAGATTCTGAATTCTGCAGCTGGCTGCATCTCGATAAAAAATTAATTTGTAATATAGTTTTCTTTTCATTCAAAAATATAAGATGTGGACACAAGTTCAATATTCTATATTCAATTGTTTGTGCCTTTCTTACTTTGCAAAATATCGCTATATTATTAAGTTTTCTCCATATGACGTGATCTCTCCGAATTAGTGATTTTGTGTTTAGCTACCTGGACGGAGGTCAACGAGTCCCGGGTTCGAATTCTGCCTAAGGTTTAGACATTTAATGGAGTAGTGAAGAAGATAGCAGAGGTAAGAGACGGTGGAGAAACTACAGAGCTAATCTGCGTTTTCCCTTTTGAATTTGAGTCTCAGTTGCAGTAGATGCCAGTGTAATTAGTAACTCTCGTGTAGCTCTCTGTGTGTGTACGTAAATAAAAGAAAACTGTGTTCTGCTAACTTTGCTCTGCTAACTAAATAGAATCCTCAAAATCGTAGTTTTTCTCTTTATACCTATGATTATGAAACTGGTTCATAGTACGTATTGTGGGAACTAGTTTCAGACACATATTCACCAAATGAAAATAAACACAATTTATTATATTTGCAAATCACTCATCACAAATCAAATCATCGTTAACACTGCGGCTTGGATCATGGCGCCAAACTTTTTCATGTCATATTTAATTGTTAGGTGTCAGAAACATGGATTTTTTTACAGAATTGGCATATATCTCCAATGGAAGGAATGCCTATTCAGATCTGATGCTACAGGGAACTGTGGACGATTTGAGAAATTATTTTATTCTACTGCTTATGTAATAATTTGTTGTACATATTTTGTAATTAATACATATTATGTTAACGATGAACAATATTATATTTCTGCAAGGGACAATAAAAGAATCAGAATTTACTTGACATAAGGCGCCTCACTTGTCTCCTCTGACCAGACGCCACTGCCTCAAGGCGCATCTACTTTTTTATGCATCTTGTTAAATGATTTATGGAATTCAGCTACAATATCAAACGCCGGTCATGGGTGGTCACAATAGAACAGGACAGACAAAGAAAAACATTTTTTACATCCTTTTGTTCCCTTCTTAGAGCTTGCTAAACATATCAGTTTTACGATGTTTATTAAACATCTCTGATGCATCTTATGGCGCCTATAGACCTTTTTTGTCAAGTCGATATCCGTGATTGTTTATCCCGGAGGTTTGGCAAAAAATGTTTTTTTAGGATATAGTGAAGCTTCTGGAAACTTACAATAATATTTACTTAAGTGATATATTTACTCTACAGGCTAGTAAAACTATCAGCCAACTACTTACATTAATTGAACAAATCCCTTGAAAACATTGTAAACAAAAATGTATAAATAATATACTTATTGACACTTGACAACAAAAATAAAATAAAATAATTGTTTGTACTTTATTTGTAACGTTACTTGAAATAGAGTAAAATAAATCATAAATTTACTAGCAGTAATTATTTTGCATCCTAATAGTAAAAGTTCCTAGTTGGGTTATAATATACAGTGTGTTTTTTTACACTTTATTACGTTGCAAGTATTTTTTGTTAATTATAGAAGTTTAAATATTTTTCGACTCGGATCATCTTAATCGATAGTTACTAGAAGTTGGAAGCAATGAGAAATAGTAGTTTATTATTGGTGCTAGTATACGCTCTATTATTATTTATTATATTATAATTAGTATTTAAAAGTACGGACCAGAAAATTTTTAAAATTTAGGGAGCTACTAATGGCAGTATGGCCAATCCCAAGGATTGTAAACTATAGAGGATGGACAGATCGACCAAATCTGTCAGCGTGACGCCGCCATCGCTGTGACGTAGTCACGAGGCCTCTTTCAGCGCGCTTCCGTTTAAAATACGGGGAGAAAAGCATATTTTCTTTATAATATTAACGCACATATACAATTTATTGATATAATTGAGGAATGCGACATTCTGAATGATAATAGTATATTATAATCCAAGTGTATAACTAAGCCTTTAAAGCACGCACGGGTTTAGGCACGACGAGTAAAGAGGGTCCTAAAGGAATAAGTGTTTTAAATGCTACTTATACACTTGTATTATACGCTATTTTAATTTAATCCACGAATTTTATTTTTAATCGGTAACATAGAGACGGTTACAATTTTTCAGTTTGGTTGCTGTGTAGTGTACATGTGTATTTATCGTTTAAAATTGGTTGTTACCTAAGCAACTTTAAAGCTCTAGTGAGTTAAAGGCTCGATTTTGCACGCTTTTTAGTTTCAAAAACAAACATTATAATTCAGGTATAATACAAATATGATAATAAAATGAATCAGACTTAAATAAAAAGCTTTATTTTCTCATTTTTATATCCATCACAATATGAAACAAATAATGTAAAACTCAAACTAAAATTACTTATCATACAAGTCAAAATAGTAACTAAGTATTATACCAAACATAATAGGTAAATATACAATAATAATAATAATGATAGTCTTTATTGATAGTAAATAATTGATAAATGTCTACAGAGAAGCTGGACACATGCAACTTAACTTACATTTCCAATCTGAGAGGACTGAGTTAGTTTTCGCAGCGCAGTATTTATTCCCACTATCCCACTGTAGGAACTGCCGTTTTTTTCCATGTCTTTTTTAAAGGTAACCCTAAAACAAAAATTCAATGTAATTTCAATTTTATGTTAGACGCTAACTATGTGAAATTTAAGTCTGTACCGTTGAACGTTAGAACAGTATCATCAGCATATGCGATGATGTCCCCACTTATATCTAATTTCAGCATATCAATTATGTAAAAAAGGAATAATTGCGGACCTAAAAATGTTCCTTGTAGAACACCATATGTCGCATTTTCTGGACTACTTAATATTTTATCAATTTTTACTGAGGCTTTTCTATTTGATAAATAGCTTTTTAACCAATCTAATGCTACGTCTCTAATTCCGTATTTCTCAATTTTTCCCAACAATAGTTCGTGTGATATACTATTGAAATCTTTAGCCAGATCTAAAAATATAGCAATGGTTTTTTAATTTTTGTTAAGATGTTTTCTGTATTTTATTTGTAAAATGAAATAAGGCATTTTTCGTGGAGCAGTTTTATTCTAATCCGAATTGGTTTGCAGATATTATGTTGTGAGACAGTGAGTGGTTATGCAGTCGAGATACCATGCATTTTTCAAATATTTTGGCTATGTTACTAACTACCAATATTGGTCTATAGTTATTTGTAACAAGTTTATCGCCACCTTTAAATATTGGTGTAATAATAGCTTGTTTTAGTGAATCTGGAAATTGTTCATTTTGGAATGAGAAGTTAATCAAATATACTAGGATATTAAGAATATTGGGTTTAATATTTTTAAATGTTTTTGTGGTAATTTGATCTATTCTAGGAGATGAGTTTAATTTCAAGTTATCAATTATAGTTGCTATTTCATATGTAGTGATCGGTTTTAGAAATATAGATTATTCAATATTTGCTATTTTGGATGATGTATTTGCTGTTTCTGACGGTGATTTTATTTCGTTAGCTAAATTTTCACCAACATTAGAAAAGTATTTAATAAAAATTTCAGATACTAGTTTTGCGTTTGATTCAACTTTATTATTTTCATCATATATCTGGTAATTACTATTGCTATTATTTTCTGTCACTGAATTTTTTATTATTTGCGTCTTTCTTTGTGTTTTCATTTGCTTCATTTAGTTTTTTTATGTAATAGTCTTTTCTAGGCTTTTGTAATGATTTAGTTTTAGTAGTTTTTGTACTGGTTCCATAACTGTTCATTATTTTTGTCTCTCAAACATTGTTTTTCATTTTGTCAATGTTTAATATTATTATATATTTTAATATTTTTATATCGAGTATATTTGTTTATGTGATATTTTAACTTTAATTAAAGTTATTATAAGCTACATCTATATTTTCTTCCGCATATATATTATGCTACGTTTCCTCTTGTAGGATGTTATTTCGTTTAATATAATCAATATTAGCAATTTAGCAATCATTATTTTCTATTCTTTCTTCTTCTATTGAAGTAACTTGCAACACCATTTACAATATTTTGTAGCTGTACTGAATAAAATGTCATTGTTGAGGTACATGTTACCCGGTATACATGTTATATTGCGGGTGAAAGACTAAAATTGATTTATACACTACTGATATATACGTAAATAGACAGTCTTACTATATTGTTATTATATTAAAAGATAGGCGATAAATACATTTAAATTTACATTTACAATAATTAATGACATACATATCTCAACGCAATACTCTTCTCATTATTGGAACGAATATGAGTGAAGGTAGCAAGTCGGGAATGATAACACTTTTAACGGATGTCGGTTGCTAAAGTAACACCCAAGCAACAATTGTCTAAATCCGATACCATTGTTTCAGATGAACTATGTTTGACTTTAGGCACGATATTGTCAATGAAACTACCATCAAACCTGAGAGAACCGATTGTCGCTATTCACAGCCTGACATGCTTCAGTAAAATTACACTTTGTACAACTTGTATATGTGTATCAATATTATATTCTGATGGGGTTTGTCTGTATTTGCAAAAGGAAATAGTTCCCTTTATATGCGGACTCTGATTCCATTCAAAGGGAAATTGTTTATTGACTAGTAATTTACTTAGGAATGGAATATGTTTAATTATCTAAAAATTGATTTTTATACGTTGTTTGTTTTTATAGGCGTAATAATAATAATAATAATAATAATATTTATTTCTCCATTGAAAAGATATACAAAAAAAAATGCACAAAAGATCAACGAAGAAAGTGTCAAAAAGAGAAAATCATTGAAAAAAGAAAAATTGATCAAATATTTCAAACGTATTTGCACATACAAACTATTTTGTACACAAGTCAAGTTAAAAAAAAATAACATATAAATAGATAAAAACATATAAACAGATATTGAGTTTGTGTTTGAAAATGTGTATACTGCCAGAGACTTTAATGTCTTCATCGAGAGAGTTGTATAATCTACAGCTCTGGTACAGAAAGCTTTTTTGGAACATACTTGTTCTATGAGAATCGGGGAGTAAAAAATCTCTGAATCTTGTTTCATGTAAATGTCTGGTTTGATTTCTTAAAAATATACATTTATTATTATGGATATATAAACATACCTCAAAAATATATAGGCTAGCAACTGTTAGAATTTGTAACTGTTTAAAGGCATCACGACAAGTATCTCTGTAACTCAGACTGGACAAAATTCGGAGAGCACATTTTTGTAACAGGAATACTCTATTTACGCTTACACTATTACCCCAATTCATGATTCCGTACCTGAGATGGGAATGAAAATTGGCATAATAGAGCGTTTTAAGAATGTCTTGGCTGCAGTGTTTTGACATGAATTTTAGAGCGTAGCAGCTAGTTCTTATTTTTTTAACAAACAACATGAACATTAGGTTTTTTTGTAAATAATAAATTATATCATTAGCAAATAGTATATATAGAAGTGGTCCCAGGATTGAACCTTGAGGAATTCCTTGTTTAATGGCACAAGTTTTACTTTCCACTCCCTCTTCCATTTTTACCTTTTGAGACCTATTGTCAAGATGGGAGGTAAATATTTGCAACGCCCTTCCTCTAACACCATACCGTGCAAGTTTAACTATGAGCAACTAATGATCAACCAAATCAAAAGCTCGTGAGAAGTCTATAAAAAGACCTACAACATTTTTTTTATTATCTAACGCTTTAACAATTTTGTGATGGAATTCGCATAATGCAGACTCAGTACTTTTGTTTGCGATAAAACCGTGTTGCTCGGGAGAAAGCAACTTATTTTTTTGGGAAAAATTTGACAACTGATCTTTGAGATGGAGTTCAAGAACTTTTGAAAAGCTGCATGGTAAACTGATAGCTCTATAATTATTATAATCATTTGGATCTCCCTTTTGTATAGAGGATGCCCAATTGCCAGTTTAAATTTACTAGGAAATATACCTTTTTCAATGGAGAGGTTTATTATATAGGCTAGGGGACAGCTAATGACATGTTTACATTTTTTTATTAAATTGTTAGAAATATCGTCATGGCCGCTGTAGTTTGAAGACTTTAATTTATCTACAAGTGATTCCACATCAAGACCACTGACTGGTGACAAATACAGAGACTTGTTGCAATTGGGAATATTAGATTCTAAAAAGTCGAAATCATGTAACTCATCAGTATTTGTTACATTGGAAAAATGTAAATTAAAGTTGGCGTATGGCGTCAAATTAAATATTTTGCGTGTAGTTTCACAAATCACAAAATGTGCAGGTGTAATCTATTGCAGGTCGGGTTATTTGCTCGCTGAGTAGTTGTTTCATGCAAATCTTATTTAACAAATGAAGTTTACTCTACTACGGTTACAGGCCGGCGCCCTTAATATTTACTTTGCAAGTCGCTATACGCTACAGTGACATCTATGATAGTAGCATTGACCATCTAAGAGGTTTCACTTACCTCTCATCACTACCTAATTGTATTAGGCTACCTTAAGACTAACAGGTTGACCACTATCATTTGTCTGCTCTATGACCCATGGGCCCATGGTATACTGATGAGAACATAAACGTTCGAAACCGGTCTATGCCTGGTTAGGAATTGACAAATGATAATTGGCTATAGTATCGTTGAAAGCTTTACTACAAATAAAACATGCAACAAAAACTTTACGACCTCATTAAAATACCGTTACTCTCTGTAATATTCCGCCGGCAAATTGAATCACTAACCTTTATAGGTTTTTAATGTACGTCAGCTTATTTGATGACATCGTATCGCTGGTTCGCCTGCGTCAATAATTAGCTCGTAAAGTTGCTTTTTTATTTGCAGTAAAGCTTTGAACGATACTATACCGAGTAGCTGTTTGTTTCCTATTTAGCACTTAGAGTTTCCTCAATCGGAAATATTGCAAAAATTTAATATATCTTCTCTGTTCGATAGTCATATATATATATATATGTTATTACACATGACTTGCAGGAAACAACTACTCAGCGGGCAAATACCCCGACCTGCATTGAATTATACCTTACAAATCATGAAAGAATGGTAGGCAATATCATTTGTCAATTCCCTGACCAAACATAGACAGGTTTCGAACTTATTAGTTCTCATCAGTATGCCATAGGTCATGGAACAGACAAACGATAGTGGCCAACCTGCTAGTTTTATACAAACTATAGTGAATTGAGTAGTGGTGAGAGGTAATTCAATGAAGGTCGGAGTATTTGCCCGCTGAGTAGTTGTTTCCTGCAAATCATATATCATAACAGTAGGTTACGTCCACCTAGGACTAAAAGGTCGTCGCTCTCAGGTACTTGCAGAATCGCAAGTCGCTATGCGCCATGGAGACATCTATGGAGTATAATAGCAATTGGCCATATAAGAGGATTCACTTACCTTTCACCACTACTAGATTTCTCTTCGTCACTTCCTCCTTTAAATATTTTATCTGCTATGTCTACTTTATTTGTAAAATATTCCTCGATATATCCTTCGGCAACGGTTGAGGATTACCATCACCCATGCCTCTTTAAAGCAATTATGCACCGGCAATACCAAATGTTAAGGCAGCCTAAAATAAACACTACAGAAATATGTAGGTAATTTTAAAATTCTTACAATCTATACGTACCTTATTCAATACGTTGTATGGTGTGGTGTTTGAGTAATACACGTTTCAATTTGTTTATTTGACAAAACTTTTGACTTCTTTGGTTTATAGTTGTTGCCTTAACGTTTCAGGAAAGCACGTAATTTCGAATATTTTGATATATCAATATCTTCATGCTGAGATGGAATAATTTGACCATAATGTAGATGTTTTCAACTTTGTATTTAAATCGGAAAAATATGCAATCGCGACATTTTTAGATCGGGAGGTCGTCTTTTTTTCTTGGCAATAATCCATGAAATGTTTGTAAGCGTATTCATATTTTGCCTTAGATTTATTTGGCAATAAATTTAAAATAACATTTTTAGCATCTTCTACTAACCCCGGTGGTATCCCGAATACCTGAACATCATCATCACTGTAGATTTTAAATATTTTTTAATATATTCCTTCCTAATATTTGGGTTTTCTACCATATATATTATTATCGTGTTCAAAAAAAAATCACCGAATCTACGAAATAATAGAATTATTGGAAAAAAGCCTCTGCGTCCGTGACGTTTACGTCAAAGGAACAGTCAGAGGTTATGTTTTACAAATAATATAAATCGGAGTAAGCACAGAAAGTAGTCTCTTTCCGTTTTCAAAGCTTTTTTTTTGGAACAACTCTTATGTTGCTGTGTATGTCAAATACATAGCTTTAAGATTCTGTTGGACGTAAACATCACGGGCGCAGAGGCTTTTTTCCAATAATTCTATTATTTTGTAGATTCGGTGATTTGTTTTTGAAGAGGATAATAATACATGTAATAGAAAACCCAAATAATAGGAAAGAATATTCGTAGAATGCCACAAATAACTTTCAGACAATATTTTTTAATATATTTTAGCGATAAGTAGGTATTAAAGCGAAATAAGTACTGAATCTTTTATCACAACAATAAACAAACAGTGATTATCAAGTAAACGATTTCATAGATTGTAATGAAAAAAGTTACAAATTCCTTAATTATTTATAAATTCCTTGATTGCCATTTCAGAAAAATAAAAAATAATTTGTTTACCTCTTAATTAAAGCACATTCTAGGACTTCAATGCTCGGCGTCGGCGTCGCCCAGGAATGTATTACTTTTACTACTACTAATTAGATGCACAATATACCATTAAAGTTCTGTTCTGTCCTGTAGTTGTGTTTTTGTTTACCTGTATGGCGATGTACCTATTTAAATATATTATAGATAATAAACATATTTCAAGGAAAGTATTATCTCGTCTCACTTTTTAAGAGAGTAATTTCCAACACATATTTATAAAAAGATTTTATTTACCATGTAACTTGTCGGAAGTGCTAAGAAGCATTTTTGAAATGCCCTTATAATTTTCAACCAGAGTGTGAATGCTCAATAATGCCTCAACTTAAATTATTAATTACTGAAACATTAATTTCTGAGACGGGGGACAATTGCTGAATTGTGTCATTAGACCAAATGTTGCATGTCCAGCCGGTTAGGTAAAGACTAGAAAATGCGGAAAAGGGACTAAATTGTTAGTATCCAGAATTTATCAAACAGATGGTAGGATGAGGGTAGATTCTGTTGTCTTTTATCTTTAAAAGGATTCTCGTGTTAAACAGTCAATTGTCAACCTTTTGTTAATTTAATTTCAGCATTAGAAGATAAAACATCACATGCTTCGGTAGTATTTAATATTTTTAATTAAATAATATGGCTCCTTTATCTTCGTGGATAAGATTAAGACAAATTGACAATTAACTGCGGTTACGGTCGATATTGAATCATTTAATTGGGAGAAGAATCTAGCTATTTCAAATATTGAAAATTATACTTATAAGACAGAATTATAATTGCACAGTAATGAGTGTACAATAGCTGCTCAAACGTGGCCATAGGTAAATGGACTGTATAGTATTGAAAAATAGCAAAAATATGCGTCTAATTTGAATTTGTTCACAGAAAATAATTTTCTAAATTTAAATCTCAAGGTCGAAAATTCGGAATCGTTAAAAGAAACAAAGTCCTAGAAACATAAATAAGCAAATAAAACAAATTAAAATTAAATTGAACAGTTATTACGAGAACAATATTCGATACAAATAAAAGATCATATCTAGCTAAATAATAATAATAATAATAATAATAATAAATCGCTCTGCTCTACTCCTTCGGGGTAGTCAAATGGACACTAGATGAGCTGCGCCAATTGGATAGGGATACCCGTAAGATGATGCGTATCAATAGGAGCATTCATCCTAGATCGTCCGTTCCTCGAATATACCTCCCACATCAACGGGGGGTCGAGGACTCTTGAGCCTGGAGTGTATGCATAGCAGAGTAGCGCTGAGTATGGCGTGCAACATACTAAGGAGCTCGGACCCACTCCTACGGTTTGTGAGAGATCATGAAACCGTGGGAGTTGGCGCATTCTTATTTAAGGCAGCACGAAGGGCCGCAGATGATCTCGGTCTCGTACTCGACTTCAGGCGAGGAGGCCGGCGAGGTGCTGACGTACAGTCAGTAACTGAGCTTCCGCCAAATCGCCTGACAGCCCAAATTAAAGCTGCTGAGCAGAGAAATCTACTCAGGCAGCATGTCGATAAATCTATGCATGGTGTGTTCTATAGCAACATAGAGACGCTAGGTTTATCAACAAAGCTGACCTTCGCTTTTCTTCGGTCAGCAGGGCTAAAGTCGGAGACTGAAGGATTCATTGTGGCCTGCCAAGATGGTGTTATTAACACTTTGATCTACCGTAGTCGCGTTATGAAAGTGGAAGTTCCTGACACCAACTGCAGGGCTTGTCGTCAGGCGCCGGAGTCGCTCATGCACTTACTATCTGCATGTCCCATTTATGCGACTCCGGCCTACATCCATAGGCATAACGCGGCTTTACGGGTGCTATACTACCATCTACGGCACTCGTATGAAGTAGACCAAACACCAGTGCTGCTTTATGTCCCCGGAGAGATCGAGTCCGTTGTCGAGAACGAGAAATGCCGAATTTATTGGAACTTCTCGTTTCCGACCGTCAGGCTAATTCAAGCCAACAAGCCTGACATAGTACTCTTCGACCACCAAACCAAGGTGATGTATGTCATCGAGTTCTTGGCGCCTGCTGAGACAAACATCGCCTTGAAGGAGGAGGAAAAACGGACTAAATACCGAGATCTCCGGTATGAGCTCCATGCGCTGTACCCTGACTACTCTGTCAAGATGGTCGTCCTGATAATCGGTGTACTCGGTGGGATGAGGCCTACACTGCTCTGACCATACCGGCCTGCCAGGAGTCAGCCGAATGGTTGGCAGGTCAAGTGCAGAAAGCAGTCGTCCTGGGGTCCCTTAGGCTGCTTAGGGCACATGAATTGGGAATCTACGGTCACTAACCCTGCGGGTTGTAGGGAGTGGCTGTAGATAATTCGTTGGCGCTTCTGTCGTGAGAATGTCGGAGAGACGGCAGAACTGTCCAGCATCGCTCAGCGAAAAATCGTCTTTATTGTACTAAGAATTATGTAACAAGAACTGCTAAGTAAGTAATGGTACTTATTTCTACCAAAATGTGGCGAAGTCTAGCTACGTAGCTACTCTACTCAACAACATGCTGGTAGGTGAAATATACATATTTACATTTACGAATTAATATAAGACGAGTAAGTATACTAAACTAAGTTAGGATTTGCTAGACATAATTTTTTTACGTTTATACATAAATAAAACATATACGATAATAGTAGTGGAGGTACTATTGCTGATTATTCAGTAAAAAGTGCTTATACTTTACTTTAAATTTATTATCATTCAATTTCACATAATCAGGCTCTAATGAATTGTAGATCTTGATAACACTATAGACAAGAGATCTTTTAAACATGGCGGTTTTATGGTGTGGCATTGTTAATTTGTGGCTATTGCGCATATTTAATGTGTGAATATTAGACCTAGGTACACTTTTCCGTGTGAGAGGAGTGCAACCATCCTGCCCATTTATTATTTTCATCCTCAGTATAGGGTTCGACGATTTTCCATATTTAACCAATTCAGAGTTTTAACTATATGTGATATATGATCATATTTACGTAATCCAAATATTAGTCGACAACAGGAATTTTGCATTTTTTGAATTCGACTTTTGTCATTTTGGTCAAGATATGGCCCATAAATAAAATCACAATAGTTAAAATGTGCCAGTACAAGTGATTCACACAGAGTCTTTTTTAATTGGAAATTCAAGATATGCCTACTGAAGTAGATAAGTTTCAGTGATAAAAACACCTTTTGTAGTCTAAATCCAAAATCAGTTTCTAAAATCACGCCCAGATTTTTCGCAGAATTAACTATTGGTAATCCAACACCAGAAATATTAATGTTCATGTTATCTTTCAAAGCATTAATATGATTTCTATTACCAAACAACATCACAAATGAATTCCATGAGTTAAGTTTCAAATTGTGTTCTCTAGATAATTTTTTATAATATGCAAGTCACCATTGATAATATTAACCGCATGGAGATGATCTTTAAAAGAGAAGTGCAAATAACATTGTATGTCATCAGCATATGCTTGAAGTTTACAATGCTTCACTGATAATAAAATATCTGACGTGCAAATTAAAAATAATAACGGGCCCAATATAGAACCTTGCGGCATGCCAGATAAAATGTTAATGCTAGATGACGTTTTGTTATTGCACTGAATTTTCTGAAACCTTTAAGTTAGGTATGAAATTAATAAATTTGTGCTTGACGGATTAAAACCATAATATTTAAGCTTTGCACAAAGCAACTGATGATTTATTGTATCGAAAGCCTTAGAAAAGTCCAATAGCACTAATACACTGTCCTCACCACTGTCCCATGCTTCTATAATGTCACTAGTTACGTTTGCAAGAGCTGTCGCAGTGCTGAATCCTTTCCTGAAGCCACATTGAGTATTTGGGATAATTTTATTACTTACAGCATAACTATAAATTTAACTATACATTATTTTTTCTAGAATCTTTCACATTGCTGCCAGTATACTAATTAATCTTTGGTCGGCAAATATTTCGGGATTTGAATTTTTTGGTAAAGGTTGAGCAATTGCAACTTTCCATTGTTTAGGAAAATAATTTTGTTCCAAACAGCAATTTACGATGTACAAAATATACTTATCTATAAACGGACTACACAACTTCAACATTGCCGCTGAGATTTCATCTACTCCAATAGCATTGCACTTAAGGTTACTTAAAGCACTACGAACATCTTCAACTGTTACAAAGGTGAAATTAAAATTATTATTAATGTTAAATATATTGTTATTATAGAAATTTATTTTATTGTCACAATTATTAGAGATAGTTTGCAATATTTCTCCAAAGTGATTATTTAATTTGTCCGGATCAGACAAAGCAGCTGGAATATTTATGGACTCGTTAGACCGAACATTCAAATTTTTTAAAGCACTCCAAGTTTTTTTAGAGTCATTTTATGAGCTTACAGTATTCAATTATTTCCGTTTTTCCCGTCTAATCATGGCCAATGTACTGTTACGTAAATGCTTTTAGTTAATCCAATCATTAACTGCTCGTTTCTTTTATATGTTTCTTTTATATGTTTCTTTTATATGTTTGCATCGTGTGGGAAAGTGGTCAAGCTCCGCAGGGGTTTCGTGATACACTTTTAATCAACCTCTTCAAAAACAAAGGGAGCGCTGCGGACTGTGGAAATTACAGGGGTATAGCTCTCCTGGCTGTTGGAGGGAAGATACTCACTAAAGTGATGGCAAATAGGCTAACACCTGTTATGGAAAAGTTACTTCCTGAAACACAGAGTGGCTTTAGACCAAACCGAGGCACATCGGATTTAATCTTCACACTTAAACAGCTTCAAGAAAAAGCACTCGAACATCAAGGAGAAATTCACATGGCCTTCATTGATTTAACCAAGGCGTTTGACTCGGTGGACAGGGAAGTGCTCTGGAAAATTATGTTCCGCTTGGGTATCCCTAGAAAATTTGTGGAAGTATGTCGCAGTCTACATACAAACAACAACGCCCAGGTTATGTATAATAATGAGGCAACCGAACCTTTCCAAACTCTCACTGGAGTTAGGCAGGGATGTGTCCTGGCACCCCTACTCTTTAATTTGTTTACCACTGCTCTAACAATTATTGTTGACAACAAACTGACAGTCAGAGGAATAGGTCTCAGATACCGTTTTGATGGCGGTCTCTTTAACATAGGGCGCTTTAGAGCTTTCACGAAGACACGCACACGATTCATTTGTGATCTCCAGTATGCGGATGACTGTGCGCTTTTAGCCTCTACGCCGGAAGAGCTTCAAGAACTTTTAGATGTGTATGCCCAAAGCTATGATTCTTTGGGACTTAAAATCAACATTGGAAAGACTAAGATTATGTCAACTCCTCATCAAGTGAACCAAATAGACATTACACTTAACGGAAATTCTCTTGAAGTGGTGGATCAGTTCAATTACTTAGGCAACGTTGTTAATGACAAAGCAAACATGGACAGCGAGATTCGCAATAGAATTAACGCTGCATCTAGAGCATTCTGGGGACTTAGAGAGAGAGTATTTGACAACCACGACCTTGCTTTGTCAACGAAAATGGCTGTCTACAGAGCAGTTGTCATTCCAACACTGCTATATGGATGTGAAAGCTGGGTCACTTACCGTCGTCATGTGAAAGAATTAGAACGTTTTCAGCAAAGACACCTCAGAAGTATGATGAAAATCCGTTGGTTCCATCACATATCAAACGTGGAAGTACTCAGGAGAGCAAACAGCCTTCCAATTGAGGTGCTTATTTCAAGAGCACGCCTAAGATGGGCAGGTCACGTTCATCGTATGCATGATAACCGCCTTCCTAAATGTACACTTTATGGTGAATTGCTAAGCGGTAGAAGAAAGCGTGGCGGTCAACGAAAGAGGTTCAAAGACGCTCTCCATGAAAATTTAAAATCCTGCGGTATTGCAGACGAGCAATGGGAACAACTTGCAGCGGACAGAACCGAATGGCGAGGGGTTGTGGCCAGCTATCAAGGAAATGTTGCTGCAAGAAGGCCGAATCCAAGACCTAACCAGGTCTATGTTTGTCCTGATTGCGGTCGACATGTGCTCTCCCGAATTGGCCTCTATAGCCATAGTCGTGTGCACCGTAGATGAATGGGAATTACAATAGACTACACCTTTTACTTGTTTTTTATTGTACGCAATTTATCGACTGTAACATTTCTATACTCGGACTCGAGTAACGGCTAATAATAATAATAATGTTTGCAGTGCCCTTTCACGTTTTTTACAGTCTCATTCAACCAAGGCGCTTTGGGTTTTGTAACCCTAACACTCTATTCGGAGCATGTTTGTCAAAAACCGTCAAAATCGTATTGTTAAATAAATCAACTTTGGTATCTATATTGTGTTCTCGCAGAATAATATGAAATGAGACTTCTTCCAAGTTCTCCAAAAATTTATTAATGTTAAATTTAGTAAAGTCTCGACATGTAACTAGTTTCGGCTCCATTTTATTTTTTTGAATGTTTATATCACAGAATACCTTTCTATGATCAGATATGTTATCAGCTGGTAAAGTTCCAGACAAGTTCACTAGAGCAGGGTTCGTAACCAGAATGGGGTCAAGCAGTGTACTAGAGTGATCGGATATTCTAGTAGGCTCTTTCAGCAATTGTGTAAAATTATATGGTTCAAAACACGTACTAGCAGGATTGTCAATATTTAAAAAAATTATATTAAAGTCTCCAATACAAATTATATCATCAACAATGGGACTTACATAAGACAAAATATTATCTGCATCATGAATAAAATTATTTATACTAGTGTTAGGTGGTCGATAAAATGCACCAATTGCTAAAGTTTTTGTTCTCATTTTAATTTTAACAAATAAGTATTCCAAGTTGTCACTTACCGGTGCGTCAATAGTAATTACCTGATATGAATAAGATGTATTTATATAAGAAGCTACTCCTCCACCTCTGCCTGCCCTGTCTTTACGAATAATCTGATAACCAGGTATTGCTATGCCATTCGCCGCTATATTACTCGTTAACTATGTCTCTGTTAACATCATAACGCAGAAGTTGTGTTCTTGCATTAATACTGAAAATTCATTAAATCCTGTGAAAATTGATCGTATATTTAAATGACCGAATTTCATTTTTTAATGTATAAAAGTAAATAAAATATATGTATAGAATAACCAGCAATCATACCTTATTATCTTTTAAAATACACCCATGGTACAGATATTACTTCTAATTTTTTTTAGACAATTGTGTAAGAATGCAAAAAATATATAATAAAAATAGAAGCTTAAAAACAGCACTCAAAATAAAATGTAAACAATGTGAACCAGTAAAATTATGTCCAGCAAATTATTTAATAACACTGTATGAAAAAATTGAAGGAAAAACACTACAAAAGAAAAAGGTATAAATATAAGAAAGGTGAAGATGATTAGATTTAAAATAAAATTTGTTAATAAAAATGAACTAAATTGTCAAAATTTGTAAATTAAAATATTCTCGATTATTTCCAAACTTAAAAATAGTGAACATGAAATTTAGATAAGGTTTATTATAACATTTTTAGTCCGCGTAGCTCAAAATAATCTCAAGCCGCACAGTATCACTTATTTGCGATGTTCAGCTGCTATCTCCAAAGCTCTTACATCTTTCAAATGGTATATCGTTTCCACCAGAAACCGTTCTCTAGGCCTTAAAATAAATTATGATTTCTCCTACTTGTCAAAATCTTGAAAAACTCAATTTCCCATTTCTTTCTTCCAAATTCTTTAGTTACTCCTCTTACTTCGTTTTACTTTTCTTCAATTCAACCAACAACAGTCTATTTTCTCTATTTTACTCCAATATTTTACCTTCTCCAAAATTTTTCACCCCTTGAATTTCACATTTTTCTTGTTATTTTTCATATACCTAGCAACCTCCAATTTTAAATTTTTTCACAATCTCCTTTACTTTTTTCCAAAAATAAAATCGCAGATATCAACTTGAATCTTCTGTGACATCAACAAAATGAATTGCTTCTCATCATGTGATATTGAGCCTTTTTTCAGTTTTATCAATTTCCCGAACAAATTAATTAAAAAACTTATATCTACATGAACATATTAAATACGTAACAGTTCGAAATGTTATAACCGTTTTGATAATTAGTGTAACAATAATTAAGTACATTTAAATAAAATAACTTATTTAATACTATTAAATTATGTTATAAACATTTCTATCTGTCTTTAATGACTGAAATATAAAAATTGCAATGTATTAACAGAAAATATATGTATTCTATAAAATACTTTGAGATTTTATCAAAGAGAACAAATAAAAGAAAACAGAAAACATGCATGCAACTCTACACTTAGAATAAAATAAGATGTATTTTATTCAAAATACATAATTCTAGTTCACCCGAATATGTTCTTTAGCTTAAGTACAAGTAAAAATCATATCAGTATATATTAATAAAATTAGTGTGAAAACTAAACGACTTATCTTTGATGGAGTTCTTGGGGTCTTCGTCCTGGTTAGTTTGAGGAAAAAAGCCTTTTTCATTAGTTGAACCACCCTAATTTCCTCCCTTTGTACTTCCAATTGGTTTAAACAGTGCATTAATTTATTACTATTTCGCGACTTAATTATGCGGCTACAAAAATTACGTATGCAAGATATTTAACTTCCGGTAAGAGAACACACAGTCATTTTCTGCTACATACTTATTAGAGTTCCTTAAAAATAATAAAAATGTCTAAGGTATAGACTTCATTAACTAACAATAGTAAAAAAATTACATCATTTTAGTATATCGTTAATTAAAACAAAGTATTTTTATTGCTGTAAATACTATCCGAATTCCATTATAATGGTCGTAATAAATAACCTATAAAAACAGCCTACCTGTTCTTCTGCGCCTGAGATGACATTAAATACTTTGAAGATATAATTAAAAGTATTTAAAATGCACATTTATAATGTCAGATTATTATGTGCCTCTAAATTATACTCTGCGCAATAAAATAATCTATTGTTACTGTTTCTGCATTTAAAGCAACTTTGGTTTGCGACCATTGCTTTAAAAGGAAACGCGAGCATACACAATTAGCAAATTGAAACAAACAAATGTTAATTTGGTATATCATATTATCGTTAGTTAAAATTGACGAAAAATGTTTGTATCAGGTGAATATAATACACAATCTACAGACCATTGTTTATCGCTTTTGGCTGTCTTTAGTTATCAGTACAGAGTAAAATAGTTTGATATAAACTGGTGCGTCAGTCGTAATATCAGCTTCATTAATTAACAAAGTTCATAAAATTCAGTTCATCTCTGTTTGTTATCCTTTACAGCGAGAGGCATCATCCGTCTGTATATTCCTAATCCTAGTATACTTTGAGAGCATCTTCAACATATCGTATCAGTCATGTTTTCATACTGAATTTTATTAAAGTTTATATCATATATAGAGCCTTACTTTTGACAATATTTAGCAGTGATATACAATAATTCTGCCAGGTGGTTGAAGTAGTCTCACTTACAAAAACTGAATCAAAGTGTTACCAGATCATGCTAAACGTAAACAAATATCAGCTGTTTTAACAAAGTTGTTAAATGGACATAGGCCATGTAACAGCTGGGCCTACAGAAGCATGGCAAGTCACCGCGAATTGGGACTATAACCACGAATGGTACACTCTGACTGTACAAAAGAGTTAGTGTGCTAATATTAATCTACTCCTCTCTGATCTAGTGGCACAAAGTCAGAAATTAGAAGAGGATGGCTAAATTCACCTACAAAGACCAGCACTGCCAAATACTTTTACCTCAGCCATGAAAATACTCCTTTGTCTGTCTCAATTATATTGAGCACTGGATAATGAAGGAGAGGAGAAAGGATATCACACCTAAATATTTTGACAAATAGTTTGCAATTAGTTACTTGATAGGCAGTAATCATCTAAACAATATGCTGACGTTGTTCAAAGCAAAAATCACAGCCATGGGCGCCAACGTACATAAAGTGATATAGAGTTCATATACAGGTAAGAGAATCATTATCGGTATACCTTTCAATATCCTAGAAGCAATATAGATGCATTCTAAAGCTGCCTCAAATCCCTGGTGAAAGGTCTGAACATAACAGTACATAACTGGGTGGGCTCAACAACGCCAGGCAATACAGGTAATGCAAGAAGATAAACTGGTCAGGAAAGGCGCAGAAACGCTTTCCATCATGAAAATGTCCTGCAGTACCGCGAAGGGATAATAAAGGAACTATTATCAGAAAGAATACTTACACTAACTGGGAACACACTGGATGGGAATGGTGCACTTCAATCGGATACCTTATGAAATTAAAAGTGAGAGAAAATCTTGCTGCGGGATATATGATGAGAGGGAACAAACACATCGTCACATCTTCTATGAGTGCCCTGCTCTGGTGGATAGAAAACTTTCATACATCAACAGACCATTAGTTAATGACACCAATAAAATGAGTCAACAGTACTACACCCACAGCAAAAAAAGTTTTGTTGATAACACAGGCCAACACTTATCTTGTTGTCTGCGATTTATTAAGTGAAAACTTTGGAATGCAGACTCCAAAAATGCGGACAATTTTGTTGTATTACATCTAGTTTTCGATATACGATATATGTTTAGAAGCGTTAGAAACAATTATACAACGAAATATATGGGGTCCGACGGCCCTTTTTTAAAGTGATTATTAACAGGCTGCATTTTCGTGAGTGGTTTCATTTTGATGAGTTTTCCAACTTTTCCCTCTGCGAAAATTCTCGGTTGAGCTATATAATGTTCTATGCGGCCTCTAAACATAACGTAGGACTGGAAAACCTGCCAGAAAATTTGTAGGGCAATTTGACCATTTTTTTATTTCAAAAAACGTAAATTAAAAAATAGTGTAAAAATCAGCTCGTATTTACGTATTTACCTATTTACATATTTATATATTCACATATTCACATATTTACATATTCACATATTCACATATTCACACATTCACATATTCTCACATTCACACATTCACATATTCACATATTTACATATTCATACAATTACATATTTACATATTCACACATTTACATATTTACATATTCACACATTTACATATTTACATATTCACATATTCACAAATTCACATATTTACATATTTACATATTCACACATTCGCATATTCACATATTCGCACATTCACATATTTACATATTCACAAAATTACATATTCACATATTTACATATTCACACATTTACATATTTACATAGTCACAGATTTACATATTTACGTATTTACCTATTTACATATTTACATATTTACATATTTACATATTTACATATTTCCATATTTACATATTTACATATTTACATATTTACATATTTACATATTTACATATTTACATACTTACATATTTACATGTTTACATGTTTACATATTTACTTATTTACATATTTACCTATTTACCTATTTACATATTTACATACTTACATATTTACATATTTACATACTTACATATTTACATATTTACATACTTACATACTTACAAATTTACATACTTACATATTTACTGAGCTGAGCTTTAGCTGGAAATAAAAATTTTAAGCTCTAGATGAACGAGACCGTATAAGGCCAATAACCTAGATGATATTAACGTATTCTGGATAATTACAGGATGGGATTAAGGGTGATTGGCCAATAGCAGACAAAATGTATGAATAGCCCGCTACTGCTGGTCTATGAGATGGAAAAAGACTTCCTTGCGTTCCTGATGTCCTGGTAGGTGAATTATTAATTTAGTTTCTTCTGCAGCCTGGAAACCACAGTTGCAGGCTGAAAAGGGCCTAATGGACTGCCCGATTATATAAGATGTATCCTACTTGATGAGTACTTGCTGGTTTTACGACAATCTTTAAAACTTTCTTAATTTTAAAATTTAAGATATTGGCCTGTGCACAACTAAAAAGGAGTGTTGCCACGTAGCGTTGGTAGATAAAAATACCTGTTTAACCTTCCGTGTTCCTGGTATCCGTGAGATCAAATCGACGCCAAAAGACGCCGCTGGAGGCCGAAAAGACGCCGCTGGAGGCCGAACGGGCTCAGGGGGGCACCGACTAGTGCACGTTGTCTATACGTATTTACGAATTTACGTATTTACATATTTACATATTTCCATATTTACATATTTCCATATTTCCATATTTACATATTTACATATTTACATATTTACATATTTACATATTTACATATTTACATATTTACATATTTACATATTTACATATTTACATATTTACATATTCACATATTCACATATTCACATATTCACATATTCACATATTCAAATATTCACATAATCACATATTCACATATTCACATATTCAAATATTTACATATTCACATATTTACATATGCACATATATAACCTATTCATTTTGGCATACTTGTACGCATATTTTTTAAACTATGCTGTAAGAGATTTCAAATCCACACATTTTTCTTTTTTAATTTAAATGTGTACAACTATTAAAGATAAGTTAATTACTATATATAGTATAATTTAAGATTTTTCATACGAATATGGCAGGTGTACTTAAACAAGATATTTATTAAATTTTTAACTATAATTATGGTATATTACGGGAAATAACGATCATATATTTAATTTAATTTAAAAATTAAATATAAAACTTCTGTAAACTTCCTTATTAATTTCTAATTATTAAATTTCACATAAACCAGGAAATACTCGTTAGATATTACATTACTAAACTTATAAATATGAAAGCTATATTAGGTAGTTTAATCGACAATTCGGTGTAAAAATGTCAGCAACCGAATTACAACTTCTACCGTATATGTTAACTAAAATATTGTGTTTCATTAAAAAGTTATAATGGAAATATGCCAAAAACTGGACAAGTAGTCAATACAAAACAAAGGAAAACCTGTCTGTCGTCCCTAATCATCCCCCATACACTTTTTTACATGTCGACATTAGTTTAAAACGTACCTACACTTACTAATTTCCTATTTAATATTCAGAATGTTAATTATGTTTTGAACAATTTTATAAAAAAATATACCACATATTTCTTTCTAATACGCATGTAATTATAGTATTTCATGATTAGTTACCTTAGTTTATTCTTAGTTTCTATTTTGCATTTGTTTGTTTACCTGTTGAAGAGTCTGGCAATAAATAAATTAACAGCATGCAACTCAAAGTTATATAAAAAATTGTATGCATGTAGTTAAATCCCTTGCCCAAATACAATCGTTTATGTCTCGTTCAGCATTTTACTACTGTACATCCAGTTAAAATAATACCCAGAAAATGTAAAACATGTTATTTTGTTTAGATGAAATATTTGAATTGGGTGCGTTCCTCGCAATGATTTGTTTTATAATCGTCACTTCTGGTAATAATGCTTGAAAAGTATATTATTCTAGGTACTGCAAGAATATACATAAACTGGGACACAGAACTTGCCCCCCACGTTTATGGAACAGATGCAGTTACATATAAAAATGTCCATATGCAACCCAGCATAAATATACAAAACTATTTTGAAAGGTTTTTTGGCTGAAATTATCGTTCAAGTGATGATACATGAGAATTATTATAAATGATATAACAGAAATGTAATGTGATACTGGAATTATAAATATGTTCACACATGAACTTTTTTATTGACAAATTGTTCACAGAATTATAAATAGCTGAAGAGGAATCACTTCTATAACTTAGGTGGGGAGACCTTTTCAAAATCTTTTGAAGTCAATCTAAATATAATGTTTTAGCAAGTTTTAGTATATGTTAAATTTTATTATGCTTTAGATACATTAATATAACAGAAGAAAATACTCAATAATTAAACGGTTCAGAGAAACTCACTGGTGGTGCCATATCTGCTAAGAAGCCATAGTTAAGAGAAAGAAATACACACTTACGTCCGGTTTATCGATACAAGGTTAACTCTTAACTAGAAGTTAAAGGTTCTATTGTTTATTTGACATTTATCCTCTAGTTATGGGTTAACCCTGCATTGATAAACCGTACCTTAGTATACCGCTGTGTTTATAAGCTGAAAATCCAAATAATGAAATGAAGCGCGCAAAATTCCCTAGCCAATGACTGATTAGTCAAATTTTTAAGATTATTTCATGTTTTACATTGTAATCAAGCAGTTAAAAGTTTCTTTCTGCAACCAAAAGCTTTCTTTGCTGAAAGAAATTACGTTAACAAAACATAAAAAACATAAAAATCAATAGCGAAGTTATGAAGTCTCCAATAACTTTCATTGTAATAAAATTTTAGTAACAGTAATTGATGAGTTTACTACAGAAACTCTCTTTTTTCTTGTTAATAAAGGCGGATTGAAAAGAAAAATCTTCAATCTATGTGAACGACTTGGTTATTATCGGTGTATTCCATTTCAATTTTTATCTACAATTTACGTATATATTATTTTATTAATAGTTTTCAGTTTCTCCATACTCTATTTAAAAAAAAACATAAATTGTTCTTGATTAAACATTCAAAATAGATGTAGCTTGTATTCTGCATGAGTATTACTTATTACACTTGCTTATAAATGCCCATGGTATCTATTTTTTCGTAGTTTTTAACCCCACATAATTTAAATTTGAAATTTAAAGATAGGTATCCTAATTCATATTTATATCACTTTCGTAATAACGCTCTTATTCGACTTATATAGGACTACGCTTTCACCGAGTTTTGTTAAAAAATATCTATTTTCACGGACATATTCATTATATTTCCCCCTAATACTGATAATAATGAATTTATGTTGAAATTCGAGGAATCACTAAAATTCGGCTTACTTATATCATAATTTGTTGTGATTTTAGCATAAATTATTTATGCAAAAATAATCATACTTTAGAACTTATTGATCTTATAAATTCTTATTGTTTGTACCCAGTATTTGAAGAACCCACACGTATTCAAGGTCACAATAAAACTGCAATTGATTATGTAATTACAAATTTTAACGATATTTTGTTAGAGAGAGAGATATTTTAGATACAGGTCTGTCAGATCATATCTGTCAAAAAATTATCTTTTAGGTGAATAAAAAAAAAAATAGTAATCATACTTTTAGATCCTTTTCTAGGGCAAATATTTCAAAATTTAAAAAATCTTTTAAATAGTGAATTGTGGCACAATGTTTTAACCAAGCAATCAGTAGAAGATAAATATATTGAATTTAATAACACTTTATATTCTTATTATAACATATCATTTAAATTTATTACAAGGAATCTTGATGAAAAAAATAATAAGTGGATAACTGCCGGAATTAAATTTCATCAGTTCGCCTTAAAAAACTTTATAAATTACAAAAATAGCATAATCACTGTGGATTTTTATAAATCTTATAAAATTATCTACAATAGAGTTATACGTCAGGCAAAAAAAAATGTATTTTGATAACATTATAATAAACTCATCTAACAAGTCAAGTGCTGTTTGGAATGTAATTAATCAATCAGTAAAAAAAGATAGGCGTGCTAATATTAATCCAGAACTAGAAATCAACAATGTAGTAACTATAGATAAAATGGTCATTGCTAATGAATTCAATAAATATTGTCTGAAAGTTATTTGTGGCATTCTACGAATATTCTTTCCTATTATTTGGGTTTTCTACCACATGTACTATTATCCTCTTCAAAAGAAATCACCCGAAACTGTAAAAAGGGGTGTTGTAAAATGTTTATACGATAGGGCCAAAATAATTTCATCTAATAATGAAATATTAAATAACGAGAAAAAATTTATCAAAGAGGTTCTAGTACAAAATCAATATCCTGAAGCCTTTGTTGATAGAGTTTTCATAAATGTTGAAAATAGGGACAATCAGGTACGACAAAAACCTGAACGTCATTATACAGCAATAATTCCTTATGTATACGGACTATCGGAAAAGCTACGCCGTATAGGTGACAAATTTGATGTTAGGACGATATTTCAAACGGGGAACACTTTAAGATCTATTTTAACAAAAACAAAACCGATAAACAGGGAGCAGAATTCAAAAAACTGTATTTACAATATCCCGTGCGAATGTGATAAATGTTATGTGGGTGAGTCATCCAGACCTTTCAGTGTGAGGTTGGATGAGCACAAGAATTACATTAGAAAGAATGAAATTCAAAAATCAAAGATTTGTGAACATGCTTGGGAAAACGGACATAGAATAAACTGGGACTCGGCAAAAATTTTAACAAAAGAAACAGATACCAAAAAAAGAAAAATTAAAGAATCAGCAATAATCTTATTAAATGAAGATAAGTGCGTATCGAATTGTTCTGTAGATATTTGTACAACCTGGCTACCAATGTTAAAAGAAGAACTTAACAAACTCAACATTATCTAAAAAATATCATCAGTTCTATGTTCTGTGTAAGTAGTAAGTATCTATGGAAATAACATAAACAGAATCTTAAAGCTGTGTATTTGACATACACAGCAAAATAAGAGTTCTTCAAAAAATAGCTTTGAAAACGGAAAGAGATTACTTTCCGAAACGTCAGCAAAATATATTATTTTTGTGTTTATTCCGATTTATATTATTTGCAAAACATAACCTCTGACTTTTCCTTTGGCGTAAACGTCACGGGCGCAGAGGCCTTTTTTCCAATAATTCTATTATTTTGTAGATTCGGTGATTTCTTTTGAAGAGGATAATAGTACATGTGGTAGAAAACCCAAATAATAGGAAAGAGAATTCAATAAATACTTTTAAAATATAACAAAATCCTTAAATATACCAAACGATAATTTAAATAGGATTCGACCTGCAGCACGTATGATTGAAAATTCAATCTATTTAAAGCCTACCAATACATCCGAGGTTATTAATGTAATAAATTGTCTAAAAAAAACTCTAATTCAATTGGGCCAGATTTTTTTCAATCAAAATTATTAAAGAGTGTGCACATTTACTAGCAATATCTTTAACTGACATCATAAACCACTGTTTCACTGAAGGCACTTTTCCCGATTTATTAAAATTATCTAAAGTCATCCCGCTATTTAAAAAAGGTGATCGTAAGCAACTCTGCAACTATCAGCCAACAGCAATCTTATCGGTTTTTTCAAAAATTATTGAAAAATTAATTGCAATAAGATTAACCGAATATTTAGAATCAAACTCAATTCTTTCTCCAAATTAACATGGTTTTAGAAAAAACAGATTCACCATCTCGGCATTAGTTAAGTTTCTTGAGTTTATCTATAAAAATATTGATAGTGGTCACAAAATTGTAGCATTATTTATTGACCTTTCTAAGGCATTTGACCATGAGATTCTCCTAGATAATATTGAGAATTATGGTATGCGTGGGCAATGCAAAACACTGTTAAAGTCATATTTATGTAACCGGAAACAATATGTTGATATTCTTGGTTCAAAATCCGAAACGCAAAAAAATAGATATTGGTGTGCCCCAAGGCAGTGTCCTGGGACCATTACTTTTCCTCCTTTACATCAACGACTTGGATAATTCGTTAATGAAATTTTTTTGTGCATTTGCTGACGATATCTTCATTGTTGTCTGTGACAAAATTCTAAATAACGTAATTGATAAGATAAATTCTGCCTTGATTAATTTAAGTACCTATTTTTATGACAAAAAGTTAGTAATGAATCAAGAAAAAAACAGTTTCCCTACATTTCCACCCCGTTTGAGCTCTTTACACTTCCAGTTTACTGTTAAAACTAAACAGAAAACCAATTGAATAAGTAACTACCTTTAAGCTCTTAGGCATCAACATAGATATGTCTTTAGATTGGAAATCACACGTCTCCTTTATTTGTAGCAAATGTGCTTGTAATTGTTTTGCATTGAAAAGATTGAGCCACATAGCAAACATTAATACTGTTAGAATATTCTATTTTTCTAGTTTGGAGTCTACACTGCGGTATGGTGTTATCTTTTGGGGAAATTCATCTTCAGCAAGTCGCATATTTGTACTACAAAAAAGAGCTATCTGTTGTATGTTCGGTTTAAACTATAGGGAGTCGTGTAAATCAACATTTATCAATCAAAATATTTTAACATTACCTTGTGCTTTATATATTCGAAATCTTAAAATTTATTAAAAGTAACTTCTCAACTGTTAATTCTCTCAATGTAAATCATGATTACCCCACACGACATAGATATAATTTGCAGTACAATATACATAGACTTGAAATATATAAAAATAAACCATATTACATGGGATGTACACTCTATAATAAGCTAAGTATTTATATAAAAATTATAAATAATACCAAAAATTTTTTCTCAAAATTAAAAAAATTTCTTTTAAGTAAAGCATTCTATTCCATTGAGGAATACTTAATGCCTTAAATTTTCCTTTGTCTTCTCTCTCTTTATTTTTGTTTCTCTTTCATATTTCGTTCATACTGTATTCTTTAGTAGTGTAATTATACATTTGTACCTTGACTTGTCCTATATCACTTTGTGATCTATTGGATGAATGAAGTATTATTATAATTATTATTTCAATAAATTACGATTTTTAGCGGTTTTTTGCAATAACTAATTAATTTTGCAATTTTTTGAGACCGGACTGGGCCAGCTCGACCCGTATTAAAAAGTTGCACAACTTTGCCACGTAACTTTTTTTGTACAAGGCGATTTTCCTATGTAAGTTCGCGACAAGCTTTTATATCATAAAAAAAATTATATACTGTAACAAAATGATGGGTTATTTTCTACTTTTTAGAGCATTTTTAAATAAAAGCTTTTTTAAAAAAATATTTTTTTATATAATTTTATTTCTTATTTTTTAGTCTTCTGATATGTTTTAATTCCGCAGATATCGATTTTTTTTTAATCGGATCATAAACGGTAAAATGATCCGCCATCTTGAACTAAATTTTTGACTAGAAATTTTAATCCGCGACCTCAAAGACCCCCAGATATAGATTTTGTTCGATCTGGATCTAAATGACAAAAATTGTCAGCCATATTGGCGCCACCATTTTAAATTTTTGAATGTTGACCAAGAATTAATAAATGGGGATCTCGAAAATTCACAGATATCGATTTTGAGTCGAATCGGATCATAAACGATAAAGTCATCCGCTATCTTGAAGTCGCCATCTTAAACTATATTTTTGACTGAAAATTCGTAATCAGCGAACCCGAAAACCACCAGCTACCGATTTTGATCGATTTCAACCATAAATGACAAAAGTCGTCCGCCACATTGGCGTCACCATTTTGAATTTCTAAATCCTGACCAAGAATTCATAATGAGGATGTTGCATGATTTTTTTTATATCGCATATAGATAGACGACAGAAAAGTATACTTCCACGTATTTTTTTTTTTATTAAAATTGAGAGCGAAAAAAAAATTTGTTTCAGCTGAGATTTTTTTTTTTATACATTTATTTAACGTCGGCCTATTTCCGCTACTGAGGCCTAACACCGACGCCTGTAGACGAGCTACCCCCAACCAGGAATTTTGCCGAACCTCTTCCCTTAAGAAGAGTAGGGATCTTTGACTTGCCTAACATTTAATAGACAAGGGACCGACGGCTTTACATTCCCTCCGAAGGATGGTATATCTTCTATACAACCCTCGAGTAAGGTTGTATAGCTTCCGCGTATACACTGATATACAAGCCGCTGGAAGATGTGTGAGGCGAGAACGCGGTTTCCGTTGGAATGGTCACCCATCCAAGTACTAACTGCGCCTGTCGTTGCTTTACATCGCATACCGAAGTATGTACATAGTAAAGACGCACCTACGCTCGCCCCTAGCTGAGAATATAAAACTATTAAAACATTCTATCCCTAACGAATGACGTCATTCGTAACAGGTAGCGTCACACCATTATTGTTAAAATGTTGAAACATCTAAAAAGAATGTTGTGGTTATAGATTAACACGTTAGGGATGTTATGAAATCATTATTCGTCATATTAAGCAATAATTAATAACAAGATTAAGAATAACAACGTAAATTAACAAATTTAGGTTGATTAGTGACATCAAGATGACGTCAAAATAATATCATAGCGTTTTCAGTCACGTGGTTTCGTTTACACAAAAGTTAAAATTTTGATGTGGCATATTTACGAAGCGAAATTTTTCTATGAGTTTCTTTTATTATATTATCAACTCATTTAGTACATATTATGGAAAAATAAGAAAATTAAGCCTTTTTAAAATTCATGCATCTTCCTCATTGGCGATCTCGAAAACCCCCAGATATCGATTTTGAGTCGAATCGGATCATAAACAATAAAGTCGTCCACCATCTTGAAGCCGCCATCTTGTTTATTTCTTATATGAAAACGTTAAAGTGTATTGTCATCGGACTTATACACATGTGCAAAATTTCAAAGCTCTAGCTGAATTAGAACTAATCGAAATTTTGATTGAAAGATTTGACCTAAGCAAACTGACAAACATTGCAAGTTTAATAAAAGCCTTTAATAGAAACGAACCTGACCAACTCTGAAGGGGAAGGAGACACCAAATTTTATGTATTTCAGACATCGATTATCTTACCAAAAATCAACAGTAAACCAGTTTGATGCATGTAGACAAATATATAGATCCCTGAACTATAAACAAAGTTTACAGCATTCTCTATTATCGCACTAATTTTTAGTAGAATGAAACTTAATTAGTCTTCACTGTCTAACATCCTTACTGATATACAGCGACGAAGAAGTTCCCATAAATAAAAGTCAAATGTAGAAAACTAATTGAATAACAAAAAACAGAAGGGCCATTAAAGTGAATAATAATATCCCTCTACAAGAATAGGTATAATAAGAGAACGAATAAAGTTACAAGAAAAATTCCCTTCGAACACGTTATCGGAGCAGTTGACAGCATTTCCTGGCATGAGGTTTTAAAAGCAGCAAGTAAACGTCAACAACTTCTTAAAGCTGTCATCTACACTTTGTAATTAACTGTGTCAACTCCAAATAAAAATTGTCGACTCTTCGCTCGACTGCCGTGAAACTAGATTAAACTTGCTCTGTCGTAATTAATTACTAATTTGAAGTAATTAAAACAATCAATAAGGAAAAAATAATTGGCATGTATGTAACTTACGTTCTGAGTTTATCGCACTGGCAATTAAATAAATTAATTATGCAATTTGCAAATTGGATCATTAATTCGGTTGCGTAAATGTTAATCACTTCAAATAAAAGTTGAAATGTATATCAAGGGAAGTGTAATTTTTTACTTTAATTAAAGTGCAATTAAAAATATATGGCCGGTCATAACAGTCACGTAATTTTGATTAAGCAAGAAGCTTATGCACTTTCTTTATTGTATCTACAGAATGTTTAGTTAAATATATCCCATTAATATATATCAAAATGTCAGTGGCATATTTCGTAGCCTAACTTGTCGATTGACTAGATTATAATGGAATGGAATAGGATGTATATTTATTTACTCTTTAACAATTATAACACACAGATATATTTGTTTTACTTTGCAAAAAAAATATGTAAATAATCCAAAGTCGAGATTTGTTGTAGATAATGTAAGTTCTGTACTACTAGATAAAAAAATCTATAACTGGAAATTATTTTCGAACATACAAGGCGAGACAGAATGAAATTACAGAACCAAGTGACTTTTTTTAAAATGGAATGCTATAATATCCGTACATTTTTTGAAGCCTCTTTCTAGGCTCTATTCATTTATATATTAGCATTGAATATCTCCCAACCACTTGGATGTATATGTTTTCTCTGTTATCTTTATGCAATAGATATCAAAAATATGTAAAATACATTATACGTAGTCAATTTTGCAAATTGCGAAAGTTTAACCTTTCTTATAAACTTCGAAGGAAAAAAAATCAATCATTATTTGATGGTTAAGACTATTAAAATTATATACAATATCTTACTATTTTTAAACTGATTTAAATGTATTATAAATAACATTATACACTACATGCTGAGAATATGTGAATATGTATCGTACTTGAGGTTAATATTGCCAATAGATCAGTCGAAATACGACAGAGGGTTGGTATCGGCTGGTTGAAAATTGGATGCAATAAGTTGGTGACAAGAAAGCGGGAAGAAATAAACAGCGAGATAGAACGTGATACCTTGCCTATTTCTCCTCGTCTGCTGCATTCTCAGTGTTGCATGTGACAAGTTTGAAATATATTAATGTAACAAATAACTACTGAGAGATAATTTATAATTTTATTCTTGCGGTTCCGAGATATTTTTATAGTTTTATGATAATACTTTCCTTAAATAAAAAAATTATGATGAAAAATATTAAATATTTCTTTGCATAAGCCACTGTAAATTATATAATTGTAGTGGTCGAAGCTTAGGAAGAAAAAGTCTGGAACAGAAGTCCGCCTTACTTACAAAAATGTGGACGGTTATCAAGTTTTCCCACTTAAAATTAAACAATAAACCTCTAACAGGTAACTCAGATCATATTCTCGGTTGGAATTGAATCTTCCTGCAGTACCGTTCTACATTTTCGTAGGAGTCTCGTGAGTGGCTCCCATCTACGTCTATTTTTATACGTTTACAGTTATGAGGCCTCTTGACGGGAGGTAATTTTCTTTTTATTTCATTAATAACTACTTATGAAGCTCCCTTATTTAAATATCACATTTTTTTCATTTTTACGAATGGGAAGGTGGTGGCTCATAGGAATCAATAAATTATACAATTTTCTGATTTATATTGTACCTCCCAAATGACGAATTTAGGTGTCCAAAGCATTTTGGATGCAAACCTCAAAATGCTTGAAAAAATTTCGACTCAAAGATTCACTTCCACTCGGAACTTCAATTGTGTAAACATACACAAAGTATTCCATTTAAATAATAAAAGTTGACTTTGGTTTTAGTGTTGACGTTGTAGCTCTATTAAGCAGTTAACTTGCAGGTTGTAAAAAGTGGGTTTTTTTTTTAATAATATTTTCGTGGAGGCCTTGAAGTGAGTCGAGTGGGATACCGCAGGGGTCCATTTTACGTCCTCTGTTACCTACAGTTTATACATCTAACTTTTACTAATACGTGAACTTTTTGGATCTCATTATTATACGCAGGTGACATTCAGTTGTATTTTTACGTGCTCAAAAATTATATTTACAATCACCGTTATTTCCTGCATCATCTAATCATTCACTAATAATTAATACTAACAAATCTACTGTTATGTTATTTGAAAGAAATTTCCAAATTAGCAGTGCTTAATTAACTTAAACATTGCCATAAACATTGAATCATTAAATGTCACAGATAACACAAAAATCTAGAACCACAAATAGATTCTTTAAAATTCAGTTCACGCATTACTAAGCGTTATAGATTATAAAAGACTTTATTATATACCGTTGCAGTTAAAGACTGGAAAAAATAAATAAAAATGTTCACCGCAACTCTTTAGTTTTAAACTGTTTCAACTACTTATATGCAGTGTATCACTGTTGCTTAATTACGTCTGATCAATTAAGGATAAATCGTGTGCAAAACACATGCTCTAGATTTATTTCTGGCAACAGAAAATATCAGAGTCGCATAAAGATATTTTTATTTTCTTTATCGAGGACGTCATATTAACTGACGTGTATATTCCAGAGTTATATAAGAGTCATTATATTTTCTGTTGTTTCGTTTTTATTAGTCATCGTCAGAGAAGAAAATCAGAAAAAGCGAATAACTCTTTGGCACCCATCATACGTATTATAATACCCTAATTTGACCACAATAATAACGTACAAGTTAAGTAAAGGCCAACTAAAATAACTTCAAATCGCGCATTGCTGGGTGATAGATGAAAAAATGTACTATATTTATTAAAAAAAATTTATTTAAATTGTCATGGGTTCTCTTTTCCAATGCAATATTTCATGGAATTAACGGAAGGGGTATATTTATTTCGATACTTTGAGAATTTTTAATGCCATGCTAACTTAGATGTATCATCTCCAGGGAGCTTTGAGGCCTTGACGTTGGTGAAGAGGCTTAAGTAATCGCCATGATCCTTTGAACTATGCGGTAGGGTCACCAAGCCGGAAAGGCCAAAGGGGAGGCGATGAAAAATATAAGGACTGCTCAACCTCAGCATCCACTCCAGACAAGGAGTGGCTACGGGAACGGGCATACCCGGGGATAATCCGAGCTACGAGTGAGCTGTGCCACTCACCCGCTTAGCACCGTAACCACGGCCCACATCTCAATGACCTCCGCGGAAAGGAAAAAACCTTTGGGACACCGGACGCACCTCACAGTATTAATGCCTTCCTTCCAGTATGGGCCCACTACTGGAGGGTGACGGAGATTTAAACCCAGCTCATTAGATTTAAAATGATGAAAAACAACGTAGCCCAAAATCAAAAGGACGAAAAAATTGAGTCGAGGAAGGAATATTGAGGAGAATAACGTAAAAGTGAAGAACATGAAGAAACAGCAAAAGGGGATCTATTGGTTACGGTTGAGGATCTGCAGAAAAGTGTTAAAGCCTTGAAAGAAGCCATGGGGGAAAACCTACAACAGGTAAAGGTGGAGGAAAAGAAGGAGAGCAAAACGATATTCATCAGGGATATTGATGCAGCAGCGATGGGAGATGAAATCAAGGAGTTCATCGTAAAAATAGTGAGTCAAGACTTCGGAGTAAAGGATATCGAAATATCCTCAATAAGGAAGACGTTGAATGAGAGTCAGACTGCAACAGTGTAAGTGCAAAGAGAATTGCAGGGCTTCTTGAAAAGGGGGAGGTTTAAGGATTGGATGGTTAAATTGAAGAGTCAGGGAAAGAGTTGATATCGTCAGGTGCTTTAAATGCCTGCAGTTTGGGCACAGGGCAAGAACGTGTACGTGGGAAGGCAGAATCGAGGACTGCCTAAGTGTGGGGAAAAGGGGACATGGTACTGTAAGAAACCTGACTACTGTGGGAATTGTAAAGCAGGGGGGACAGAAGTGATTCTATGAAATGCCCAAAATACAAGGCCATGATATACGAAAGGGAAGAATGTGGACAGAAACCTCAGCTATAAAATCGAGTTGGATAAATGGATAGTAAAAGAGGATGGGAGGAGATACAGAAGATGACCAGACTGATAATGTCGAATAAGGAAGTTAAGGAGAGGAGACGTCAAAAACGAATTGCGGGATGTAAGGGAAAACGTGGGAAGTTTTACTAACACCAGCACAAGATGAATGACCCGTGGCCTGATGGAAAGCGAAAGTAGTTCCAGGTTACGTGGAAACACTGATTCAGGAGGTGTTTTAGTCGGTAGGAGTCCGATACGCGCAGGATGTCCATGTAGGATTTCCCCTCCACCATAAAATTTTTAATGAGTATTTCTATTATACTAGAAATCCATATTTTATTTTCACAATTTTAAGTGTTTGGTTTTCACCTACAAGTTATTAATAATTGACGCTATATTTATATAATAGCAGAAAATGTATCGGTTAGGTTATTTAGACACACAAAACTGCTTGTCGTGTTTAAGAAAAATTATAAAATGGGGGAGATACATAATAAAGTAATAATAAATTGAGATATAGATAGATATAGCTAGATAATGAAAGTGTTAATGTATATAACTACAATTTTTATAAAGTAAATAGACCTACACGCGGTGGAGGTGTTGGTGTATTTATAAACAAAAAACTTAAAATTGAAATTTGTCTGATACCTATGATGACCCATCTATGGAATCTTATTATTTAATTTAAAATTACCTAACATCATTCAACAATCATTTCGTTGTGAGGTATTTTATAGACCTCTCATATAAAAATTGCTCGTGGATTGGACTTATTTGAAGATTGTATATCAAATTTGTTACCAGTTTACGATGGACTAATACTACCAGATGATTTCAATATCAACTTAAATGGCCTAAATTCTGTAACTAAAATTTGTTTGGAACTTCTGCATAATTGTAATCTAGAACGAATAATAAATAATAACACCAGCACTAATAAAAACTTCGAGTTCTTTAATTGATTCAATAATTGTTAATAATCCAGAGCTTTTCGATCCCGTTTTACAAGATCCTGTGCATGAAATATCTGATCACGATCTAATATACAGGGTGTCTCGAAATTGGTGGGCAATCTCTCGGTTTTGGGTAGTGAAAATAAGGTCACAAGTTCGTATATTTTTCTTTCCCCCGAGGTACCCCTACGAAGATATTGAAGTTGAAGGTTAAAAATCGATTTTTTGCGATAACTTTTTTATTGTTCAATAGATTTTAATCATTTTTGGATCAGTATCATATTATTATCCAGTTAGGTTAGTGTATTAGAACCTTGGATAACATTCTTGGGGGCTCGGGGACAGAGCACCCACTGCCTTAATAAGTTGAAAAAAAATTTGAGCCTATTTTTTTTATTTCTAAGGATATTTTAAAATTTTTGAGCCGTTTTTACGTAAAAAACGTATACTTCTTTGATGTCTCAACCATAAAATTGCGATTTTCAATCGCACAAATAATTAACATTCTCATGTTTTGGTCCAAAGAATTTACCCCTGAACTATGATATCTGTCATATTAACTCAGGTTCAATTATTGTAATTTAAGTTATAAATAGATAGATAGTAAGATTTTCTGTTGTTGTTAATAAAATGTATTTGTTAAACTCGGTTGAGTCTGAAGAGCTATTAGCTAAACTCCGCCAAGGATAAAATAAAGGCGTATATTATTATTATTATTTTGTATGTAAATTATGTATAAGAAATTTGAAAAAAAAATTAAAAATGTTGATTTCCACATTTCAGAAAGCATGTGATTGATAAACTACGTTTTAAAACAGATTTAGTTTTCGAAAAGTCAGATAAAATACTATATTATGCTTATTTTGTTATAATTTGTATTAGTTGGTAAAAAATAGCCTTTGACTGATCCTTTCATATAAATGATAGAAAAACTCATAAAAAGAAATATGTGTCTACTCTCCCCATGAATATTTTGATTATGCTAGTATTTGACTATTTATGTATTGTTAATTTTTGTATGTTTCTTTGTATTTCATTAAAATTTTTGTTTATGTGATTGCGTGCATATTTATATACTGTATTATATATTATATTCTAAATAAATAGAAATGAAATAATTGTTTATTACACACAAATACATCAGAAATTAGCGAATGGTTACGAGTTTGGTTAATATTTCATCAGATTCACATTCATATTCTCCCGGGGAAATTGCTAAATGCGTTTTGATCATATTCTCCCTCGCAAGACCCCAAAAATTTCATCAGTATGAAGGTCAAACAGTTAACGCTACCAAAGCTCCATTTCTACCCGTATAAAATACATCTGGTGCTAGAATAGTTATGAGCATTAGATGGACCTAGCTCTTCATATTTATTTTCATTTGTTATTATATTTGAAAGGGCCGGAAATGGAAAATCTATATTATTTCATTAGAGGAAGGCAATGTCACACATATTGTAATAATTATCGATGGTTAGTTCATAAAAAAATATTTGGAATATTTCTATATAAAAGTTCATTTCCGACACATTAAATATTATTTAATGTATAATTTATGTATTATAGATTATAACCAATCAAAAATCGTTATTAAAATATTTCTAATTCATTTAAATTTTTCATGATTAGGGACTGACCGATTGATTCATGGACAAATTTAAGTTCGATTTCTACGTTCTGCTAAATATGTATTGTTGTTCTCTGTACGTATATTGGAAATATAATACTACCCATGCTACTTGCCAAAGAGTATCATTTGGATGTTACTTTATCATTTCTAACTCGAACATCAATGTTGTTTTACCCCTATTCTCTTCAGGTTTAACAAAGGAGTCTTCATCAAGCTATATAATAACGGATCAGTCTTTTGGAAAATGAAAAAAGCAAAAATGCCAGATTTACTCTCACCCACACACCTACATATTTAAAATAGCAAAAATAGTTAACGGCAAATAATTTAGTTCTCCTTGCAATATTTTTTTAACTAATACAACGTAGACTAGATACCAATTAGTATGATTTAGAAAATCCCTCTCAGACTAAAATATATTGCAAGGAATGTTCTTAGAGGTAATGGAAAAAATTACGCTTACAATATTTTCTATATTTGCACTTACTTTATTATAAAGTCTTCATCTTTAGAGCCTTATGTGACTTTCGCGTTTTCGCTCACATCATTGTCTCCATGTCTTGCTCCACAGCAGAGTAGAGTAGAGTGGAATGGAGTGGAGCGGAGTGAAGAGGGTAGGGAGGGGAATGGAGGAATGGAGTGGAGTAGAGTGGAGTAGAGTGGACTAGAGTGGAGTCTAGTAGAGTAGAGTAGAGTAGAGTAGAGTAGAGTAGAGTAGAGTAGAGTAGAGTAGAGTAGAGGAGAGGAGAGGAGAGGAGAGGAGAGGAGAGGGGAATAGAATAGAATAGAATAGAATAGAATAGAATAGAATAGAATAGAATAGAATAGAATAGAATAGAATAGAATAGAATAGAATAGAATAGAATAGAATAATAGAAAATATTTATTATGTCATAATGTACAAACAAAAACGCAAAAGGTGTAGGTACAGTGAAATCTGATATTTAACATGTTGCGTACGGCTGTACAAAAAAACGGTGAGTCAGCCGGCTATTAAGATTTAATTTGCGGCATCACGTTGCTACCATGCCGCCCGAAGAAGTAATTTTTGTTATTGAACCGGCGTGAGACATGTTTTTTTTAGGCACACAAGGCTAGTAAATCTCCGTCCGGCTTATACGAATTGGTCAGTAGGCCGGCGCTTTCTTTTCTACCATATATTTAGCATTGTAGCACAGATCATGATAAGGCACATGCCGTCTGAGTGGAAATATATTTTGCGGCATTACATTGATGACACGCCGGCCCAGTGCCCAAAAGAGTGCGGCATCCGCATGATTTCACACCGTACGCGACATGTTAAAGCCAACCCTAACTGCTTAAGCGAAAATTTAAGTACAAATACAATCGAAGAAATCGAGGCTTGTGTTAAGTGGGAATCAAGAATTATTGAAATTAACAAGCCATCTGCTTCAGTTGATTTAAAATCAGACTGTGAGCTGGCGAGACCTCAGAGATGACTTGTAGATCCTCATTAATTTAAGATACTACTGCCATTAAGAGATTTTATAAATTAAAAAATATATATAACTGTGTATCATCGGCATATTGGTGGTACTGACAATATTTAAGATACCCGTTAAAATATCATTCAAATGAATTTAATAAATCATTAGAGGTAGGAGGTTCATACCTACATATGCATGCAAGGCATCCTTATTATAAATTAAGCAAGTAAGTTTATTGTAATCCATAACTATTACAGAAATGACAGGTTAAAACAAATTGTACATAAAATAGTAACAACAATATTTCATTACAAATTTTCATAATATTTCATGTTTCAAAGAAATTACCTAAGCACAAGATGTGCTTGTTTGTAAAAATATCTTTACAACATTACACGACTATTCTTTTTATATAGAGAGACATACACCTACATAGGTGTGCACATATCTATATGTTACCTGAGTATGCAAGAAAAGTTTTGTTATTAGGGGAGGTTGGATGAAATTTTAGTAAGGTAATAAAAAATAAATAAAAGGTAACAGGGAAAAACGTTTTGTATTGAAGATACACAATAAATATTAAGAACCATCAGAAAGCAATGCATTATAAAATTTAGGGCTAAAATAAAAATGAACTGTTGTGTGTGCGTTTTTCTAAATAATGGAACATTTAAAGATTCATTTTCGACAGCTATTGTTTCGTAGCTGTAGTCCACTTTTGAGGAATTACGAGATTTAAAGGTCCATACAAGACACTGGTAGGTATATAAATTTTTGAACATCTAATATTTCGGATTCGCGATATAGAGCGCGGTAGAGTAACGTCTATTTTTCTTGCATATTAATTTTATTAATGTATTTTGGATAACTTGCCAAATATTCAGAATGTTTTTAAAAAAGCCACACGAGGCTAAAATACAGTATTGTAAAATAGAGCCCACGAGAGAGTTGTAGACTATTAATAGATTCTTTAAGTTTAACATTTCTCCTAGAGAAAAAAATTCAGGTATTAACTGTCTCATGCGTTTGTTTATAGAGGTAATGTGTTCATTCCATCTTAAATGCTGCTCTGCCATGAGATATTTTATTTCATCAGTTTTCTTTATAACGGGGCATAAACAAACATTTCCTTTACGGCAATTATTTATGTGCATAAATATACTTTCTGTGTTAGGTAGGTTTTTCTTCTTAAGAGTAAAAGCCATAAATTGACTTTTTTCAATGTTTAAGCAAAGCAAACCGTAGTTTAACCATATTTGAGAAGTTTTTATTATTTTTTTTTCAGACTGTCACGATGTTTAATGGACTTCACTAGACCAGCTGTGATCCATGGTTTAATTTTGCGAATATGTCATATATTTATTGTATTTGTAGTTTTATTTATGTAAGAACTTAATTTGTTTATAAAATTATTGTAGCTTTCTTGTGTATCAGCACAGCTAACTACCTGTTCCTAGCTTCCCTCTTCTAAAAGATTATTTGATTTATCGTAGTTAATTTTTTTAAGTTCTCTTTTAGTGTCCGCTTTATTTATGTTTTCTGCCTTCAGTTCTAGTCACAAACAAGTGGAATAGCGATCAGTTAAGTTTGTTTCAAAAATCATCGAGTTTAAGTGTACATTTTGACTTTTTTTTTCATTACATACCAAATTTACAATCTACTCTAATCGGTATACAGATTATTTAGCAAATATTTCGATGTGTACGTCGCTTGAGTTGGGTACCATCCACTGATGGTTCTCCATTTTGACCTAGTCCGTTAGATATTCTGACCACGTTCTTTTTAATCTTCTATTATCTAACGGTAGCTGATACAGTTGATTTAGGTTTAGACTACTTTGGGCAGTATCCCACTCTTTTGCTTTATTAGCGTGGAGGGTAATAACACCCTTTATGTAGGGAATTCCAAGATCGTTGTGGAGAGTTGCGTTGGACACATACCATGGAGCATCTGCTAACATGCGGAGTATTTTTGATTGGAAGGTTTGTAGTATTTTTGTATTGGAAGGTTTGCTGCAGCCCCAGAGTTCGATCCCGTAAGCCCAGATTGGATTTAGAATAATCTTATCAATAAGTATTTTGTTTTCCAATGACAACTACGACTTTTTACCTACCAACCAATACATTTGTTTGACTTTTAAGTACAGCTGTGTTCTTTTAGCCTTAATGTAGCTTTCCAAGTAAGCTTCTGGTCCAAGTCGGATTTCACTGGGATTGGAACATTATTTAAATAAACTTGCGGGCATATAGTCCGTCTCGAGGTAAATGTGACTTGAGTTGATTTCTCATTGTTGACCTTGATTTTCCAACGTTCTAGCCAGTTTTGCAGCAAGTTTAGGTAGCTCTACAGTTCTCTAAGCTCTCTCAGGATTTGGATCTGATGATAGGATTTCTGTGTCGTCGGTAAATGTAGCCATTGTGATATGATCAGTAACGGGTATGTCCGCAGTAAAAAGTAAGTAGAGGAATGGGCCAATGACACTACCTTGAGGAACCACGGATTTAGGAGGATGCACAAATGGATAGTGAATTATTGATTTTAACTTGGAAGAACCGCTCACTGATTTTAGGAGAAGGAATATCTGACTAGGCATATGTAACTTTAATTTGTACAAGAGACCTTCGTGCCAGACCTTATCAAATGCTTGCTGTATATCAAGGAAGATGGAAGCACACATTTCACTTTTTCCAGGCTTTCTATAATTCTGTTTACAATTTGGTGACATTGCTGAATTGTTGAATGGTTTTGCCGAAATCCAAATTGATGTTCGGGGATTAGGTCTTCCGTTGGTGTATTTTCTCTTATACTATTTATAAGGAGCCTTTCAAATATTTTCGACATTAGAGGCAGGAGATAGGCCGATAGGAGGAAGGCTCTGTGGGTGATTTTCCAGGTTTTGGGATTATGATGAATTGAGCGTATTTCCATTGTATGGGATAGTAACATAAACGTAACATACTGTTGTAAATTGTGGTTAATAGAACAATTACTTTTCTATGTAGGTTTTAATATTTCTCCAACGATTAAGTTATAGCCAGGAGCCTTAAAAGAATTGATTTTGCTAATTTCTTTACGAACTTCAACTGGTGAGAATGATTTGACTGGCTGTGAGAGTTGACAAGGAGTATTCAGGTAGTTATTGATTTCTTCCTCATCTATGTTGTAATCTGGATTTGGAATAAATACATTTGCGAAATGCTCCGCTTGCACGTTAGCTTTCTCATCGTCTGATTGCGCCCAGTTTCTGTCAAGCTTTCTTATTGGAGGAATTGATATTACTGGTCTTTTAAATTTCTTTGTAACATAGTGCTTAAAAGTGTCATTACGAGTCTGTTGTAGTGCTGAGCGCAGTTGGTGAGTGAGCCTATTCAGTTGCGTTTTGTCGAGGGGGTTTCTCGTTCTTTGCCACTTTGCTCATGCTCTTCTTTTTTATTCAAGACTTCCCTTATATGCAGTGGTATATTGTGATTTTGTTTCGTGACTTTGTTACATGGTGGCGTGGCTTTCTAGGCTGCATCTTGAATTAGTACTATTAAATGTGCAACTACTTATTAACGTTTTCATTTGTCTATTCTAGTTGGTTCGTTAATATAGGATATGTAGCCGTGTTCTGCTAATATATTTAAGTAATTATTTACCTCCAGTATATCGCTGTTTAATAAGACTATATTTATGTCTCCAATAATTATTTGAATCTGATTTTTATTTGTATTTGTTTTTAAACTGAGCAAGGTCCTCTCTATACAATTGAGACTTTATGTGTCTGTATGATGATGTTATACTATTATACCCATCGTGGTGTTACTTATTTCAAGGGAAACGTCTAAAGTTTAGTGAATGTCAGTATGTGCACATTTACTTCCGCAGTAATATATTTTGTTATGTATAAGATAAGCCCATCATTTTGATTTATCTTTGTTATTGTAATGATAATTAAAATTTGCAATCCAAAAGTCGCTTACCGAACCTATGTTCCATATTTCTGACAGTACGATTATGTCAATGAAATTTATTTTCTCTTTTAAGTAGACTAAAAGTTCATCGAAATTTCGTGTAATGCTCCTTATATTAAAATGGATTATATTTACGCAATTGCCTCTTCTTTAACGCCCTCACTAATATTTTGATATACCTTAGTTCTAATTTCACCCTGTTTCTCTAAAGTATTAAACCAATCCACAATCATGGGGGCGAGCGTAGGTGCGTCTTTACTATGTACATACTTCGGTATGCGATGTAAAGCAACGACAGGCGCAGTTAGTACTTGGATTGGTGACCATTCCAACGGAAACCGCGTTCTCGCCTCACACATCTTCCAGCGGCTTGTATATCAGTGTATGCGCGGAAGCTATACAACCTTAGGCGAGGATTGTATAGGAGATATACCATCCTTCGGAGGGGATGTAAAGCCGTCGGTCCCTTGTCTATTAAATGTTAGGCAAGTAAAAAATCCCTACTCTTCTTCAGGGAAGAGGTTCGGCAAAATTCCTGGTTGGGGGTAGCTCGTCTACAGGCGTCGGTGTTAGGCCTCAGTAGCGGAAATAGGCCGACGTTAAATAAATGTATAAAAAAAAATCCACAATCATGATATTCTGTTATAAAACCAAAAACAAAACATTAAACGATTAAAATTAAAAAAAAATAATTATTACAGTTCTGGTACCGATCTACCTGAAAATCTTATTTGGTATATATTGGTATATATGCAACTTTCATTGTTTGGCAATTTTGTAGAATTAGTCCAATCTACCAAGAACAATTTAACATTTTAAATAGCTTTTAACAATGTAATCGCTATGTAAACGAAAATGTATTTCATTTACCAAAATGTTTTATTTATTGCTGCAAATATTTTATCGGCGAAAAAATGTATTTTTAAATTTCAACGTAATTCTCTTTTTTCAAGTTGATTAACGTAAATAATTGCTTTCAATTATACGTTCCGATTGAGTTCATCACTGCTGTTGACATTTTCATACATTATTATTTGCAGTAAAAGGCGGTAATTAATAAAGGGGTTTATTTTACGATCAAAAATTAGTAATCAGCATATAGGCAAAACGCTGTATAATAATTTGACAAATTATGACAACGAAGAGAAAATACCTTTATTTATTGCAACTGTATTTAGTATCAAACAGTATCATACGCATGATAACAAATTTCTCATTATTTATAAAAATTAAACATGATAACGCATTAACACATAAAAAGTTTTTACAACTGAATACGGCCTAATTTAGGGAGTATCGATACTAATAAAATTTCGGCAGATTCTGATAATTGACGAAAAAATTGGTCCGGGATGATGTAACGCCGCTTTTCGATGCTGCAACTTGCATTATACTAGTACAAGCGGGTTTTGCCTCGAGCGCCAGTTTATGTTTAAAGTGTAGAAACACCACTTTCTTTATTGCAAAAAAAAAAATAATAAAGGCTCTAGATAGAGTCAGTGAAGATGGTTTATTACCAGGGGTCGAAACGTAGGCCGTCGTTCTCAAGGAATGGACAGCTGTAAAGATTTTATATTTGTAACAATTTTACTTTTTCAGGACAGCATGGATTAGAGTAGAAACTAAAAATAAGGCACACAAAACGTTTTAATGTTATATTGAAAATATTTACAGTTTAAAATAGAGATTAATCAAAGTAAAATATGCTATGAGTTTGCAAGAACCATGTATATTTACGGAAAAATCAGAAAATAATACAGATAAAAGAACGTTTCAAATAAATTAATACTTTTAATTACCCAAGTCTCAAGTAATAATTAGATCTTTAATTTTTTTTAAAACCAAAATCTCTATAATCATGATATACCAGGGTACATAGAAAATGATAGCAAGCAGGTAAATGATAATATACAGGGCGAAATGTAATATAAAGCAAACGGGCGGTAAATATGACTAGCAAAGCAAAGCGGCGGTTTGGCAAATGTGATATAAAGTGACTTGGACTGCTCTTTGGTGATATATAGACAGTTATTTAAATTTTAAAGACATTTTTGACCAGAAGCAAATAATTTTACTTTTATAAAAATAACTAAATTTTTATAACTTGACGTGGTGAACCTGGTGAACTAATATTTAATGGTTAATCAGTACGGTACGGTACACCTCAGGTGGAGTGTCCCACTTGCAAGGTAGCGTCCCCAACTGAGAATTTCGTGGAAAATAACCCGGTGTGATTGCTAAACTATCAAATAACAAACAGGATCAAACGTCAAGTTTTACTTTACTGAATATTAATTTATCTTGGTTTAGAATGATCGTGTAAAATATTACTTGATGACTGCTTGGCTCAGGTGGAGTGTCGCACTTATAAGGCAGCGTCCCCGACTGAGAATTTCGCGGAAAAAAATTGTAGTTAAGCAAAAATTAAAATAAAATTTGAAATTTACAGTTCAAAGCTTAGGCGTAACACCTCCGGAGTGTCCCACTTGCAAGGCAGCGTCCCCTGAGGGTATTATTCGCAGTAAAATGTTTTCCCGGGTAAGCAATATGATCGTTAAATTCAAAGTTGTTACTGGTTGCGGAAAGCAGAATTTATCAAACTAGAATAAAGACCAATTAAAATTGAATGAATCAATACAGATAATAGTTTAAGTCCAAATTGCCAAAATATAAATAAATATGAATCCGACACAGTGAATTCTTACCAAAGTAATCGACTGGTCAGGTCGGGACCCCGGGGCCGCTCCGGAAAAATCTAATGTAAATTAACTCAATTTATTATTATTCCCCAAAAGAAAAGTCGATCCGACGACCCCTCGCAAGTCCAACACCAAGAAGCTGGAAATTGGGATGGTTTTTTCTTGATAGGGGTAGTATGCAAGGGTTTCGAAACCATCACCATTGTTTTTCTCACCCTCGAAAACAGGGGGGGAAATATATTTCAAAAGATCCTACAAAGTTTTAATGTTCGGGATCTCGTTAAATGGACCATATACAAAATTACTTCACAAATATCCATATTTAATTAGTTCACCAAATTTTTCATTATCTGTCGAACAGAGGGTCATTTACCATTCTTTTCACCCATGTAAATTGAATGCTAATAAGTTTAATCTATTAAAGGAGGAGTTCAGACAAAAAATGGTGAATCTAGGCATGTGTAGGCCTTCTTGATCATTTGTCTCTTCACTGCTTCATATGGTCCCTAAAAAGATTCAAGCGGTTGGTGACCTCGCAACAATTACAGACAATTAAATACTATCCCTCTACCAGACAGATATCCATTACCTCATATTCATGATTTCAATTCTCAACTACATGGTTGTGTAATTTAAAAATACTCATAAAACTGCCATTGCTACAACTATCGGTTTATGTGAGTTTTTACGAATGCCTTTTGGGTTACGAAATGCATGGCAAACATTTCAACGATTCACGGATGAAGAGCTCGCAAATTTAGCTTTTATTTTAATTTATTCACTTGATTTATAGGAGTAAAAATGGTATGGAACGTTACGAACATTTAAAAATTTAATGATTATGATATTATCAGAAAACCATCCAAATGCATTTTTGGCGTAGATAATCTGAATTTTTTAGGGCATAGTATGAATCTTAATTAATCTATATTTGTAGGATAATTATTTTGTTTCCTTTTATAAAGCAACTTGTTCTTTTTAAATAAAAACTAAAAGAGTTAATTTTATCTTGTAAGTTCTTTTAATTTCATAGGACGATTCAAGAACGCAATTTTTATATAACATAAACATCTTGTCTAAAATTACACCATCTTCTTTTTCACTTAATATCAAAAATATTATATGCAATAAAACAGAAAAGCAAATAATTTTTATTCGGTATTTAGAACTTGAATACGTTTTGCATTTCTGTTTATTTATACAACAGGATGTCTTTCTCCATATAAGCACAACAAAGAACTACTCACCATATACAAGGAAACGGGCATTGCCTTTGAGCAGATTAAATCTAAATATCGTCCGGTATATAAGCAGAGGGAATTTAATCGACTACTTCAAAGACAGTCTTAATAAAACTATTTTAATTATTACACACTCTAAGTGCATGTATGCGAAATTTATACTTAATAGTTTCAAGAAGCCTTCGGAAAGTTTCTATGTTAACGTTAGTGTAACTTTACACCAGTCAATTCAACGTAGTAAGTATTTATTTACTTATTTAATTTGAGAAAGTAAATGACTTTATTTAATAAATCTTAATTTTCTTAACTTTCCAGAACATGTTTGAGTTTATAAAGTTGGCAAACTCGGTTTAAGGTAATGTGCACGTACATTTTATTTTTGGTTTTCAGGCTATGCTGTCGTCGAATTTTTCATCTAACCTCTTTTTGAAGTACTCATAATATAAATCTATAAAAATAATTATGCAATTTTTTTTCGTCGAGTGTACTTCCACGCTAACGTGGACGAATTTTTCACATTTCGTTTTTTCACATCTTTCACGTTGATCTAAACTGCGAAGTTCTGTGAAGCGTGACCCAAATCCTTCATTGATTTGAAGATTTTTTTAGGCTGCTGTTCTTAGTAGTTCTACTTAAGGTTTATTAGTTTCTTATATATATATATATTTTTAAATTCCTTTAGTTTTTCGTAATTTTCAAAGAGTAACTACAAGCTCAGGGCCTCTTTCTTAAGTTTTGCGGTCCGTAAATACTATCCAAGTAAACTAATAAGATAACTAATATGATGGTATTAATCATTAAAAAAAAATAAGTTGAGCGTAGGAAAGGTTTCAGTTACTACGCTGTATCGACTGTCATTATTAACATTCTATGAGATTTTTACGCCGATAATGATGATTACAACAACAAAAATATTCCAAAATTGATCATTATTCTACCTACAAAATGTTCGTGATTTCTGCCTCTGATAATATGTTTTGATACGGCACCTGTATCATTGAAATAGTACTTCTGACAGTCTCTGAGAATGCCGAACCTAAAACAAAAAATACATCCTTAACTCGTTTTAATAAAACTCTAATGTTAAAAAGCAGCAATTTCGACACCTTTAGCCCGTGCATTAGGTCTACAATGAACACTGATCAATGCACGTGTTACAAGAAATATAAATATATGCATATGACCCATACTCACAAATGTGGGTCAATTAAAAGTGTATAAATAGAATTTATTACAAATAAAAATAATGCTTTAATCAATTCAGGGCCAGTCATAAGCCCAGGCAATCCATGCATCTGCCTAAGGCGCCATACGATTAGGGAATTGAACCGGCCCTGAATCCAGTCAACAAGTACAGTGAAAAAATGAGTAGCGCTAATTTTTTCTATTACATATGGAATGTGTTTTGTGCTGCTGCTTTTCTTGCATAATTCAATGGCCAGCCTGTGAAAAAGGTACCCCTACCATGGTAGTACTATTAGAAGTAAAGACAAAATAGAAATTTAAGTAACGTGATCAATTATTTACCTACGTTAGGAAAATAAAGTTTGTATGTCAAAAAGTGCCGCCTATTATATATGTAGTATATCCTAAATTTCAATTAATTATCTTCAAAACTAAAGGAGAAAAGGGGGGTATACCATGATCCTGTTCCACCCGGTATAGTTCAAAAAATAAACGTGATGGATGGTCATTAGGTGCGGGGAAGCCATATAGAAAATTGGCTTGTAGTATTATACATTGGGAGTGGTGTGTGGTGGGGAGGGGGGGGGTGCTTTTACACATACAGAAGGATAAGTTTCACCTCTCTTGAAAGTTCTCAGAACCTACCTAGATAAAAGATAAATAAGCAGGTAACAACTTGGAATAATTAAGTAACCTCAAATGCAGCAAAAACTTTTAGCGCCTACGGATATGAAGATGCAGCTTGATGTGACGTCAGCTGCTACTACTACTCCATTGAATACTAAAGTACATGATTTTAAAAATTAAGTATACATATCTTTTACTATTGATGGCCTTCGGTCTGCAGATAATGTAAAACAATTTGGAATTGGGATATTTGCCTTATTTCATTGATAACAATTTGAAACGAAACGAAATGAAATAAAACTCAGCCACAAAAAGGTTATGTAAAAAAAACAAACTCGACATGAAACATGAATATTTCAAATAACAATTTCCGTTTATTTTGCTAATAAAAAGGCGAACTTGAACTGACCGCATCAGCATGTGTACGTGGGCAAACATTATTATAAAAGATTTATACGGTACTTAACCAAATGACGTGGTTTCCGTAAACATTTCCTCATATATAAATGCTCAATATTTCCCTATTGTCCAGTTTTTCACAACATTTATTTCCCCCTTATTATTTCCGCCTATCGCTTGCATTTCCACATACTTCTGGAAATTTAAGTGAGCTTGAATAAATCGAAATTCAACCATTCGGTAAAATTTACCATTCAAGGGGATTTGCTTTGACTACATTAGTATATATTCTTAGTGAATCGATTCAGCGTACGGATTTTATGATTTCGTATTTAGACCACGACTAAATTCAACATGCGTTTGGCAAATATGTAGAAAATAATGGATTTTATACACTTCACTTTCCGTTTGTTCGACTACATAGCTTTTACCTAAATCGGGTATTGTCGGTTATGTGATTTTTGGATTTATGACACGCGTGGGAGTTAGTTGATGAAGGGCGACGAACATGCCGATTGTGTATCTCACACCGTAATGGAAAAGAAAAACCAAGCCGTTTACTTCGATGCTGAATTGTTCTCCCAAGGCGCTCCTTAAATAGCATCCTTTCGTAGCTCTAGTACGGCAGTATCAATAACGACAAACGCACTTTGGATTTATTTTATTTTCATCGTTTTGAAACATTTTTCACATTACTTTATCGTTGTGAACTCTTTGTCGTCGTTTTTATTTTGTTCTCAAAGTAGTTTTTAGAAAACGAGTAATTTATATCATTAGAATATTTAAAATGCTTGCGAGATAAAGGATATAAGTGTACGACATTTCTTAGCAAAGCGCTATTTAGAAAAATTATTGGTCCCTTTTTTATTAATACAATACGATACGATGCGATACGACAAGACAAGACACGACACGACACGACACGACACGACACGACACGACTCGATACGATACACTACAATAGAATACAGTACAATACTCTGTTGAAAAAAATAAGCAGTAAAACTACAAATTTCTCAAAGGGAAATGTGTCAACAATGTTGTTTTTTAACACTTCCTGAGTATAGAAATTAAAAAATATGTACATAAACCAAACAAAACAACTTTTATATTTAAATTTAATACATTATATGATTATGGTCGAGAGGTAAGCGCACTTGTCTTTCACCCAAAAGTTTCGGGTTAGACCCCCGGTCGTGGCAGGGGAAAGTACTGTGAGAGGGATTTTTTCACTATACACGGATATTGGGTATGTGTCCCTTGTCTCTAAATGTGTAGCCCCCTCCCACACAAGGCTCTCCTAGAGCCTTCCGAGTAAAGGGGATCGTCATTACCTGTGGTGTATTTATTATTATTTATTTATTATATACAAATATATTGCATGTTTGTGTTATTGCTGAATCAGGGCTTGAATTTGTTTGTTTCCTTTAGATGGTTTTCAAAATTTATTTAAATTAGCTAAAGATCCGAAAGGTATGTGTTTTAGAATGTTAATACTTGCTTAGAGTTGTTTTAATAGTTTTTATTTGATGTCAACAGTAAGTTTGATACTGACATGTATGTTAGTGGTTATTAAGTTGTAGTTGAAATAATTTCTGACATTTAAGTCATTATGACATTTCTTTTAAGTAGGAAATTTTATTTTTATAGTTTGTAAATGTTTTCCTGGAGAAAGACAAGGAGGTTTAAGTTAGGTTATGTTTGGAATGAAATTAATCAAAATTCATATTGTGTTTTGTTTTGTTTATTTTGGGTACTTTGATATTTAGTGATATAGAACAACAAACAACAGATAAAAGAGAGGTTGTAAAATTGGAAAAACAAATTTAAGGAAAAAAAGAACAAGTGAAAATTAGGGAGTGAAGGGGAAAAAATAATAAACAAATGAATTTAAGAATTTTTTGAAATTGAATTAAAAAGTCAGAAATTGTGGAGAAGCGAAGAAGAGTAAAAATAGACTGTAAATAAGAAGGAAGAGGTGTTATTGTGCATAGGAATTGCAGAGGTGATAAGGACGAGATAAGGTGAAGAATTAATGAAAAGAGAATTGTTGGATTTGGAAAGAGAAGAGTGTAGCTACGAAGAAGGAAGGTTTTTGTGTGTTTAATTTGGACAAGGTTGTATATTAAAATTTAAATGGTGTATTAGACTTTCGAACCTGTTATAAAACTGTTAAATTATCTAAATATCAAGGAAAATAAATTACTTATATCAGATTAAAAATTTTACTTTAATAAAATTTCATTTTTAAACAGGAACTGAATTTGAACCTGCTCCTGAAGGAAAAGATAAGCTAGCCGGCTCATTAAATAAGTTTGACATACTTTCGGATCAAATAAACAAGTTAAAGTTTGATTAGTACTGCAAATTATTAAGTTCAATAATAGTAGAACAGTACAATATACCTACATATAGATACAATTAAGCACACACATGTAATAATATAAGTAATGAGTGAATACGAATAAAAATATAATTCTAATCTGGAACACATGTACATCAATTTTTTTAAATCTTGTACGATACGATACGACACAACACGATACGACATGATACGACACGATTCGATACGACATAGTACGATACGATACGATACGATGCTATACGACACGAAACGATACGACACGACATGATACGACACCACACAATACGACATGACACGATGCGACAAGATACGATACGACACGAAACGATACGATACGACATGACACGATACGATGTTACGCACTTTTCTAAAAAAATTAACTAATGGTGGATTGCAGCGTCGAGCGCAACAAAAAGCACGCTAGCTCTAGCTGATGGGGGGAAGGGGTTACTTTAAACAGTAACGATTGAAATTAGGACAATTTGTTATGACTAAAATTTTACACACAAAAAAAGACCGAACGTGACGTCAGGCTTGGCTAACAATTTGTTTTATGTTTTTTTAAACTTTAAGTTCTGGTTTCTCCCAATAAATTTTGTGGCGTAACAATTAGCATTCAATTGAAATTATTTATTACAAAATATTAAAACAAGAAAAAAAAAGAAATAAATAAAATCTGCGTCTTTAATGAAAGGTATTGGATTGTGCACTTATTTGTTTCGCTGTCGAGGTAATCAGTCAAATCCAAATGTCAAGATCTTACCAAATCAGGGACTCGTGCCGAGGGCTGGGTGAAAGGCCTGGCCGGAAGTTCCTTAAAAGAAACCAGATTATGGTATATGTTACTTGAGCAACAGTTACTCACCTCTCCTTGAGGGCTGTTCTTCTATAAAACTAATCAAAACAAACAAACGACCATCCAAAATAGTATATTTCTAAAATGATTTATGTGAAATTTAAAATGTTAATTTGGAAAACGTCAGGTATTTACAAATTTGGAGAGATCTAAAACCCCTTTAAAAGTATAGATTCAACAACACAAGTTTAAATGTTACCAGCAAAGGAATAAATCCGAATTATAAACAAGAAACACACAATTTCCTTTTCTGCTTTTCTCGCCCAAATTATTTGTTCCCTCAGGTACTCATAACAAACATTTTATTTTAGCCCTACTTCCGAAATATATTTGTATTAAATTTCCATACAATAGATTACATACAACAGAAATACATTAATGTATTGCGAGTCACTAAAAATTTCAAAAATGAAACGATACATCGACATGACAGGACACGACACGATACGACACGACACGACACGATACAATACGATAAAATACAGTGCAATACGTTTGTTGAAAAAAACAAGCAGTAAAACTACAAATTTCTCAAAGGGAAGTGTGTCAACAATGTTGTTTTTTAACACTTCCTGAGTATAGAAGTAAAAAAAGATGTACATAAACGAATAAAAACAAAACAACTTATACATTTAAATTTAATATAATATATACAAATACTTACCTACATATAGATACAATTAAGAACACACATGTAATAATATAAGTAACGAGTGAATACGAATAAAAATATAATTCTAATTTAGACCACATGCACATCAAAATTTTCTAATCTTAAGAGGATTATGTCTTCGTTTAGTTTACGTTTAACCGTTGCCACTGACATACTCTAATATTGAATTAGCAGATTATTAATAATACAAGCTGCTCTGAAGGAAAAGGACGTCTGAAATAGTGTAGTTTTATGGGGGAGAATACAGACTTCATTTTCAACATGTCTCAAATCTCTGCTATGAATATTAGTTCGTCTTTATATTTCATGAAATAAATAACTAGGTTTGTGTGTTCTGAAAATATTTAAAACGAATCCTATTACGTGATGAATCTCCTTTCACTGACTATATTGGGTGTGGTAAAACAGTGGTAAAATATCTTTCACAGCAGTTTTCAATTGTTTGTGTTTTTTGTCTTCTTGAGTAAAACAGGAACAGTATACAATATCTCAGTCTCATACTCAGAGACTTTTTAAAGGTATATAACTGTTTTAAACAATAGAAAGCTTTTTTACAAATAATGCTAACATGACCAGAAAAGCTTAGTAAAAAATCACAGTTAATAAAAACATTTTTTACGCTATTAGTTGATGTAATGATCTCATTATTGATTTGAACATTCAGATCTGTAAAATTGTGTAACTGTTGAGAAGTTCCAAAAACAATATTTTTACTTTTGCTAGCATTAAGTACAAGAGTATTTTGAAGTGTCCATTGGTATATAAGACTTAAGTCATTATTGATGTAAAATTCTGCCATTTGAAATTCGGAAGGAGCAAAATTATATATTAGCTGAATATCGGTAGCGTACATATATAGTTTTGAATATAGTGGAAATCTCGAGATATTTACAATAGATATATTAAAAAGTGGTCCGAGAATAGATCCTTTCGAAACACCAGATGAAACTGATCTACTTTGTGATAAAAGTATCGAGTTTCCTGTAATAATATTAGTATACTGTTACCAGAAAAAGATATTCCATAATAGCTCAATTTTGCAATTAGGTAATTAATATCTGAGAAGTCGAAAAATTTATTAATATCTAGTAATGTCAAAGAGGTGACTTTCGTGTCGTCTACGGCTCGCAAAATTTCGTCAGTTATATTACATAGTAGTGTAGAGGTACTGAAGCCTTCTCGAAATCCGGACTGATTAGAAGGAATTATTGAATTTTGAAACATATTGACAAAAAGTTTTTCATATATAGCTAATTCTGCAATTTTTGATGGAATATTAAGCATGCTAATAGGATAGATCCCTAAGTTGTTCAGGATTTTTTTCTTAGGTATAGACTTGATACAGGGCGTTTTCCATTGAGACGGAAGAACAACTAGTGATATATTAATCATTTGTGTCAGTGGTGCAAGATGTAAAATTTTTGCCGATATTCCATTTGGGCCAATAGTGTGGGATTTTTTTTTATTAATAATATCTGCAATGCAATGCATATGAAGCGTAACGAAATTTTTTAAAGACTATTGAAAAAAATATATCTTTTGAAATATCATCTCAAACTTAATGAAATTTTGATGATTTACAAAACACATGAATGTTATCGTTCACGTCATCAATTTATGAACTTATCAACGACATGAGATTTGTCTATCTTGGTAAATGCAAAGCGCAGAGGATGTAAATAACAGAAAGTCACGTATGTTCAGGCTATGACAAGTTCATAACGGAACAATCTGTTTTACAAATGAAAAACACAATCGCTATTTGTAGCCGCAACCAACGTTCAGCATTCTGTCAATTTTCTGTCAATTCAATAGTGTACAGCGGACCGATATATCAAATTCATTGATTGTCTAATTTTTTTCGGTATTTATAAGTTCTTAGTGTTTCTTACTGTAATATTTTAAGTTTCCTGTAATTAGGTAAATAGTTTGTAAGTGTTTTATAATTTTACTATTTTTAAAGAAACTAACCTCGAAATGGCGGCAGTGGGTTGTTAAATTTCGTTGTATTTTCATTAGAAAATATTTGTCTTTTGCATACTTTGATACGCCCATGCGTGCCATTGTGTGTAACTTTGAGTTTCATTCGGGAATTAAAAAAATGGCTATAAGCCCTACCCATGTAATATTAGATAAGCTTAAAAATAATTCACTAGTTCAAGTGAGTAAGTTCTTTTGACGTGTACTGTATAATTGGCTATAGATTTTTCCACCATTTTATATTAAGTGATAATCAGAGGTTACCAACTTTTGTTAATTTCACTTTATTTAAGAGATGAAAGCACAGAGTTCTAACAAAACCTAACCGCTCTAGAGTTTTATTTATTAAATAGTTCTCTTTTATATGAGGTACTTTACCTGCATAGAGGCCTTTGGGTGAACAAAGCTATCAGATATCCGATAATTACCAAATCACGCCGGTTTCACAGTATCGCTGGAAAATTAAGTCAGTCTAAACACACGAAGAAGATGTCGGTTATAATTTAATAAGCAATTTTTACTCCCATAAGCCGACTGCTCATAATTATTGAATGAAACTAGATATTAACTGGATGTGAAACATAGAAATGCTTTTTGCTGTACAAATTAATAGAATGAAGTAGTAAAAGGAACAAAAAATTTGACCTTAATATTATCGCCGTTCGACCATTCGGCCTGCTGTTATCAAGCCGACGCACATTAAACACCTATAAAGGTAAGCGAGTCGATTTGCCAACGAAATAGTACAGAGCCATACTTAAAATTCGTATGTATTGCGTTATGATCTAGTATTATTACACATTAATAGTACTAGATCGTAACGCTCTGTTAAAATTGAATGACTGAGTTGCTGATCTAAATATTTCAAGTGCGTGCCTGGGCGCTATATTACTTCTGCGCCTAGCTTAACGGTATTTTAACGAGGTCGTACAGTTTTTATTGCCTTTTTTGAGTGCATCGTAAATTACATGTTCCAAATTCGAGGGATTGTCGTAATCATGCTAAATTACGTCAAGTTGTGAAATTAAATTGACAATATATGCAGGAAAGTTGAGTGTATTAGATATATTTTCTGTTTTTGTTGTTCTAAACTTCTTCCTTTCTCATGTGATCGAATAATGTGATATCAGCTAAATCAGAAGATATTCTCGATAACATATAGCGAATTATGTTGCATGAACTAACACACATGTCCTGATATATTCTCAAAAGCTGAGACAATTTAAAACTTAGATGTACATCCTATAGCCACTACAACCTGAAGCGGTCGATATTAATATCACAAATAGCGCCTTAGTATTTATTAACAGAATGTGCGTGACTTTGACACAAAAACACACGAAATCTTGAACGCTTCTTCTATTTGTCAGTACCAAATTCTTGCTGCTAGGGAAACTTGAATCGGCTCACATAGTACCAAATAAAATATGTAGAATATCGCGGTTTCAAATCTGTTAGAATTTAGGCTTTTTCTGGTGTACCTCAAGGTTCTATATTAGGTCCACTCTTATTTGTTTTATTGATTATTGATATGGTGGATGATTATGGATGAATATTGAAAAACTGGAAAGTTTGTTCACTCTCAATGTAGGTAAATGTAATATGTAATGTTATACAACCGCTAATTCTTCTCGAGTTTATCAAAGACCTCGGTTTAACAAACATAATTAACGTATTGTACAATCTTCTCATATAAACTTGGGTTTTGTTCTTCTAATTCTAAAGTCGGTATTGAGTGCAAGCTGCTCAAATATCTCCCAAGGAAAGGCAATTGACGTACATCGTTAACGCGATGCTCTGATAGTAACATTGGCCTAACTAGTGCAAATGTGTCGTGGTTGTGGCCATTTTGAAACCGAATAAAAATGGGAAGCTCGTAGGCAGTTACCGACTTATTTCACTTCTGTCGGCGATCCTTAAGTTGGCTAAGGTTATTCTGATCAGACATGACGCTGCCCAGGATGAGCTTGAGTGTCATTCGGGTTCAGAAATGTCCGCAGCATAGTACAGCAGGTTGCTAGAATAGTTAAGGACGTCAAGGTAGAATACTACCTTAAAAAGAGCACCACCTTGGTGCTCTTGGCACTGAGAAGGTCTTCGATACCGTCTATACAAAATGCACACTACAACTTCCCGATGCACGTCACAAAACTTATTCTTATTTTTGTCAGACAGATCACTGCAGGTTCGAATAAATAATAAACTACGACACGGCGGAATATTCGTGCGAGAGTTCACCAAGGGAGGTTCCTATCGCTTAAATTATACAACTCGTATGCGTCTGATTTTCCGAAGCTGTCAAAGTACGCCGATGACACGGCCATATATGTGCATTCACATAACACACAAGCAGAGAATATGTTCCTTAATGATCACACCGTCCGTGCCACAGCATATTACGACCGGTGGAAGATTCGGGTAAGTGCCGAAAAGTCGAAGTATTTATCCGCCGCTTTAAGGAATATAAAACATTAACACCAATTTTGATCAAGGCAAACCAAATTGTAACGGAAAGGTGGGTGAAGTCCCTGGGAGATGGATTGAACGGACGACTACGACAGTTAGACACCATAATGCGACTTTCAGAATATAACACACCCTACCCTACAAGACGTTGCCTTTTTCCGGCAACCACTCTAACCAACCTTTCACTTACAACAACTTCTTTTACTCCATCCCCTCCTATCGATCACGCATCTTTAATTCTTTCCGGTTCCCCTTTTCATTTCAATTATATTTTACCTCTTTACAACTAACCCTACCTTTTACTAGAGTCAAAACTTATTTTGGACCAGAGCTTTAAAAAATGGTAGATTAGGTTGCTGGGATGCCGTCGCTGTGGTAGTTGTCTCGAATGGGTTTTTCACTGAGGTTTTTCCCATATCAGTTGCTCAAATTAATTTAGCGTTACGCTTACCTTTACTAGATACTAAATTTTCATTGTATTAATTCTTTTTTGAAATTTTTAAATGTTGTTACCTAAGTAATTTGTCGCTCTGCCAAAAGGAGCTAGGTTTTTTATTTATATTTGTTCTTCTGGGAACCCGAACTGGTGGTGTCGCGTACCGTGAACAAGAACGTGCCTTCGTGGCGGAGTAAATATATATATATATCACTAGCTTAGAGCTTATATGAAACTCTTGAAAGCTTTCGTGCACTTATTTCTGATTAGGAAGTATCAGTTGAATTTATGGAAATTTTTTGCATACGGGTCAAAGGCTTCACGCTGTATATGCAGTTGGAGTACCTGGTTTTTGTAAAAATTCGATAAACACTTTTAATTGTCTGTGGCAAGGTGTTTTTTCACCACCCTATATATTACTTCTTGAAATAACACACTAATTTTAGAATGAAATTATAATATTTATTTTTAAACACGTAACAGAGTTTAATGCACTTAAAATTAACTTAAATGTATATTGTAAATGATAACTTTCAACAACGAAAGTTTTGTCTTAGAAAAATAAAAAAACTAACTCTTATTTTATGATTTGAAAAATTCACGTTTTTGATGAAGGCGCCGATTATGTTAGTTTGTTAAATTCACTTTATATTAAATGCGCGAGGGCAGAATAGAATTGTCGTTTTTTACTTGAAGCGGCCAAGGAAGAACTCGCAGATCGGTTTTAAGTACGCGGATCAAAATTGACTTGCCTGAGCTTCGCCGCGCGCGGCCTTTTATACTATCGCTACTGTTGCGTAAATCATATACCGCGAGTCTGGCACGATCGTTGTTTTGTGATCTGGAAAGTTACCCTCCATTCCGTGCGAGCACAGTCTAAAGCTGGATATGTTTCCACCCAATCAGTGCGGTCACTAACTGAGCAATAACTGAAGTTGACTGAAATTTGAATTGAACGTTATGCTGTTGTTTAGGTCTTAAAATTTGAAATCTTTTGCTGTTTAAATGGAATTCCAGTCAGATTTGCTTAAAAAGTTATTTGATAATTTTGTCCGAATTTATTTACTACTTATTGTCTGAAAGTTATTTGTGACATTCTACGAATATTCTTTCCTTTTATTTGGGTTTTCTATTATCTATCTTTACAACAAATCACCGAATAAATAATATAAATCGGAATAGACACAGATATAATGTATTTTACTGACGTTTCGGAAAGTAGTATCTTTCCGTTTTCAAAGCTTTTTTCGAAGAACTCTTATTTGTTGTGTATGTTAAATACAAAAAAAAATATTTTTTTTAAATAGACTTAAAACGTAATGAAACGTAGACATTTTAAATTTAAGCAAAAAAATTCCTGTCTGTATATCTGTCGGTCGGTCTGTCTGTAACTTTTTGTGTGCACGTTTACTCTGGAACCGTTTACGACAATGACTTGAAATTTGGTACACTTATGTATTGTAACGAGATCTGGAACTAGATTATATTTTGATCTAATTCCGTTGAAGGGTTCGGGGGTAAATGAGGTAAATAAGGATAAATAGGCAAAGCAAGCAGGTAAGAGTCTATAAAATGGCAATTTACGGCATGTACGAAGAGTCAAGGTCTCAAAATTTTTTTTCAGCCAGTAAAAAATTAAATTGGGATTTAGTATGTGTACGAGGACCAAGGGCCTTTAAAATTTATTTTGCCATTAGTTATCCCTTCTACCACCCTCATTGCCACCCCCATCCTATTGTTTAAGGGAATAAAAAAATAAATTGAGATTTAGTTTGTATACGAGAATCAAAGACTCATAATTTTTTTTACATTTTCCACCCCCTCTATCGCCCCTCACTCTATTATTAAGGGGAATAAAATATTACATTGAGATTTACTGTGTATAAGGCTTGGCTACAAAATCTCAAAATCTGGATGTGGAAGTAGTGATTCCTTGGGTAGCGGCTTTTCTTTTTTTGTTATCTGACCCTCTTGTTAAAATTTTTGCCGAGTTCCAGTTTATTCTATGTCCGTTTTCTCAAGAATGTTCACAAATTCTTGATTTCTGAATTTACATTAGAAAGATTGAATGGGTATGCAAAGTATTTTTAGGAGTGGTTTGATATTTTACGGGGTTGTAATTTTAAAGTTATAAGTTTAAGAAGTTTAAGCTGTAAAATAGTCATATTAAATGTTTTGACGTTATTTTGGGCATCTTCGGGAATTATCGGATAGTAGTGATTTTTTTCAGAAAATATTTCGAAAAGTCGTAGTTTTTTAATCATTTAAATTATATGGGTATTTTTTTCTATTTTGACATGGCGAGCTGAAAGACGAATTTAATTGACAAATTTTGATGTTTTTCCAGTTAATTTTTTAATGATTCGTAGTATATACTACAACAAACGTCGATATTTGGCTGGCTTCGGATCAGGTCTCCGGGAGGATCGTGTGTACAATATTTAAATATTTTATAAATTTGTGTTTATTTATCTAGCAAATCAAGAGGTTTTACAGATGTTATTATTGTTGCTTTTAATACTCTCGTAAGGTCAAAATGAAGTGTGTATCGCTAATTTGAAATTTGAGTTATGTAATCCATATAGATTCGCTATAAAATTTTAAGAAGGTTATAGACAAGCATCAAATTTTGTTCGCAAAGAAATCTTTTAGACACGCAATAGAGTGGGCCTATATAATGTCGTGTAAAGCGGTGGCGAGTCATTAGTTTTGAAATTAAAATGTAAAAAATGTTGAGTGGCAAAAATAATGAAACACAAATAAACTGAAAACACAAATAAAATCTGGCGAATTGTCTCTTCCTTAGTCAATAATATACTATACAAAGACAAAATAATAATTATAACTTTATGTTTACATTCCGAAAAGTAAGTACTGAGTAATTATAGCGGCTAAATTAAAAACAAAGCAAAAACCGGCTCGACGCGTAGACCAAATAATAATTTTCACCCCAATTATCTCCTCATTATTTCATTCTTGTTAGGGTGTCGCCCATTGAAAATAATGACCGGAAACTGACGGCCTTGGTCCCCTTATTTCGTTATGATTGGCCCAGGTTAGTACAAACTTAGGAAATTATAAAATATAGGACGGAGGCCGTGACATTCCTTCATGGTACGATGAAGAAGGTAAAATTAAAAATGGCTAAATTAATGAGTAAGGAGAAATGTAAATGTAATGGCAGTTTATTTTATTTGATGTTACGCCTGAATTCTCACGAATCCTTTCAAAGCACTAGTGCGGTGACTGAAATAATTTTTGTACAGAAGTTCCATTTAGGAGTTTCATTATTGTTGGCCAGATATTTAAATTTTAGTAATACAATAAAAGATAGTGCATGTACCACTTTATTCACAACTTCTAATACTATACAATATGTCCACGGCAAAGCAGTATGACAACTTTTTTTGGCTTACAAACAGAATTCTTTGCATTCTGCTCTTGCTTCACCCGAAAACTATTTTTAGTATGTTGGATTTTAAAAAATGTATAGAAAGCGCTGGTAACAGCTTAAAAATAAAAGCCGCATCAGTTAAAGTGCCTTTTCTGTGCGAAATATTGAAAAATTTTGTTAGAAAAACTTTGCTCAGTATTAAGAAATATGACGTTCTACCAAATTACGGAATACATTTTTTTTTTTTAATAAAATTTTAATGTTTTAAAAATAATATGCCATGGAAACAAAAATAAAAGTGATCCGTCTTTGTGTTAGAGTAATTTATTGTTTGTATTAAAAATGTCAACTTTATAAGAAAAAGTTTATCTAGTACAGTTGATTTAAAAAAAAAACAGTACACTTTCTTTTAGCTACGTAAATCATTCGTTTTTTGATTGATATTAATAATCTTACAAATGGCACTTTGATGTTAATCAGTGGCGTCATTATTAAAAATGGTTCGACATCTAACAGATATTCAAAAACTTCGAATCGTTTCTAAAATTGAAGATGGTTGGTCCATAAGAAGACTTGCTGCTGAATGCAATGTGAGTAAAACCACGATAATGAGTGTTAAAAAACAATGGGAAACTAACCAAGCGGTATCCCGTAAAGTTGGTTCCGATAGGCCCAGAAAGAGCAATAATCAAGAATATGAAAATCTTATAAATTACCTAAGAGAAAACCCTTTTCAGACTCCAGTAAATGAAATTTCAGAGACAAATTTCCCTGCTTCGGTACCTACTGCTTGCAGAAGAATAAAACTAGGAAGCGAATTGAAGAGTTGTTCAGCGGCTAAAAAATACAAAACTTTCAGAAGAAAAGAAGCAGGGTAGGATTATTTTTGCACTGAACTATATAATCAATGATGAAAACTTCTGGGGACAAGTTGTCTTTTCTGGCGAAAAGGTTTTTAAATCCTGTAACGATGGACATGTTCGCGTATATAGGCCACCTTCCACTAGATACGACTAAAAATATACTTTCGATCCACAAATATCATGAAGGTTTTCAGTCAATATCTGGGCTTGGATGAGCCTAAATGGGTTAGGTGTGTGTTGGAACAGTGGTGGTCATCAGAATTCCATTAAATATATTGAAATATTAGACAATATTGTGTTGCCGTCAGTAATAGAGGTGTTTCCGGAAAATAATTTTATTTTCCAACAAGACAACTGCTCCATACATACGGCCCATCATGTCAGGCAATGGTTTCTTAATAAAAACATAGAGTTGATACCGTGGCCATCTAAAAGTCCGGATTTAAATCCAATTGAAAATGAAGCTTGGGAGAACTTGTCGCAAGAAGTTGACCTTGCAAGAAATCTGATTTTGTCCATGCCTGCAAGACTTCAGGCAGTTTTAGAGGCTAATGGAGCAATGACAAAATATTAGTTAATTCTGTATTACGCAGTTGAAGTTCATTTATTTTATTTTTTAATTGTATTTCTATGTTCAGTTTGCATTGTTTATATTTTTTTTAATCCTAAGTGGTATTTTTGTGTTCCTATTTTAAAAATAAAATTATCATTATTCAGTTAGTATTTTAATTACAACCATTAGTAGAATTATCCGTAACAAATATTATTTTTTTAAACAATAATATGGCAGGCTTGAAAATGTTTTGAAAAAGTTATTTACTAATTATTTTTTAAAATTATATTTGAATAAAATTTAAAAAAAGGTTTAACAAGTTTAAAAACACTAAGAAAACCGGTCTCCTCCAAAAAAACCAGGTCCGGGGTAAATCATCTCTTCTCCACCCCCTCTCGACATGCCTGGCCAGTCCTATTTACAGACATATGCACACAACTAAACTATTAAGATTTTCGACTACAAGAGTTGCATCAGGTTTTTTTCTTAAATCAACTGTACTACGCTATGGCACTGGCGAATCTAGCATGAAAAATGTGATTTCAAGGTTTAATAAAAAAATTCCGAATATCGTCCCAAAGGGCATGGAGAATTGTCAAAAAATTCAAGAAAATCGTAAGTAAATAAGCAGATTAGGCAAAAGAAACAGTACAATGAAGATGATGCAGCAATATTATTAGCGATGGATTCTCTCAGAGCGAATCCAAAACTACCTTTAAGAAAGCGCGCTAGTGATACAGGGACAAATAAATCGTTAATTTGTAAAATATTCAAAGAAAACATAGTTTTTTCAATTCAAACCAAGATTTCGACAGAATCTTGAGTACAGTGATGAAGATAAGTGCTTGTACTTTCGTACGTTAATGGGGGGGGGGGGGGAATCGCAGAAAACCGGTTTTTTTATCGACATATCATTTTCTCTGATGAATGTGATGATATTTTTATTTTTTATATTACTATCTTTATTTTTTTTTTATTTTTTAGGGACCTTGTGGCAAATAATAATAATATCGTCTTTAATAAAAAAAAATGAATAAAATAATAATATATATTTAGACATTTACATGCTCATAGAGCAGGCGAAGTTTAGCCAAGTGGCTATTCTTACACTTAACCTATTCTACAAGTAATCAACAGTTGTATTATATCAGAGTATTTAAACGTTATCTACTAAATTTTAAATTAAAATGGTTTGAAAAATTGTATATGAATAAAGATAAATACATTTGTTATTTCTAAGAAATTATTTCTAACTACCTATAGATTAGTATTAGGTTTTACAGAATTGTACAGCATTGTAGCGAAGTAAGTGAAACTTCGTTGGAAAAGAGCAGTCGAGTAGTGAGGCATTGTGAGTGTATATTGATGCCTAATATTACGGTTTTGTATGATATTTCTGAAGACAAGTTTTACTCTAAGGTACAGTGGGATTAACGAATGGAATAAGCGGTACAAAAATGTGAGGTAATGTAATTTTACTGTATTGTCCATCTTTAACCATCTCAATTGTATACGTTTTTCCGATACATGATCATATTTTCGTAGGTTGAAAATAAAGCGACATGTGTTTTGGACAATTTGGTATAGTATATTGCAGTAGGGAAACGGGCAACACAAGTGATTCACACATTTTTTCCTCATTTTAAAATTCAAAATATGTCTGTTTGAATATAAAAAATTCATTCTGACATAAGTCTTTTGCAATAATAACTTAATATGTTCTTTAAATCATAAATTTTGATCTAAGAAAACACAAAGATTTTTTGCGCAATCTGAAAACGTAATATTTTCGCCATCTATGACCGGAAAGAGCTGCGCTTTTAGAGCCACCCTACGGTTTTTCGAGCTAAACAGTAGTGCTACCGATTTGTTTGGATTAATTTTTAAATTATGCTCCGTAGAATATCTGCAAATAGAATTTATGTCATCATTTAATAGGGTATCAGCTAGAGCGGTATTCGATGGATTAAAATCGTACAAGAGTTGAGTGTCATCGGCATATGACTGCAAATGAGAGCGATTAATTTGGTCAAAAATATCGGATGTATAGATAACAAACAACAGAAGTCCAAGAATGGACCCCTGTGGTACACCTGATGTTATTAATTGGGCGGAGGACATAGAATTATTGACGATACTGACTGACGTCGATTGGATAAATACAATTTAAAGAAAAATATAGCATTTTCATTAAACCCATAAAAAAATAATTTTGCGCATAGCAAAGCATGATCAATAGTATCAAATGCCTTGGAAAAATCAAATGATACTGATATAACTGCTCTCCCTTTATCTAAGGCCCTTATAATATTGTCGCATAGATTAAGCAGTGCAGTAGTGGTACTGTGAGACTTTCGAAAGCCAGATTGATGTAAGGGAAAAATTTTATGCAAATTTAAATAATCAACAATTTCACTATGCACAATGTTCTCTAATATTTTGGATACGGCTGATAAAGACTGATGGGACGCAAATCTTGAATAGTTGCAGGATTTTTTACTTTAGTGACTGGGCACACTAAGGAATCTCTCCATTTAATATGGTAACCTTTTTTCAAACATACATTTATCAAATGAGTTATATGATTCAAGATAACTGAAAGATATAATTTAATCATAAATAAACTAATTTTATCGACACCAGCAGCATTAGATCGTATGCAATTAATAACCACAGACGAAGTTCACTCTTTGTGGTTTTCTGCCATTTCTTTGCTTTTTTTGTTTCTTCGCATAATCATACTCGTATATGTATAAGAAATATACACACTACATGGGCAAATAATAATAATTATTATTATTATATTATACTACGTATATGGTAAAGTAAAAAATAAAAGTAAAATGTTACCAATAGTTTTAAGTTCATACAAATTTACACCCTTTTATTTATGTTTACATTATGAAAATAAGATCTTAAATGGCTAAAATGTAAACGTCTTGCTCTGATCACCTTTTAATGCCGTTTTATTAAGAATTAATTATCAATTTTTCGTACCCCGAAATTAAACTTGCATTAGCAAAAGCTCAATATTTGTCGAGTGCTTAATTTCATTATTAAAATGACAAGCTGGTAGTTCTAATGGCTGTGTTTATATCGCAATTAACTTACATAGATTGATTGCGCTAATGCAGTTACTTCATTTACATGTCGGACTGAAAATTGAATAATAACCGCCCCGGGCAACGGCCGTTCCGATGTTAATGTCGAAATTATTCATTTTCATTTGGTGATAACACAAAAAAATATGTAATTTACCATGTAACATTACACATGGGGCTTATTATACAGTATAATATATTAATTATATACCTGCCTGTGGGAAAATTTATGTGGAGTAATTACTACATCAAAAATTTGACGTTCATTAATTTAATGTGCACAATTACGGGAGAAGTTTGCCTCGGAAACGGAGTTCAAATGGTCGATAAGATATAATTGGTTTCAATTTTCGAAAATTAAATTATATAATGATGTAGTAGCTAGAGTGTAAAAACAATAATAATTAAAACCACAAAAAAATTATTTCTCTGGAGAAATAAATCTTGTCGATCGGGAACTATTAGGAAGAAGTGAAGTTATAAAACGCAGAATAAACTGCGAAAATAATAAATAACACAGTTCAGCTGATAACTTACAAATCGCAAACAAATAGGCAATAACAATTGCCTTTAACTTTTAAACATCATGTTTTTTTAAGACGTTAATGATCCGATCGCTTAATTGTTGAACTATTTTAACATGTATAGATAGATAGATGTTGTTTATTTATTATTTCACAATTTACAATTTAATTTAAGCACAATCAACAATGTTCAAAATATAATTTACAACTTCGTAATAAGGCAATATAAACAAACAATTGATACTCACATAAATATTAAAAATACTTGAGCATGAGAAAACAATGGAAAAATAGAATAATATATGTATAAATAAATATTATAAATAATTAATAATTATAATATATTCAATCTCATTCACACAAACATACATCCATAAATACACATATGTGCATATACACACGCATACACTAATTTATTTTTGTAACCATATATTACACGGCACATTTAACAATTCAGTTAACTGAATTATATATTTTCGGGCCCAGGTAAGTACTGGAACGTTGCCCTGTTCTTGTGTGCATTAAAACTACTGGTAAGTTACATATAGTTCTGTTCCTTGTTTGATGGATTTGACTAATTATAGATTTTTTTCCAGAAAATATTTTTAATGCTATGTTATAGAAGTATAATTGACGAATATCATACACTCGTGTCTCCTGAAACAATTCATCTGATGGGTAAGTTAACGGTTTATTGAAAATTATTTTTAAGATTCGCATTTGCAAAATTTCTAAGCGTAATAAATGAGTATTTAGAACACCACCCCAACCAATGATTCCATAGGTTATATATGATTCTACTAATGCTTTATACAGTATCATTAGATTATTTGGATTTAATACATCCTTGACATATTTAAAAATGTATATTAACTTCCTAATTTATTTCACCACATAGTTGACACGTTCATCCTATCTCAAGTGACAATCGATATATATACCCAAATATTTTATATTATTTGTACGTTCTGTCTTATAAGCATTTTCGTGTAATACTATATTTAGAGCTTTTATGTCATCATGTATTGAATTTTTATATATTCCGAATGGTATAAATTTTGTTTTTGTGATTGTTAGCAATTTAAAGTTGAACCATTCTATGATTTTTGACATATTCCTTTCGGCTTTGCTTTTTAAATCTATCCAGGTGTCCGCTTCGTAATATATAACGGTATCGTCTGCAAAGCTGATAATAGTACCTTCACTGTTTAATGAAAATAAATTATTTAGGTATATTAAAAAGAGTATCGGCCCAAGAACAGTTCCTTGTGGTACACCATAATTAACAGTCATAAATCTACTTCGTGTACCTTCTATATCCACACACTGTTTTTTTTATGCAAATAACTCATAAATAAATTTAGAACAGAGTCTCTTATTCCTACATCTTCTAGGCACTGAAGAAGGTGTCGGTGGCTAACAGTATCAAAGGCCTTCGCTAAGTCTAAAAATACGCCTAGCGAAGGTCTACTGTTATCCAGGGACCGATATATTTTTTCAGTTAGCCCAAGAATTGCATCTTGGGTCGATTTTCCCTCAATAAATCCAAATTTCTTGTCAGATAAAACATTACATTTCTTAAGAAACTTACAAAGCCTATCTTTTAGCAACATTTCGAGTATCTTAGTAAAGTTATTTATCAGTGAGATCGGTCTGTAATTAGTGACTGTAATTTTATTTCCATTTTTATATATCGGTTTCACTACTGTAACTTTAAAGCTAAAAGGACAATGCCTGGCTTCAAATATTTTATTCATAATGAATGAAAATATCACAGATATTTCATTTGCTATATGCTTTAAGGTTTTAGCTTTTATGCCGTCTATGCCAGGTGATTTATTGGGTTTTAACTTTAATAAAGTTTCTTTTACTTCATTTGGCGTTGTGAGGACTAGAAACATCGTTTTAGTATTACTTGCTACTTTTGGTTCTTCATAGTTTTTTTATTTTATTTTTTTTGCCAAGTTTTCGACCATAGTAGAGAATATATTGTTAAATGTATTACATATTTCCAATTTGTCTGTAATTATTACATTATTTTCGTTATAAATTTTTTATATATTTGTTTGTAAATTACTGGAAATACACATTTCTTTTACAGTAGACCATAATTTTTTTGAACATGTTCTATTTTGATTAATTTTTGTTTTGAAATAAAATATTTTAGTTTTTTTATCAAACCGGTTAACTTATTCCGATATACTGTATAACGATTTTTTAGAATCACATTTAAAGGTTCCAATTGAACTTGTCTAAATAGCTCATATCTTGTTTCAATTGATTTTATTATTCCATTGGTAATCCAGCATTTCCTTTTCCGCATATTGTTTTTAATTTTGCTTATTTTTGTACAGATATTTATTTTATTCTCTATTATACTGAGAAATTCTTCTATTTCAGATTCGACGTCACCGGAGTTATATACATCAGACCAGTTTACATTTGACATCTCTTCTTTTAACTTATCGTATTGTACATGCTTCATTTCATATATTTTTTTATATTATATATAGATTTTGTTACATTGTGTTGCCAATTGAATTAAGACAGGAAAGTGATCCGTAATATTTGTTTGAATTATTAGTGGCAATATTACATCTTCAAATTTATGTTTGGACTTTATGAATATATGGTCCAGACATGATTTTGGATCTCTCTGTATTCTTGTGTATTTGTTAATTACAGAGGTAAATACAAATTCAGCCAATATATTTAAATAATTGTCAGATTGTAAATTTTTTTTCTAGAATGTCGATGTTTGCATCTCCGACAAATATACAGTAATCATAGTTTAAATTTTGATTTTGTAAATATACCTGAAGGGAGTCAATGTAGGCAATTAAACATGTTGATGGCGGTCTATACATTGCATGTACATTATAAGAGTTACCATTTAAACATACCAGGCGGTTATCACGCATACGATGAACGTGACCTGCCCATCTTAGGCGTGCTCTTGAAATAAGCACCTCAATTGGAAGGCTGTTTGCTCTCCTGAGTACTTCCACGTTTGATATGTGATGGAACAAACGGATTTTCATCATACTTCTGAGGTGTCTTTGCTGAAAACGTTCTAATTCTTTCACATGACGACGGTAAGTGACCCAGCTTTCATATCCATATAGCAGTGTTGGAATGACAACTGCTCTGTAGACAGCCATTTCCGTTGACAAAGCAAGGTCGTGGTTGTCAAATACTCTCTCTCTAAGTCCCCAGAGTGCTCTAGGTGCAGCGTTAATTCTATTGCGAATCTCGCTGTCCATGCTTGCTTTGCCATTAACAACGTTGCCTAAGTAATTGAACTGATCCACCACTTCAAGAGAATTTCCGTTAAGTGTAATGTCTATTTGATTCACTTGATGAGGAGTTGACATAATCTTAGTCTTTCCAATGTTGATTTTAAATCCCAAGGAATCATAGCTCTGGGCATACACATCTAAAAGTTCTTGAAGCTCTTCCGGCGTAGAGGCTAAAAGTGCACAGTCATCCGCATACTGGAGATCACAAATGAATCGTGTGCGTATCTTCGTGAAAGCTCTAAAGCGCCCTATGTTAAAGAGACCGCCATCAAAACGGTATCTGAGACCTATTCCTCTGACTGTCAGTTTGATGTCAACAATAATTGTTAGAGCAGTGGTAAACAAATTAAAGAGTAGAGGTGCCAGGACACATCCCTGCCTAACTCCAGTGAGGGTTTGGAAAGGTTCGGTTGCCTCATTATTATACATAACCTGGGCGTTGTTGTTTGTATGTAGACTGCGACATACTTCCACAAATTTTCTAGGGATACCTAAGCGGAACATAATTTTCCAAAGCACTTCCCTGTCCACCGAGTCAAACGCCTTGGTTAAATCAATGAAGGCCATGTGAATTTCTCCTTGATGTTCGAGTGCTTTTTCTTGAAGCTGTTTAAGTGTGAAGATTAAATCCGATGTGCCTCGGTTTGGTCTAAAGCCACTCTGTGTTTCAGGAAGTAACTTTTCCATAACAGGTGTTAGCCTATTTGCCATCGCTTTAGTGAGTATCTTCCCTCCAACAGCCAGGAGAGCTATACCCCTGTAATTTCCACAGTCCGCAGCGCTCCCTTTGTTTTTGAAGAGGTTGATTAAAAGTGTATCACGAAACTCCTGCGGAGCTTGACCACTTTCCCACACGACATCAAACAGTTTTTTGAGGTAGGGTATGAGCTCTGACGACAAAGCTTTAAAGATCTCGGCTGGGAGTGAGTCGGCGCCAGGAGATTTGTTATTTTTTAGCTGCCCAATGGCGGTTAAGATCTCTTCCGTTGTTAGTGGTTTATCTAAGTCTTCGAAGGTGTCATATTGAGGGATAAGATTTATAATATCGTGATCGGCTTGACTTTGCTGGTTAAGAATGTTAGAGTAGTGTTTTTTCCATCGGGCTCTTATTTCCTGGTCTTCTTTGAGGAGATTTCCATTTAAATCTTTAATAGGGCACATATTTTTCCGACTGGGGCCGTACACTTCTTTTACTCCTTGAAACAAATTCCTGTAGTCGTGTGAATCGGCGTACCTTTGAATTTCTCTGGCCTTGCTTGCCCACCACTCGTTCTTTATTCTTCTGATTTCGCGTTGCGTTTCATACTTAGATTGGGTAAAAGCTTCTGCTTTTGATGAGTCGTTGGGGCGGTTGATAGCGTTTTGGAAGGCAGTATGTTTGCGGTCAAGAAGTTCTTGTATAAAAGCTTCATTATCATTGAACCAGTCCTCCTGTTTTTTACTTGCTGCAGTGCCAAGAATTTCCTCACTCGCACTCTTTAAACTGTCTTTAATTTGTGTCCAGGTAGCAGCGACATCTACAGAATTGGTTTCTTCTAGTGCACTCAAATTCTCTTGAGCTTTTTGCTTTAGCTGTTCGACGGTTTGTTGGTCACGCAATTTACTAATACAGAGACGGAGTCTACGTTTTACTTTAGTTCTTCGGTGTTTGGGTCTCATAACAATTTTCATTTTAGAGACAACAGGACGATGATCGGTCCAACATTCGCTATCAATGCGCGCCTTTGTAATTTGGACGTCCTTGAGATGCTTCCTACGTACGATAACATAGTCCACTAGATGCCAGTGACCTGATCTGGGGTGACGCCAGATGCCTTTAAATTTATCCTTTTGTCGGAAAATGGTGTTTGTTATAACTAGATCATATTTGGCGCAATTAGTTAGAAGTAGTTGACCGTTAGCGTTCATGTTGCCCAAACCGTTCTTGCCTATGATGCCTGGCCAGGTGTCTGCATCTTTCCCTACTCTAGCGTTAAAATCGCCAAGAATAACGAGTCGTTCCGTTTTAGGTATTTTACAGAGGGTTTCTTCCAGCTGTTGATAGAAGCTTTCCTTGGTTTCGTGACTTGCATCCAGAGTGGGAGCGTAGGCGCTTATTAGATTTACCGCGTTGCTATCTGATAGCTTATAGCGTAGCAGCATTAGACGCTCGGATAGGCCTTGTGGTACTTATGTTAAGTTGGATACAAGTTGATTTCGAACGGCAAATCCTACTCCATGTTGTCTTCTTGAATTGGTGGGAAGACCTTTCCAATAGAAGGTGTAGTACTTTTCTGTGAGAGAGCCTTCCTCCAAAAATCGAGTTTCGCTGAGAGCTGCAACGTCAACATTGAGTCGGTGAAGTTCTCTATCTATTAGAGCAGTTCTTCTTTCAGGCCGATCGGTGCGAGTGCTGTCGTTCAAAGTACGAACATTCCAAGCGCCGTAGATGAAAGAATTAGTTTTGTTGGATTTAACTTGTCGGTGTTTTTTCGACATTCGATGAGGTGTCCCTGTGGGCACCCTACCCCGGAGATCCGATCGGGAGGGTATTTTACCTCCGGATGATTTTGTCCCACTTGAACGCTCCATCATTTTTTTTAAAGCCTTAATCGACTGAAAACGAAGCTGCATTTGAAGTTTTAACTGGAGCAGATATGCAACTGACCAGCTCGGTTGCGGAAGGCGAGTGATGTGGTCCCATGGCACAGAAGGAGACTGTGACGATGGGGTAACGAAACGATTCCAAAAGCAACCTTTGTGTGCGGTGGGTTATTTTTACCGCACTCTTCGTGAGAAGGTGGATGTGCTCACGGCAAAAGGTAAGGGTTATTCCGCCCTTACTCGGTCGTTAGAGCCTCGTTAGTGAAAACAGGGTGCACCAAGTTCAAATTGAACTCATCGCGAAGGTGAGGTTAACAATTGAGTAGGAGAGGCTATAACTTGCGCTTCACTACCCCATTATACCCATAATACATAAGTGTACCAAATTCCAAGTCAATATCATAAACGGTTCCAGAGGAAACGTGCGTACAAAAAAAGTTACAGGTCGACAGACAAAAATTTTTTTCAACCCCAATAGGTTTTGGCAATTTATTAACAGTAAGAAAACTAGTAGCAATTTACCAACAGCAATGCATTACGGAGATGAACATTTCGTAGGTAATAAAGAGTTAGTAAATGGCTTTGCTCAATATTTTTGCAGTTCATATATCACCTCTAATGTCTTAGTTGTGGACAATGTAGAAGATACAAATACTGATGTTTTAACAATTGAACAATTTACTGAACATGAAGTCTTGAATTCTTTAAGAAAAATCAAGCCTAAATATACGATGGGCCCTGATAAAATTTACTTTTATATTACATGATTATGCTAGTGTTTTTACAACTCCTCTTACATTTCTGTTTAATTTGGCCATTAAATCAAATACTTTTCCCGATGTTTTAAAATGTTCTAAAATAATCCCTATATATAAAAAATGAGAAAAAAATAATATTGAGAATTACAGACCTGTAACGATTATCAACAATTCCTCCAAAGCCTTCGAAATATTATTATATGATCCAACATTTTCTTATGCAAAGAATCGCATTACTGAATATCAGCACGGTTTCTTCAAGGAAAGGTCTACTTCAACCAATCTTTTCTGTGTCACCCAATATATAACTGTGGCTATAGACGGTAACTCACAAGTTGATGTAATTTACATAGACTTCACTAAAGCATTTGACAGACTTGATCATGGTATTCTATGTACAAAATTTTAGAAGTTTGGCTTCTTAAGAAATTTGTTGTTTTTTTTTTCAAATCATATCTGGAGAATAGACACCGCCATATCGAATACTGTGGTCAACGGTCTGCTGAATTTGTATCTACTTCAGGTGTACCTCAAGGGTCTGTATTAGGCCCATTATTCTTTAACATCTTCATTAATTAATATTAACATTGCAGTTAAATTGGGTGTTGAGTGTCTTTTATATGCTGACGATATGAAATTGTATAATAAAATAAATTATGAAAGTGATTGTGTGGCTTTACAAAATGCTCTAGATAAAATCAGTGAATGGTGTAACTTACACAAAGTGCAGTTAAATATACGAAAATGTAATACTCTTTCATTTACTAACAAACATCAATATATCGAATTTAATTATAGCTTAGAAAATTCACTGCTCACACGTCCATCAACATTTCGTGACTTCGGTGTAATATTTGACAGTAAACTGTCATTTAATTGTCATATAAATACAATCACAAATGAAAGCTTTAGAACACTTGGATTTATAATAAGGTGTTCCCACGACTTTAATGACGTTAACACACTGATACTACTATATCAAACTTTTGTTCGATCCAAATTGGAATATTTGTCAATTATTTGGTCTCCTCACTATAACATATATATACAAAACATAGAGGCGCTTCGTAAAAACATTATGCTATAAGGAAGATGGTGTTTACCCTGCTATTGGTTTTCCTCATACTACACTTTTAAATAGATTTTTATTTTCGAGCCTAGCGACACACAGAACTATAGCACAGCAAATATGTCTTTTTAAAGTATTACATAATATAAGAGATTGCTGCGCTATATTGAACTCATTAAATTTTCGAATACCTAGACCCGGTTCCAGGCAAAACTCACTATTCTATCTGCCGAATTCCAGAACTAACGTTCTGAAATTCTCTTCATTATATAAAATGTGTGAAAATTATAATAATCTTCAAGACCGGTTTGATATTTTCCACTGCAATGTACCTGAGATAAGAAGATCAATTGTATAAATTTAAACTTAGAGTTGTTTTTATATCTGTTTTTAATTATCTGATATTCCTACATTTCTTTTTCTTATATTCTGTACACATTTACTTGTAATTTGTAAACATTTGTAATCATTTACTTGTAATTTCCTGCCCAGTAATTGGAATCTTTTGTTGGGCAGTGTATTGTTAAATAAATAAATAAATAAATCTTGAAATTTTATGTTTTTAAATTGATTTATAAAACTAGAAATGCGGTTACATATAATTATTTCAATCGCTAGAATAACAAACACATTTCTTTATTGATTCTTTTATAATTACTTGACGACAATATACCTAGAGCGGAACTTCTAACTAAATAAAGTCTAGAATAACATTTGTTCAGGTAGAAATTATAAAATTAACCGCCCCTTTCCGTACGCCATTGTCATTGACCGACACCATATGGCTTTAGCATACCTGACTATCGATTTTGGAAAAGCAATACTTACCTGCTATGAAATTTGAAACGACCCACGTGTTATTATAAATAATTTTTGAGAAATAAGGCAGTCGCCTGATATTATCTCAATAATTGCCAAGCTGACTTTTAATTTAACAGAAAATGACTGTAGTAAGCGGTAATCTTGGACCGTACTATTATATCGAATTAGCAGGTTGTCGCGAATCGAGCGATATTAAAAGATGATTATGTCAAAAATAATAAATAGGTAAGTTGTAATTAGACACGATACAGGGAGGAGGGATCTGGCTACATAATTTCTAAATAAATAGGGAAAGGGACGTTTATAAATAATTATAAACATTTATTAGTACTCGTTGATATCTAAGGGGACGGTAGCTCAGTGTGTTAAAGCGTCTGGCTAGCAAACTGAGCTGGCTAGCGAAGTGGGTTCCATTCCCGCAAGGCGAAACAATGTTACATTAAAAAAATTGCCCCAACAGTGGTTCGGAGTCCACATTAAACTGTAGGGCCTCGTCTCTCTTTACCTAGCACAAGATCTTAGAGATCTTCCAGGGAGTTCCAGTCGCCACCAGATTTGCGGATGTTTTTATTTGTAATTTGATAGACTGGAGAACGACGTAGGGTTGTAGGCTGGCTGAAAAGGTGGCTGAAGTGGTGAGCTCTCTGTTTCCAGAAAGGGACATAGTCAGGTGGAGGGCGGTAGAGGTGACTACGATCCCCCAGTTTACGGAGGAAGAACTTGAGGCAGCACGTGCCAGGCTCAAAAGTTGGAAGGCGGCAGACTTAGATGAGATTCCGCCTGAAATAGTTAAGCTGGTTACGGAAGAGTATCCAGGGGAGATCTTAAGGGTAATGGACCGCGCTCTAGAGAGGGGGGATTTCCCGAGCAGATGGAGGAAGGCTAGGATCGTCCTGATCCAGAAAGGAGGTAAGCCGCTGGAGGAATCGTCATCCTACCGACCGCTATGTTTATTAAATTCAATGGGCAAACTTCTCGAGTACTTGATAGTTGAGAGACTAGAAAAGGAGTTAGCTGAGAAGGGGGGCTTATCTGAAAGCCAATTCGGTTTCCGGAAAGGACGATCGACTGTCGGCGCCATTAGACTACTAAAGGAGACGGCGGATGAAGTCCTAGCCGCAAAGAGCATATACACCGCCGTGACTCTGGACGTAAAAAATGCCTTTAATTCGGCGGGATGGGCGATAATTGTCAGGAAGATGCAGATTATGGGGATAGCTTCGTACCTCGTAAGGGTTACTATGAGCTACTTTCAGGATAGGATGATCGGGTATGAGACGGAGGGTGAGATTGTTTGGAAAAATATCACATGTGGGGTTCCGCAGGGCTCGGTGCTTGGGCAGACCTTGTGGAACATTATGTTTGATGATGTCTTCCGATTGCGATGGGAAGATGGTGTGAAAGTCATCGGTTATGCGGATGATCTGGCCATAACAGTGACTGGAAGGTGGGCAGTCCACATAATGGAGGCGGCCAATGAGGCCACCAGAAAGATCGAGGGATTGCTAGCAAGGACGCAGCTCGAGCTAGCTGCTAAAAAAACGGAGTTCCTAGTTATTACCAGGAAGAGAAACCTACCGCCCATGAAAGTTAGGGTGGGACGAGTGGAGATACGCCCAGGTGACCATCTGAAGTACCTAGGGGTTTGGCTGGACTCTAAGTGGCGTTCACGCCACAAAAAGGCCGAAAAAGCAGCCACAACCATCGGAAGGACTTATGGTCAACACTCACGAACCGAGAGCTAGCAAGAGGAGATTGATGTGCACTCTACTTTCTTGTATGCGACTCCGGTCTGGGAAAGTATGATGAAAGTGGACAGGACGAGGAGCAGGATGACCAGGATCGAGCGTTGCGCTGCGCATGTAGAATTAATTATCTCGTACGAGGCGGTATTGGTGGTGGCGGGGATTCCCCCCCTGGATTTGATGGCCAAAGAGCAGCTATGAGGGAGTTGTGAAGGCAGAGGCCAGGGACAGGCTGTTTGAAAGGCGGCAGGAGCGATGGGAGGTAGCACACAATTGTAAGGACGTGGATGGAAAGGAAGCATGGGGAAGTGGGGTATTATCTTACCCAAGCCCTGAGTGGACATGGGTGTTTCATGGAATACTTAAGTGATATCGGTAAGATTGGTAGCCGAGAGTGTATATATTATGAGGAGGCCGATACAGAGGAGAGCTGGAGAAAGGCGGAGGAGGTGATAACTCGCATTATCAAAAATAAGGAAGAGGATGAAAGAGACATGGTGCTGACCCAATGGAGGAATTCATAACAACGAACTCAAATGACCAGCTGGTTTGAAGATAAGCGAAAGCAGTTCCAAACTAGTCGGAAACATTAAAGAGGCGGAGGGGTTTTAACCGGTTGCAGTCCGATAAGTTTCCCCTTAAAAAAAAAAGTTGTGGTTCTTTCTATAGGATTGATTAATCTGTCTGCTGGAGGCTTATTGCAATCAGATTTTTGTTTTGCGCTTTCCGATTGAAGATATGTCGCAAGTTTTAGGGCATTATTTTCAATCGCTTTGGAAACGCACATTATTTTTTATTTATTCTCCAGAACGTAATATATAAAGTTATCGAACGGAGCATATTCTGACATGTTCTCTCTATTTATTGGCTTTCTTTATTTATTAGGGAAATAAATCATTTCATTATTATGCCAAAATTCGAGTTTTTCTAATTTTTATAGTGTTCAGAAGTAAAAAAACAGATGTGAGGTTTATTTACTTTGGCAAATAAACTGAAGATTTGATTCAGAAATGCAGCTATTTTGTTTTCAAAAAAAAAAGATTAACGATATTTTAGTACTAAAATCTTAGTACCTCAAAAAGTTCATGCAATGACCGTGACACATTATGGTCTTTCCGAAATCAGAAAAATGAGGAAAATCGAATTATTTCATTATTTATTTTATTAATATACAAGGTATTCTATTTATGCAAACAATATTGTTTTAATTAAATTCAATCCTTAACTCCTCTCTTGATGCGAAAGTATTTTGCAAAATAGAAAACTTAATTAATAGTATCTTTATAGGCACAAAGACAAGTAGTTATCAATAATGCTATTGATAACACAAATAAATTGTAATTTGGGATTTAAAAAAAACATTTCTTCACAACGACTATATACTTGACATACCTTTGAATTCATACTGTTAATGATGACTGAAAGGGCTGTTAGAATTAGGTTCTTATGTAGTGCTGATACAAGAATTAATAAAACACTAGTTTCTTTTTATTAAATATCCACGGTGTTTTGTATACCAACTAGTATACAGGGTGTAACATAATGGAATGTCATAAATGAAGGAGCTATTCCTCGTACAAATTTAAGAATATTTTGTCATATAAACAATTGTCATTAGAGCCTTCGTTTACAAGATACAGGGCGTTGTAGTTTTCAAAAATACAATTATTTCCCTGAATATGTTTTTCACCTGAAATTTTGTGTGTAGAATACATGATTATTATTTTATTTAAATTTAAAAAACAAAGCCCCAGCTTTAACCAGTGACGTAGATTTGGGGTATGTAGGATACCTATTTTCATGAAGGTATGGCACGCCACTGGGCCAATTTCTTTTTGTGCATATTTTGGATTTCAAATTTAATTTTGAACAACAATGTTCTCTTGACATTCTTACGCAGCTAATGTTGTTATTGTCCTAATTTTTTCTAACTAATACCGTGTCAAATTGAAGAAAAACAAACTGATCAGAAATTTTAATTTTTAATTTAAACAAAAATTAGCAAAGATAAACGAAACAAGATATTAATGCAATAACTTTGCAAGAGATGTTCGAAGTGATGTCCATGTGTCTCAATACACTTTTGAGTACGTTGTCTCATAGATGTTCTAACTCTATCAAATATTCCAGGATTCTGGGGAATTTGCTGTCATCCTTCTTCTATCCTATGAAGAGGAGTTTGTTCATCGGGAATAGGAACAGAATAAACATATTGTTTTAAATGACCCAATAAATAATAATCTAGTGGATTTAGGTCTGAGGTGTGGGCTGGCCATGCTATAGATCCTCCACGACCTATCCATTTGCTGTGATAAGTTTCATTGAGATATGCTCGTACGAGCAAGGAGAAATGAGATGGAGCACCATCATACATAAAAAAAATACGTTGCCTTACGGCTAATGGAACAATCTCCATTAGAAATGGCAAATTTTCTCGAGGAAAATTTAGGTAAGATCGTCCATTAAGTTTTCGAGGTAAAACAAATGGACCAATTAAAAACTCGTCGACAATTCCAGGCCAGACATTAATTGAAAAATGTTGTTGGTGCCTCGACTTAATTATTCCGTGAGGATTTTCATCAGCCCATAAGTGGTTATTATGAAAATTTATAATTCCATCCATGTTAAATAAAGGTTCATCCGTAAATAATACAGAAGAATGAAATAAAGGATTTCGAATACATTTCCGTGTAAACCACTCGCAGAATTTCATACGCGGTACTGCATCCTCGGGATTTAGCGCCTGAACCCTTTGTAAATGATATGGATAGAATAAATTGGTTCTCAAAATGCGATGAACTGTCATGTGACTCACACGTTCCATTGCCGCAATTCTTCTTGTGCTAATACTAGGATTCTCCTCAACTGTTTCTAGCATTCTTTCCTCCCGTTGGATCGTAGTTACCGTCGCCCTTCTTCCACCACCATGATTAGGTTTCAAATTTCCTGATTGCCGTAGGCGCATATGAATATTCATAAACATTCTTCGATCTGGATGACGTCGATTGGGAAAGTGCTTCGCATAAAGTGTAGCTGCTTCTACATTATTACCATTAGAAAGCCCATAACAGAAATAAATATCTGTCAATTCTACAAAAGAGTAAGCCATTTTTTACATTTAAATCGACAATTCAGATCAATAAATTTGATCTGCTAAAATATAATAACTATCCTCAATATATTCGGCCATCGATTGTATGCTACAAAAACTTGTAAATATAAAATGTAACAACAGTAAACTTCATTGCAATAGAATTCCTATAGTTACAGAGCAATATAAGGATTTATAACAATTTGAATGAATTCCAGAATTTTCATACATAAATTTTGATTTATTGAGCTTTGTTTGAACTGCTTTAAGATGCGGTTTTCAACAGGATGCTTTGCGTTTTGTATAAATCTGATATCGCCAATGGATTTATCTCACCTCTAAAATGAGTAATCAACATCTAATCAAATTTTATAAAAAGTGGATTTATCACGTTTTGTTCTGTCGCTCCTCATATATTTTAAGATTTATGTTGAATCACGAGTAATTTGTCACTCTGTACGAAAATAGGTGCCACTGTAATACGACCTAAGAGTGGCATGTTTTTTTTTAAAAAATTTTCTTTGTGTGGAATTACTAGACATAACTTATTTAATATAATTTATATTTTATTTTATTAGATAAAAGCCTTAAGTGTCTGGTAATAGGAGGGCTTCCTGCGTACTTTATGAACTTCTTGTCGTTATAAATAACATTTATTATTTCTTCAATTATTTCATAACATGATTTGGCTTTTATCTCCGCTTGTACGTCTTTTTAGAGACTTCTATAATCGCTAATAGAACTAAAAGCGATTCAACCATCGCGCATCGTCTTCAAGTTCCCTTTATCAAATTATAGGTTACGCCAGTGACAGACGAGGTGGTACTGCAAAGAGCGTTGGTCTGGCTAAGCAGCCGCAAACAACATAATGAGCCTTTCATAATAAGCAGACGTGAAGTCGGCTCTTTCGGCACCTGCTTAGTGAGCCTAATAACACCTTGTCCTATCTTATCCATCTACTATAACCTATTGAATGCCTTCAGAGATGAACTGTTGAAAGTATCATCAAATGTACGATATAAGTATCTCGTCTGGTGAGTTTCTCGAGGGTCGTGGAATTATTTAAACAATGCTTGACATACATGTTAGCTGAGGAATTGCACGCAGTTGTTAGAAAAAAATGAAAAATATTCAACACACAAAATATGTTTATTTTGAAAATTGCGAACAATTAACTAGTACATCCTTGAGTATTGTTTTTATACAATACTAATCCAGGTCAGATAGCAAAGGAGAATGCATTTTTCCGAAAAATTTCTAAGTACATTTTGTGAAAGTGTTAATTAAGAGAAGAATAGTGGGAATTAGACGTATGTTTTGGAAAGCAAATTGTATTTGGATCCTGTTGAAAAAAGGACATGAAGGTGTCGAAAACAGGTTTTTTCACGTTTTCGATACAAAAGAAAATTTTTTTATGCACAAAATACTACAAAATATCTCGTAAAAAGGCGAACAGAATGAGTTTTTGACAATTGAAATCGGTCAATAACTTTTTGCGCAAAAAATTAAAAACCGCTAAATATGGCCATTTTTTGCCATTTAATTACAGGGACTGTAATTATCATAGGAAGTTATTTCGGAGCTTAAATTGTAGCTTTTGTTGATACCTACCTGCTCTAAAAATTTCATGCAAAAATATTAATAACTTTTAGCGGAAATAGCGAAAATGTAGAAAAAGGTGTTTCCAAAAAACAGCATGGAAATGGTTAAAAATGGTCATAGAACAATTTTTCAAAAATATAATGCACGGCCGTTGTCTAATGAAGTAGTTTCCTCCGGGTCTTACCGCGGTCGACGAACTTGACTTGACGTTTCGCTGATCATCCTATCAGCTTCTTCAGAAGGATTCTAAAGACTGAATTTATTGTGTTACACTCCTCGTTATATACTAGACGGTACTTGGCAATACCAGTCTCCACGTGTTACTAAGTTATTCACGTTTTTCATAATTTTCAGTGATTCCCTAATGATTTACGGATAATAGCGCGTATTCCTGTCTAATATATTGACATCCTCGTAGTCGATTTTATGGTTCTCGTTCTTATGGACATGCTCTGCTATCGTTGACCTAACCGTGTATCCAAATCTGGTATTCCTCTGACGTTCTTTGGTTCTGCACTGGATACCCCGTCCTGTTTGTCCGATGTAGCTCTTACCATATATGCACTTCAACTGATAAACACCTTTGATAACAGTTTGAGGACAAGGGTCTTTGATCGAGGGAAGCATCTGCTATATTTTCTTCACCGTTCGAAACCGTACACCTACTTTCTTTTTGAATAAAAAATTTTCAGCATAGCTGAATATTTTGTCTAATTCATTGTATCATAAGGAATTTCAATAGTATTGTTGCTTTGTGGTCATTTTATTTTATTATACAGCACTGAATTCGTGTACTTTGTACTCCGTTGTACTCCCCCGTTGTACCATATTGATAAAGGACTAAAAAGCCGAACCATTTGTAGAGAATTTTAACCATAGTAGTTTGATACATCTAAAAGCAGTATTTACTTAAAACAATTATTTTATTTGATATTTATATAGGTCGTACTCGTCTTATGTCCCTGTTTTGTTCGTTTTTTCTTTCTTAATTTGTATTTTATGTTACATAATGCACCCTCATATTTTTGACATAATTATAATTTCTATTTATAAACAATTATTTTCTCATTTTCTCTTTACAGTAATCATCATCTTTGACATAGCAATTTTCTGTAAAGAATCTGACTGGGAAATAAATTATTATTATTATTATTATTATTACTGAACCGCGACGCGCTGTTAAAATTGAACGGCTGAATTGCTGATATAAATATTTTAAGTGTGTGCCTGGGCGCAATTAGTTTGCGACTAGTTTAACGGTATTTTAATGAAGTTGTAAAATTTTCATTGCTTTTTTGAGTGCACGGCTATAAATATTAATACTTCGCTGAGATCTTGCGAGTTAAGCACGAAAATTTGTTGAAACAATTTTTCCACATTGTTTTAATAAAACGTTAATTTTGACAATATTCCCCAAATTTAATATCAAAATAAAATTCATATTCCGATTCAGCACCCTCAGGAACATAAAGTATGATCATCATTAGCGATTAGTTTTGATCTGGTCACTACCACGTCATCTTGGCGGTAGCTCCCTCTCGCCTACTAGTTTATTGCAAATTCTTGTAGACGACGTTAACTGGAAATTTTCACAACACTTTGCTAATATTATATCGCTTCTTGCGATTTTCTTACTGTCCAATCACTTTCCAGAATATTGATTCCATAAGAACATAAGCACAAGAAAAGACGACAATTTAATAAAGTTTTATATTGAGATTCTCTTTAAATATAGAAATCTATTAAAAATGTAAGCCAACTAATGCAAAATTGCTTTGATCTTATACCACGCATGATGAATATGGGAAAACTAGTGAAACATTGTTTTCAATTACCACCAATATTTTCTTACTTAGAGCAATCTACTGGCACAAAACGATTCCGATAAAAATGTGCTATTTGCAATTTCTGAGCTGCTTATTTCTGTCTATTTGCGTTTATATAAATAATTTAGGACCGCCCATGGATAAGTTTTGGTACAGTATTTTACGCTCTTAATAAAATTTCGTGAAAATTTCTACAAACTCATCCCCATAACAGACTCTTTGAGTACGTTCAGATGGCACTACACAACTTTGTAAAGAAAACATATTTTGGATAACAATTTGACTTTTTGGGATAGTTCCTAAAAGTAGTAATGGAAAATTTCGTTCAGTAATAAAAGTACGAATTTCGTTTCAGTTCCTTAAGAGAACAATGAAAACATGGTTTTACAAACAACAATTATGAAATCTGATATTTTGTCATGACTTTGAATTTTATTATCGTGCAGAAACAGCTGAATAGTCGTTTTAAAGCTTATTTCACTAGCTTTTTTCCGTTATTATTATTATTATTATTATTATTATTTTTAAATTAGGCCTCATTGGTGTATCTCTTTTTATCATTTTACTACATTGACAAAATGTTTGGGCGCCATTTTCAATCTAATATTTCTATAAAACAACCAGCCCTACATTGATTTAAAAAACAAATTCATTGTCATTTTATAAGCATTACTTTTAATCACTACCATTTTTTCACCGAATGTCATATTTTACTACTTATTTACCGAAAATCATTTGAAGGTCTTTTGTAGAGAAATTGCAATTTCCAGGACACTAACTATTGCCTTTTATTAAAAATGGTGTGACTTCTTAGTTTGACTTTCTATCCATTTGAATGGTTATTATTTTCTTTCTGCACCACCCCTAAAAAGGAGATGGAACTCATCCTCAAAAAAAGTAACCCTCCACCCCAGAGGACAGGAAAGTTTCTAAAACCTATTTACTGAGAATTTATATACAGGGTCGCTGATAGGAATGGATTATATCCACAAATGTTTTAGGGCTTTTTAAATAATTTAAAAAAAATTAGAGGATCAGTCAAAAAGTCATGACGAAGCAAAATTGCTTTTTTTAAAAGAACACCCTGTATATTATTCCATATTTCAATACTTCTCGAAATTCTAAACAAAATTCACATAGCACATCATATACCTAAATTTAACCGTTTCCGAATGAGTTCGTTGAACAAAATTTTGTAATACATTTTTTATGTGACCCCCCAAAAAAATGTCAAGCGGAGTCATATCGAGAGACCTAACTGGCCACTCAATTGCCCCCCATACGTCCAATCCATTTATCAGGAAAAGTTTCATCTAGATACGTCCGTATCACACGTCCAAAGTGTGGAGGAGCCCCACCTTGTTGAAGGCACATTTGTTCTGCCGGTAAATTGGGATTTTTATTGTTCGGGAATAATAAATAGTCTAAGCTCTGGAATAACAGGTTCTTGAACTAGTAATCGTTCAGAGTTCAAATTTCCGTTTATAAATAGGGTCCTATGTTGTGTCCATCAATTATGCTACACCTAACATTTATTTTTTGGGTGTAAACTTCCTCCATCCAAAGTTAATTTTGGTCTGACAAATTCTTACAGTTGTGTCGTTTTACGTGCCTGTTTAAACAAAATGTAGACTCGTCAGAAAACAATATGTGGTTGACAAAGTTGACATTATCATTTAATTTACCCCTAATAACTTCGTAGAACTCGATTCTACGATCAAAATCGTCTTCACTCAATTCTTGTAACAAATTTATATGGATGGAGTTTCTCTCGTTTGCAAGTTATTTGAATGGAATATCAACTCATGTTATGATTTAAAGCTCTCTGTTGTGTCGAATTTATTGGATTTTCCACAATATCTAATATGACATTCAAAGAATTTTCTTCATTTGTAACGCTTACTGGTCTTTCACTTTCTGCTCGATATTTGACACCGGTTGATTTAGAAAGAGGTTCCCGATCGGATGCAATTCATTAAAAATATTCACTACTTGGTCCTTCGTCTTCTTTTCGCTTAAACGTGCCATTCTTGCGTGAAAATTATTCACAGTAAATGTTTTTTGACACGTGTTGTCAAGATCATCACTGTTAGACAAAAGAACGACATTGCGTTGTTATGGATCTAGAAACTTTAAACTTAATTGATTAAAATATTTTTGTATAATTTATAAGAAAATGATTTTTAAAGTTATATCTCGAAAACGGTGAAGTTTAGGTATAAGAGGGCGAAAATTAGCTGCGATTTCTTGATGATGTGATATATGAATTTTGTTTAGAATTTCGAGAAGAATTGAAATGTAATAATATACAGGGCATTTCATTAAAGAAAAAGCAACTTTGTTTCGTCATGACTTTTTTACTAATCCTGTATACTTAATTTTTCTTTATGCAATGGATTTAAAAAAAAAATAAAACTTTTATATCTCAGCATTTATCGCTAGCTATCTTACCTTAGGAGATAATCGACCGTTGATATCAGCGACCCGTAAGTTCTTAAGCCCGATATATTAAATTGCAATGTCCAGTCTAACCTACGCATCCACCAGTTGCCTGACCAATAAATGGCATTTTCCTCACATATGTAGACTTTGACTGGAATATTACAACAATGTAATGTAAGAGCTATTTTATAATCAATTAGGTCTTAAAATGCACCAGAATCACTACATCCATAAAAAGTATTGCACAAATGCCATTTAAGTGTGACAAAATGTGTCCAGTACCATCAAAAATGTTTATTAAGGTCGTAAATGTGCATAGCAGCGCACCCAGCCGTTAATTGAAAAAATAATCAAATTGAAATTTATGTCATTGGACACGTGACGTCGTAAATTTTAATTGAAAGCCACTGTTTTAAACGAACTCTTTTAAAACGAAAGAGTAATGTCCTTATGAACCAGCTTACCAAGGGGCTTATATAAAGTAATCGTTATTTAATTGGTCACGGAAAAGCTAATAAATCCTAACGATAAGTTTGTGTCCAGGTTTAGATGACCTTATAATTAACTGAATCCAATATCAAATTGTGTTAATGCATTCTAAGGCATACAAAATTTGTTCACCTTTTCAACTGAACATAGTGAAATTATAACAGACTTAAATTCCCTAAAAAAGTGGAACTTTACTCCTGCTTACGTTCATATTAAATAATGATTTTTGTAAATGAACAATACCCATTACATTCTAAAGATTCCATGGCCAAGCCTTCTTCAAGAAAGATAATTAGATAGATACAAGGAATAATGTACAGATTTATATAATACCCGGGTTGTCAAAAATGTTTCGGAAAAGTGTAAACACGAAATTAATTCAATAAAATCAATATAAATTCAATGCTGCTTAGATTCAAGGCAGGACAAGTTCATAAGATGGAATCAACGTATTTACTTGATATATCTAAAGATATTCAAAAACCAACTGATGGAAAGCTTAATAATAATGGTGGGGCAATTAGAGTGGTGCGGTAATTAGAGTGACAGTTGGTAATTCGAGTGGTGTAGTAATTAGAATGGTGGGGGGCGATTTAAGTACAGTTAAGGGCAATTGCAGTAACAGTAAGGATAACTGTGGCAACAATAAGGGTAATTACAGTAACAATAAGTATAATTGAGGGTAATTGCAGTAACGATAAGACTAATTAAGGGTAACTGCAATAACAATGAGGATAATTTCATTAACAATAGGGACAATTAAGGGTAATCGCAGTAAAAATAATGTTGATTAAAGCAATTATGTCCGCTCATCCGTTTGTCCGTTTGCCCAATTGTTCGTCTGTCCAACAGCCTGTCCGCCAGTTCGTCTATCCATTCGTATACACAGTTGAATAATTCTATTTACTATTAAATATTGTCCTTTGCACAATTATAGTATCTGTGTATTTTTTTTACAATGAAATAACAAACATTCATTCTTGATTATATATCTGCCTTATCTTTAGGGATATCTTGTACTGATTTATGAGATGAACAATTGCGATCCTGCCTTTTATTTATGATGATGAACAATTGCCACCTACCTGCCTTATCTTTATGTCGATCAACAATTGCGATATAAATTATTTTACCTGCGTTATCTTTAGGGGTATCTTACGTTGATAAACCTTTTGTGCCTATCTCTATCAAAAATCCATTTTTAAGTAACCTTTTTCATTATTTGCCTTATGATTGCACTTCAAAGGTTCGATTTACATTATGAGCTCTCCTTCTTTAACGGCTTTAGGTACAGAAGCATCCTGATGCCACAAGTGAGGAGGGTGTGAAATGCTACAAAGCCTACTGTTCTTTGACTTGTTGTTATATTGCGCAATATTACATCACATACATAATTGACTTGAATTTCCATTCTAATTAGGTGTATTAAGGTGTATTTTTTAGTTATGTAATCAATAATAGATAATAAAATGAATATATTATGTTAATTTTTTCACATAAATATCCATGTCCTTGAATTTTTGATAAATGCAGACGCATAGGTAATCACGTCGTGTATTAATCCTGGAACTTTACACAGTACATCACTTCGTCATCTTAGGACTCTTGGATCCATCCGGCCAAATAGAGTCGTAGCTGTAGACCTATATGTTTTGATAAAGTTAAAGACATTTTGGCACGTTCAATGATTAAAGGCTAGTTGGGCCATTTTATTTCATTATAGATACTGTAGTTCAATCTATGTTTGTATACAGTTATACAAATAATTAAACCGCGTTGATAGGTCTTAATTGCATTTTGACTAAGTCGAGATAGTGCTATTCTTAACATCTAGGATCACTATTAATTATTAATATTGCCTGGTTAGTAACCATATGAAAGAATTCTCCAGGGCGTTGTAAGAGAATGTTATGACTGACTCGTATATATAGTATCTAATGAAATAAATATGTGGTACATTAAACTGGGCTATATGTAATTTACTATACAGGGCAATGTCTTATTGTATTGCTATTGTTATTATAAGCTGATCCTATATGCGAAAATACCAAAAAGAAAAGTCTCCTTGGACCATAAATGTCCAAACTATTATTATTATTATTAGCCTTTACTCGAATCCGAGTATAAAAAAATGTTACAGTCGATAGATTGTGTGTAATAAAAAACAAGTAAAAGGTGTATTCTATTGTAATTCCCATTCATCTACGGTGCACACGACTATGGCTATAGAGGCCAATTCGGGAGAGCACATGTCGACCGCAGTCAGGACAAACATAGACCTGGTTAGGTCATGGATTCGGCCTTCTTGCAGCAACATTTCCTTGATAGCTGGCCACAACCCCTCGCCATTCGGTTCTGTCCGCTGCAAGTTGTTCCCATTGCTCGTCTGGAATACCGCAGGATTTTAGATTTTCATGGAGAACGTCTTTGAACCTCTTTCGTTGACCGCCACGCCTTCTTCTACCGCTTAGCAATTCACCATAAAGTGTACATTTAGGAAGGCGGTTATCATGCATACGATGAACGTGACCTGCCCATCTTAGGCGTGCTCTTGAAATAAGCACCTCAATTGGAAGGCTTTCTGCTCTCCTGAATACTTCCAAGTTTGATATGTGATGGAACCAACGGATTTTCATCGTACTTCTGAGGTGTCTTTGCTGAAAACGTTCTAATTCTTTCACATGACGACGGTAAGTGACCCAGCTTTCACATCCATATAGCAGTGTTGGAATGACAACTGCTCTGTAGACAGCCATTTTCGTTGACAAAGCAAGGTCGTGGTTGTCAAATACTCTCTCTCTCTAAGTCTCCAGAGTGCTCTAGATGCAGCGTTAATTCTATTGCCAATCTCGCTGTCCATGTTTGCTTTGTCATTAACAACGTTGCCTAAGTAGTTGAACTGATCCACCACTTCAAGAGAATTTCCGTTAAGTGTAATGTCTATTTGGTTCACTTGATGAGGAGTTGACATAATCTTAGTCTTTCCAATGTTGATTTTAAGTCCCAAGGAATCATAGCTCTGGGCATACACATCTAAAAGTTCTTGAAGCTCTTCCGGCGTAGAGGCTAAAAGTGCACAGTCATCCGCATACTAGAGATCACAAATGAATCGTGTGCGTGTCTTCGTGAAATCTCTAAAGCGCCCTATGTTAAAGAGACCGCCATCAGAACGGTATCTGAGACCTATTCCTCTGACTGTCAGTTTGTTGTCAATAATAATTGTTAGAGCAGTGGTAAACAAATTAAAAAGTAGGGGTGCCAGGACACATCCCTGCCTAACTCCAATGAGGGTTTGGAAAGGTTCGGTTGCCTCATTATTATACATAACCTGGGCGTTGTTGTTTGTATGTAGACTGCGACATACTTCCACAAATTTTCTAGGGATACCTAAGCGGAGCATAATTTTCCAGAGCACTTCCCTGTCCACTGAGTCAAACGCCTTGGTTAAATCAATGAAGGCCATGTGAATTTCTCCTTGATGTTCGAGTGCTTTTTCTTGAAGCTGTTTAAGTGTGAAGATTAGATCCGATGTGTCTCGGTTTGGTCTAAAGCCACTCTGTGTTTCAGGAAGTAACTTTTCCATAACAGGTGTTAGCCTATTTGCCATCGCTTTAGTGAGTATCTTCCCTCCAACAGCCAGGAGAGCTATACCCCTGTAATTTTCACAGTCCGCAGCGCTCCCTTTGTTTTTGAAGAGGTTGATTAAAAGTGTATCACGAAACTCCTGCGGAGCTTGACCACTTTCCCACACAACATAAAACAGTTTTTTGAGGTAGGGTATGAGCTCTGACGACACAGCTTTAAAGATCTCAGCTGGGAGTGAGTCGGCGCCGGGAGATTTGTTATTTTTTAGCTGCCCAATGGCGGTTAAGATCTCTTCCGTTGTTAGTGGTTTATCTAAGTCTTCGAAGGTATCATATTGAGGGATAAGATTTATAATATCGTGATCGGCTTGACTTTGCTGGTTAAGAATGTTAGAGTAGTGTTCTTTCCATCGGGCTCTTATTTCCTGGCCTTCTTTGAGGAGATTTCCATTTAAATCTTTAATAGGGCACATATTTTTCCGACTGGGGCCGTACATTGCTTTTACTCCTTGAAAGAAATTCCTGTAGTCGTGTGAATCGGCGTACCTTTGAATTTCTCTGGCATTGCTTGCCCACCACTCGTTCTTTATTCTTCTGATTTCGCGTTGCGTTTCATACTTAGATTGGGTAAACGCTTCTGCTTTTGATGAGTCGTTGGGGTGGTTGATAGCGTTTTGGAAAGCAATATGTTTGCGGTCAAGAAGTTCTTGTATAAAAGCTTCATTATCATTGAACCAGTCCTCCTGTTTTTTACTTGCTGCAGTGCCAAGAATTTCCTCACTCGCACTTTTTAAACTGTCTTTAATTTGTGTCCAGGTAGTAGCGATATCTACAGAATTGGTTTCTTCTAGTGCACTCAAATTCTCTTGAACTTTTTGCTTTAGCTGTTCGACGGTTTGTTGGTCACGCAATTTACTAATACAGAGACGGAGTCTACGTTTTACTTGAGCTCTTCGGTGTTCGGGTCTCATAACAATTTTCATTTTAGAGACAACAGGACGATGATCGGTCCAACATTCGCTATCAATGCGCCTTTGTAATTTGGACGTCCTTGAGATGCTTCCTACGTACGATAACATAGTCCAGTAGATGCCAGTGACCTGATCTGGGGTGACGCCAGGTGCCTTTAAATTTATCCTTTTGTCGGAAAATGGTGTTTGTTATAACTAGATCATGTTCGGCGCATTTATTTAGGAGTAGTTGACCGTTAGCGTTCATGTTGCCCAAACCGTTCTTGCCTATGATGCCTGGCCAGGTGTCTGCATCTCTCCCTACTCTAGCGTTAAAATCGCCAAGAAGAACGAGTCGTTCCGTTTTAGGTATTCTACAGAGGGTTTCTTCCAGCTGTTGATAGAAGCTTTCCTTGGTTTCGTGACTTGCATCCAGAGTGGGAGCGTAGGCGCTTATTAGATTTACCGCGTTGCCATCTAATAGCTCATAGCGTAGCAGCATTAGACGCTCGGATAGGCCTTGTGGTACTTGTGTTAAGTTGGATACAAGTTGATTCCGAACGGCAAATCCTACTCCATGTTGTCTTGGTGGGAAGACCTTTCCAATAGAAGGTCTTCCTCCAAAAATCGAGTTTCGCTGAGAGCTGCAACGTCAACATTGAGTCGGTGAAGTTCCCTATCTATTAGAGCAGTTCTTCTTTCAGGCCGATCGGTGCGAGTGCTGTCGTTCAAAGTACGAACATTCCAAGCGCCGTAGATGAAAGAATTAGTTTTCTTGGATTTAACTTGTCGGTGTTTTTTCGACATTCGATGAGGTGTCCCTGTGGGCACCCTCCCCTGGAGATCCGATCGGGAGGGTATTTTACTTCCGGATGATTTTGTCCCACTTGAACGCTCCATCATTTTTTTTAAAGCCTTAATCGACTGAAAACGAAGCTGCATTTGAAGTTTTAGCTGGAGCAGGTATGCAACTGACCAGCTCGGTTGCGGAAGACGAGTGGTGTGGTCCCATGGCACAGAAGGAGACTGCGACGATGGGGTAACCAAACGATTCCAAAAGCAACCTTTGTGTGCGGTGGGTTATTTTTACCGCACTCTTCGCGAGAAGGTGGATGTGCCCACGGCAAAAGGTAAGGGTTATTCCGCCCTTACTCGGTCGTTAGAGTCTCGTTAGCAAAAACAGGGTGCACCAAGTTCAAATTGAACTCATCGCGAAGGTGAGGTTAACAATTGAGTAGGAGAGGCTATAACTTGCGCATCACTACCCCATTACACCCCAAAAATATATACTACAAAATTATAATGTACAGTATGTTTCCCAACCCACATCAGTCTTTCAAGTACCCCATGACCGAATTGTAGGGATAACCAATGGTAGTTTCAGTAATAATAAGGATAATTAAGGAATAGAATAAGCATAGTGAAGGGTAATTTGGGTAAAAATGAGGATACATTAGGGGTAATTAAGGATGCTAAGAATTGGGATATCTTTATTAGCAATTATCTCCCACCATTATATTTGACATATTCTTGTCATAACAAAATTTTCAAAAATGATTATTTGTCTGTATTAAATATAACAAAGGATTACAAATATTTGATAAATTTAAAAATCTAAAATTTAAGGCTTCTTACTTATGTCAAGTCGCAATTTTCCTCAATGTAAGGTTTTGGATTTTGTAGGAATCTGGCGCTTTTTGCCCCAAAAATACAGTTCAACGGGCTCTACAATTAAAAAGAAAACGGCGAAAATCGTACACTAAATAAAGATTTTACAGGGTGACTCCAAAATAAACGAGTCACACTGTAGATATTGTTCGGCACAAGCTTGCCTTATTATTAAAAAATAAATAAATAAATGAGTATTGGTCCTTACGGCTTTATAAAAATGTGTCATGCCAGTCGCTCAATACATTATTTTAACATCAATTTTTCAGGAGTTTATGATACATTACTCCCATCTAAAAATCTGTTAAATATCAGCACTATTGGAAATACTTTAATTGCATCTCTTATTTTCCCTATACTATTAAGTAATTTATGTGAAGGCGTGCAACAACCACAAAAAAATAATATCGTATAAAGCACCTACGGGTTCGATATTACTTTGTACTTTGTTTGGATTAAGATGCCTCGTAAATTTGAGATTATCTGCCCTCTGCATATATTAAAAGATTTATCGCGCTAATTACTTCGTTATTATAGCAACACAATGTTGTTGGTCTTTGCAATTACCCTCAAGTGAAGACTGTAGTGGACGAAATCAGGCATCTATCTCGCATTTCACTAATAAAGATAAAACCTAACGAGGTTGGCGAGTATTCACCTTTAACGACACCTTTCTTACTAGTAAGGTATGTATAGTTGCACAACAAGTATCATTGTCTCTGGTTATTTTCCCATTACGTTGCACCACTTGTTTTAAGAATAATGAATGCTAAATTTCCCTCGTTTTTAAAGCATGTTTTGTCACCGGTGAAATTATACGTGGCAGAAACTTGTCCTTCTCAATTTACGAGAGGTTTGCGAATGACTTTTTCTGTTTTCTAAAGAATTATTTTTATAATGCGTACCTTTTTAATATGAAAAACAGGATGTTTATGAATGAAGTCTAAGATGGAAAATCACTTTTATGGAAGTAACTCATTCTATGTAATAATAAACTTGCAGTACAGTTATAGGCGAGCGGGAGCTCTAAAATGAAGCTATAGTGACCATGACAATACTTATCGCCAAGAACAGTTTATTCTTATGTTTCGTGGTCGCTGAATACGAATTCGATGTTCTTAAAAAAAAATGGGGCGTCTATGTTTAAATTCACTTTTTAGTGAAAAATTAAGTAAACATTTTTTCAAAATTTTTCACTTTCAACTCGCTATATCTCCGGCAGATTTCATGATTTCTTTTAGAAATTTCAGCTGCATATTCCTGATGGCAGTAGCAAAAAAATAAGCTCTATCCGACCTTCTTGGAGCATTTGATATTCAAATGACGAATTTTTAAAGTTGCACGGACGCATTTTACGATTGTTCACATTCTATCGCAAAAATTGAGTGACGAAGTTTCAAATTTCGAGAAACAAATTGCTTAGCATTAAAATATAATTAATAAGGAAGTTTTTTTAAAAGTTTCAGCCATTAATATTTTATAAAAAAAAAAATATGAATTTTTAAAATTGAGCGTTGTCAGGTCGCGCACGCTTGGCGCGCGCTAATCACATCGGTAGGCATAAAAAAATAATTTTTTTGTTAATGAAATAGGCTTAAAATGTCATGAAACGTCGAGATTTTAAATTTGAGCGAATAAAAATTTCCTGCCTGTCTGTAACTTTTTTGTGCGCACGTTTACTCTGGAACCGTTTATGATATTGACTTGAAATTTGGTACACTTATGTATTGTAACGAGGTCTGGAACTAGATTATATTTTGATCTAATTCCGTTGAAAGGTTCGGGGATAAATGGGGTAAATAAGGGTAAATAGCCAAGACAAGCAAGTAAGAGTCCATTAAATTACAATTTAGGGCATGTACTAAATGTTAAGGTCTCAAAATTTTTTTGGCATCAGCCAACCCCTCCCCCTACTATCACCCCAATACCACCCCCACACTATTATGAGAAAGGGAGTAAAAAGAATTAAAATGTTATTTAGTGTATATACAAAAACGAAACGTCTAAAAAAAATTTTTAGCGTTAGCTACCCCCTCTACCACCCCCATTGCCACCCCACCCTATTATTAAAGGGGGTAAAAAATTAAAATGTGATTTAGTGTGTACACAAAAATGAAACGTCTAAAAAAATGTTTGACATTAGCTTCCCCCTCTACCACCCCCCATTGCCATCTCCACCCTATTATTGAAGGGGTAAAAAATATGAAAATGTGATTTAATATGTATACAAGAGCGAAACGTCTAAAAAAATTTTTTTGGCATTAGCTACCTCTCTACCACCCCCATTGCCACTCTCACCCTATTATTAAAGAGGGTAAAAAAAATTAAAAGGTGATTTAGTGTAGAGCTTATTTTAAACCTGATTTCTTGCGAAATACATAATGATGGCAAAAATCAAAATATTGCAGGTTATAAATTATTGAAATAATGTTCAGTTAATGTTTCAACGTTGTTTTCATAACAATACAACAAAAAATCTGAAGCTGAGTTCCACAGTTGGAATTTAACAAGGAACTTGCTGGAGAAAAACTTTATTTCCAAACGTAGAGAAATAATTGACTACTTTACTTGAATTTCTATTTTGTCTTTGCTTCTAGTAGTACCAACGTAGTAGGGGTACCTTTTTCGCTGGCTGGGATACCCATTGAATTATGCAAGAAAAGCAGCAGCACAAAACACATTCCATATGTAATAGAAAAAATTAGCGCTACTCATTTTTTCACTGTACTTGTTGACTGGATTAAAGCATTATTTTTATTTGTAATAAATTCTATTTATATACTTTTAATTGACCCACATTTATGAGTATGGGTCGTATGCGTATATTTATATTTCTTTCCTGACAGCCTCATTCTACAGGCGACTTCTCTGGCCTCTCCACAGCCTACATTTGGTTGATGCCAACAGATTTGAGACGTACCATTGTTGTCAGAGCCACGTCTCCTAGATATGTATCTAGTGGTGGCAGACACAGCATTACATCCCTATGGACTTTAGTCTGTTTGCGCTTTGGCCACCACACCACAGCTCCATAGGCAACTAAATACATATTTCACTTTATATGTACTTATTTTTACAGTTTGAGAAATTGGCAGAATTATTAAAACAGCTTCGCGATCCACCACAGAAGCACCTTTTTCATTCAATTTAAATTCGCTTGATTATTCAATATTCACCTTGCCATTATTTTTAAAGCGAAGCATTTTTCTTGTCCTTTTGATAGGGTAGTTTTTCTTCTTTGTACAACTTGATGTATGTTATGCACTTTTCGAAATAAATACGTTTGGTCTATAGTATAACGCGCACTAGCTTCGCGCAATGTTAGGGTTTTGTCTATCATATTCTTCTGTCGCGTTAACCCTTGTCTCGGGGTATTTGGGGCTTCTTTTAATATAATTTCTAGACATTGTTAACTATAAAGTAAAACTCGAATTCTCAACCGAATCCTCAACGATGATGCCAAAGTCACAACTTATACTGACTAATGCTACCCACGTTTAACTGCAGACCTGCAGAAATTTACAATTCAGTAGTTTCACATTTTCCAAAATTTGTGTTTAATTTTTTCCCAGAAGCTTCAATGAACGAGAAAAATAATCTAAATTGCCAAGAAATTGAACAAAAAGAGTATTATCATCTGTGATCTATTCCCTCTGTACAAAATCAATATAAAAATGAAACCTCAATTTATTTTGTAGTTATAAGAGGAAGTTAAATAAACAATGAAATTTATTTTGCAATTTTTTACATTCTATGAGAAAGAATCTCGTGGATAGTACAAATTTGATAACCGATGTTTCATGATTTCATATCTATTAAATTAGGCTATAAGTGAATAAATGGCTATTGCAGTTTTCTCTTAAGTTAAATCGTTAATTAATTAGAGGCTTGTTTCACTTTTAGCCTGATTTTTTCGTGTTTCATAATTATGCATTTTGACCTCGCATTGGCTTTTTCTCACAACATTTAATTTTAAAAAATCAATTTTAAGTCCATTTTTAATATCAAATATCCTAGTAACAATTCGCATGGAAAAGCTATATTTGGTTTTTTGATTACACTTTCTAAGCTCTTTCACTTAATGCTTCAAAAAAGTTTGCTTTAAAATTTTTTAATTTTGCTCATCTAATTTTATATTTTTCGCGCACCCTGTACAACAAAATCGAAGTTTCTCAATCAAAAGGAATTACAACAATGACTTTTTTTCGAAAACCTAAAAATTCCAGTGTAGTTAAGTTCATCCGTGGACACACTGTATATCTTTTCATAGAGATGCCGATTTTTGATTTTGTTATTATTTTTTAAAATTATCTGACGTAAAAATAAATAAAATATCCCAATAATTCGACATTGATAGTTCAACATAATAACTTAGTTTCACAGAAAAATAGATAAATGCAATAATCTCTTAAACAATAAAATGGGTACGGCTCTGTTCGTTTGATTTCATCGAATCTCAGATCCAATCTATAATGTATGTGCTCATTTTAGGCAGTAATCACGCTTCCTGGCATCGCCATCTGATATCCATTGTTAACACGTTAATGACAATGAATTATAATGCCACATAAAAACAAGTGACTTCTTATACGTTAGTTCTCAATCTGGAGCGCGTCAGGGCAATATCGTTAAGAGCTCTTTTTCTTTGTTTTAAAACCTGTTGTCGACAGTTGTTCGCATTAAGATGAACTTCTACAAAAAGCTTGAAGTATAAATCTTGAACTAGCTCCACAAGATTTCTAAACCGTTTTAATAAACCTACCCCCGCTTATTATATTTCCAATGCGGCAATATATTTAGTATTTATGTATGTTAAACTTGTTAGTTAGTACTTATAGATTACTCTAGGAACTGATTTTTTTAGGTTGACAATTAGATTACAGCATCCAAAAGGACGAATAATTCTGAAATATTTTTTTTCAATTTACCTCATTCAAAGTCAACCCACATTCGCTAATCCCAGAAGGTAAAGTTTTGTTTCTAAAATAAATATAACCATAAAGCCACATCACAAAAATTATTGCTAAATTGCAGAGAATAGAAATAAGCGTCAATCAGTTATTTGAGAAGGATTTCCGGAAGTAACGGATATATTCTAGCAATCACGATTTATAACGACACTTATAGCCGAGGACAGGAGGTGGAAGGGGTACCTATTTTGCCAGAGCGCCAATTTAGAGACTCCCCTCCCGTTTTCGAGGTCGCTGAATACGATGGTGGGGGTCCCGCTCCATCATATCGTTCCTCCTTATCGGCTCAGAGATTTAGGAGCGGTTTTTTTGTTTTAAATGTTAAGAATGCCGTGAAATTAATTGTCAATATTATTACTTTTATGACAGAAGTGATTGTTGTTATCTATTGTTGAGTTTGTTAGTTTCCTTGTTTGATTTTTTTACTCATAATGGCTAGAATACTTTTAACTGCTGATGAAAAAGTAGAAATAATAAAGATAGTCGGTAAAAATGTACGGTCTTCAAGAGAAGCAGCAGAAGAATTTAATTTAAGACATCCTCTAAGACAACCAATACACCATGGTACCATAGCAAGAATATGTCACTTGTTCAATACAACTGGTAATGTGCTTAAACCGAGACTACATCTTAATCGAAGGCATGAAGATGATAATGTTATATTAGCGGCGTTTAACGCCAATCCCACTACCAGCCTTAGAAATATGGCTCGTGACCTGAATTTGTCGTTGTCAAAAATTTGGAGATGTTTAAAACACCATAAACTACAACCGTTTAAACCAAAATTTTTACACACTTTGGAGGAAGGAAGACTGGAATATTGTTTATGGATCTAAGGTAATTATTTAAACAATCGAAACTTCTTGAAGAAAATAATTTTCACGGATGAAGCAACTTTCTCCACCAACGGGGTGGTATCATCACAAAACTCTAGGTACTGGGTAGTAGAAAATCCTGATTGGGTAATAAATTGTAAAAGGCAATATTCCCAGAAGGTAAATGTGTGGGCGGAATTTTAAACGAAACAATAATAGGGCCGTTCTTATTTTTTCAAAATATAAATGCGTTACATTTGCTACAATTTTTAAGTAATGATCTGTGGAATGCAATAGTCGATTTTCCTTTGGAACAATTATATTTCCAACTCGATGGAGCATCTATCCATAATTCCGTAGTAGTAAGAACATGGATGAATGAACATTTTCCCCAAAGATGGATAGAACGAAATAGCCCTCTAATACATTGGCCACCCAGATCTCCTGATTTCACTCCCATGGATTTTTATTTTTGGGGTCATATTAAAAACAAAGTTTATAAGACTAGACCTCAAAATGTGGAGCAGCTTTGTGAGAGGATAAGGCAAGCGTGTTTAGAAGTTACAGCTCAAGGATTGCGAAGAGTTGTAATAAATAACAGAAAGCGGATTGAGAAGTGTATTACACTAGATGTCGAGTTAGTAGAAAGGGGCCGAATATAATAATATAGTCATTCATGGTAAACACTTACTTCATCTTTTAATTAATAAATAATTTTAATAATAATTGTGCACGACTTTCATTTGTTGGAAAAAAGTTATCTCTATGTATTGGACAAAGTCGCTTTATGGAGCTGTATAACTCCATGAATTAGTCTTGAAATTCGGCCACAAATAAAGGAGATACAGGGGTGTCTTTACGAGAAGTGAAACAAACATTTTTTTTTTGAAAGTTTTCCGATTTTCACCAAATATCATAGGGGGGCATATCTCGTGATTCTCAACAACTTTTATTAACAAAATTTTGGTCTATTTCTAAGCCTACTATGATTTCTCGAAAATTACTGTTTTCTTTTTATCGCAGTAGGCCGGCGTTTTAGATCTAGACGATATTTATGTATCATGTAAAGTCGCCTTATAGAGTTGTATATCTGATAAAAATTAGAAATGAATTCGGCCACAAATAAAGGAGATGCAGGGGTGTCTTCACGAGAAATGAAACACACTGTATCAGAAAAAAAAGTAATATTTTAATAAACACTTTTTAACTCCCAAATAATTTAAACTGTAAGAAATTGTAAAAGTTAATCAAAGGCATTTAATTTTTCGTATATACTTTGAATTATTTAGGCTTATGAATGATTTCGCTTTTGTGGATACATGAGAGGAAATCATGCTTATACCGACTCTGATGCAGCCGTCAGGACTTACTCATATCTGATCTTAAAAATAACATATAAGGATTTAACCAGCTTTATGTCTGTTTATCATCCTTAAAAATTATCTGTTCCCTCAAAAATGTGTTTATGCGCTGGGTTATGACAATATAACGCCATTTTTTCCCAGGTACGTACAAATCCTTATAAATAGCCTTCTTTAATATTACTTTGCATTACAGTGAGGTATTATGTTTGCTATCTCGAAAGAAGTAATCCGCGTAAACAAATTAGCTTCTGACAAGTGTTTATAAGACTGGTTTATTTTTGCAAGAAATCGTAATGGCTGAGGTTTATCCTGTTAATAATTACAGACGGTAAATCGAAGTTAACAAAAGAATTCTCACGTGAAAAAAAATTATTATCGGAATTTTTATTTGTAGATGTTACAGAAGGGTCCTAATAACATTTTAAAATATATATAAGTTAAAATATCAACTGGTCACTTGCTAGTAATATTATAAGAAGTCATAAAACTTTTGTCTACTTACAAGACCAGTAGACCTAACTAGGAACACAGTATCTTGATTCGGCTGCTGTGAAGCATTATAATTATTTAAAAATAAACCACAGGTTGTAAAAATAATGGTCCTACCTTCACCAACTATAAAATACCCTGTTTATGAGGGGTTTTAAAATAATTCTCATTCCTATCAGTTTGACTTGTGACAGGAAACGAAATAAACTGTAAACTTTTATAACTATATTCAAACCACATACTCAAAATATTTTATAAAAGATCTCAGCAGTTATATTGTAAAACTAATTATATTGGACTAGGTGGCTCCATACAGAGTGAGGCAAATATAATGGGGCAAAATAATTGGAAAATATTTGGTTCAAAATATGAAGATTTATCCAAACGTGTCAAAATGTGCCTAGATAAGAAGACACAAGATAAATTTTTTAAATGACTTTTTAGAGTAACTTGCAAACTATTTGATGCATCAAAATCAAAACTGGAGAAACCAGATATTAGAAATATCAACGTACGACTGAAACTGTGAAACTTTTAGTTTTTTTGTCAATTGTTTTTAACTTTCAAATATATGCATTAACATTAATATTGGGGCGAGCGTAGGTGCGTCTTTACTATGTACATACTTCGGTATGCGATGTAAAGCAACGACAGGCGCAGTTAGTACTTGGATGGTGACCATTCCAACGGAAACCGCGTTCTCGCCTCACACATCTTCCAGCGGCTTGTATATCAGTGTATGCGCGGAAGCTATACAACCTTAGGCGAGGGTTGTATAGGAGATATACCATCCTTCGGAGGGGATGTAAAGCCGTTGGTCCCTTGTCTATTAAATGTTAGGCAAGTAAAAGATCCCTACTCTTTTTAAGGGAAGAGGTTCGGCAAAATTCCTAGTTGGGGGTAGCTCGTCTACAGGCGTCGGTATTAGGCCTCAGTAGCGGAAATAGGCCGACGTTAAATAAATGTATAAAAAAAACATTAATATTTAATTTAGCTCTTAAAAACAAAAAAATTCTGCAAGAATTACTCCTGTTTTTAAAGTGGAGATCGAGGGGAAGTTATAAAGTATCGTCCCATTGCTATATTGTCAAATGTATCTAAGATGTTCGAGACCATTATACTGCCTGTCTATTTTAAGAAGATCACATCAAATACCTCGCTTAATATCTATTGTAGAAGAATAAAGTCTTAGAAACAGTTATCTCATTTTTTGTGAGCTATATTTCAGTAAAAAGAAATTTGAAATTCATAGCCTACTTTGTGAGATATATTACAAAAACCTGAAAAATAGGAAAACCACAAACGGTTATAGCTTCCTTATTTGAGGAGATACGAAAAAAGTTAATGGGATTAAAGTTGACGACAAAGACAATAAGAATAATAATGTGTGTCAAAGAATTCAAAAAACATAGTTGGCTTTGACATGAGCTCTTGTGCAAAAATGAAAAGAACAAAAAAATATAAAATATAGGAATTATAATATTCCAACCTATCTGTAAGTGCCTTATATAAATAAGGACTCAACAAATTAAACCAAAACAGCTGAAAATGAGCGCTGAATTATATGGTAAATTTTGCGTATTTTGTCTAAACACAGTTAGCACTAATATACAATCACTTGGAATGCTCGAATGCTACGAGGAAGATGCGAGGCCTCCTTCATCTCAGGATGTCACTAACTGCAGACCGGTTTCGACCTAGCTTTGAGTCACATCAGTACAGTGCAAGTGATACCTTTAATATCCGGAGTTCGCATCTCATAGACACTGTTAAGTAACTAGCGCCATCTCTCAGTAGTCTCAAAACAACCCAAACCGAAAATAAAATTGATAACCATCATTATAATTCCTATACTTTATATTTTTATAAAATTTCCTTCTGCTAAAAAATTGCTTATTCAGTGATAAAAGAACAAATCTCAAAGTAGGCCATGACACTATTAATTCAGTTTATTTTTTCTCTTTCCAACGATATAAAGCATGTCATAAAAATTTTAACTGATGGTATCAATATTTAATATTTTACGAAAACCACAATCGTACAAATCAGCAGTAAAAATCTATGCCATGATTAGTGTAAAACAATGTATAGAGTTATTAACAAATTTGGCTCACTGTTGTGTGTTGTATGTTGCGTTGTCGAGTTCTAAGACAAGTTTTATATCAGTGATTATGGTGTACACCAGCAATAACAAATTAGATATGATTAGCATTTATTGCTAGTGCAATTTTGACGCTGAAATGGCAGTCACAGTTTACGGAGATAGATTGCGAGATGCTCCGCAGCCAAATAATGATGATAATAAAATATAATAATATTTCTTTATTGGTGTATGTAACAATAAATGTTTTATATAAGTCAAATAGGAAACAGTACACAATAAAACATTGCAAAATATGTACATATATGCAACCAAGGCAGTATACAAAATCATGTTTAATAATTCATTGGTGACTTATACTCGCAATGTATGTACAAGTCAAATAATATAAATATGTAATAACAATAACACTAAATAAATAGATAACATTAAATGACGTTAACAATAAATACAAAAAAGTTAAAAAGGGAATACAATGATATACAGTAACGTAAAGAATTTACCAATCAGTTAAATCAGCGTCCAAAAATGCGTCAAATGTATAAAATGCATTTCTGAGTAAGAATTTCTCTACCGAAATTTTGAACTTGCATGGGTAAGGTATTATAAAATATTATACCATAATAGTTGGTACCATTGCCTGTCTTACTTAGCCTTAAAAAAATCTATGTTTATTTTGTCCCGGTTTCTTGCAGGATAGCTATGTATATGGCTGTGCGCTGTGTAATTCTCCTCATTTTCTTTTACATATAACAGAGATTGTAAGATATAGGTACATGGTTATGTGAGAATACTTAACCTAATAAATATAGCTTTACAGTCGTCTCTCTAATTAAGACCGGCAATGATCCTGACTGCTTTCCTTTGGATAGCAAAGACAGAACTACTGGCGGATGAGTGCCCCCAAATCAAGATGGCATAAAAGATACTTGAATACATAAAGTAATGTTCTTTGTGAGACATTATAAGAAAGACTACGTAACAAATATATTTTTTTTTTGAGACTTTTTTTACAAATATAACTTGTGTGTGGTTCCCAAGACAACTTCTTATCAAGGTATACTCCTAAAAATTTGACTTCATTACTGAAGTTGGCATCAACACTACCTGTATTTCTCAGAGCAAAAACCAATTTTTCAGTTTTCGATTCATTTTGAGCCAGTTGATTAGCTATAAAACAATTTTGAACTGTTTCCTGTTTTGAATTAATTTCGGTAATTAAGTGCTTAATATGTTTGAAGGATTTTGTCACGGTTGTATCATCAGCAAATAAGACAAAGTTTGCGTCCAAGGTGACACTTGGTAAGTCATTTATGTAAATCAAGAAAAGCGTCAGACCTAATACTGATCCTTGGGGAAGTCCATATTTTATCGGCAAGAGATCTGAGTTTATATTTCGACAAGATACAAATTGATAATGATCTTTTAGATACAAGCCGGGGCTATTATTATGAAAACCATAAAATTTTAATTTATCAATTAATATTCCATGTGACACATAGCCGAAGGCTTTTGTCAGGTCGAAAATTATGAAAATGTGAACAAACCATCCTCAAACCCTTGGTTTATGAGCTTAGTTAGAGCGTTTAATAGCTAGGGTTGTTGACTGTTTGGCCTTGAAACCGAATTGATATGAGTTAAATAAATTATTTTGTTCGAATTTGGTCCTTTAGTATAACTTCCAAGATTCTTGCCAGAAAGGGAATAATAACAATTGGGCGATAGTTTGAAGGACTATACTTAAAATTATTTTTATAAATGGCAATAACTTCTGGAATTTTTAAAACATCTGGAAAAATGTTACTTCTTATACAGACAAATAAGGTTCGTTAACGGAACTAAAATGAGCTATCTAATCGTAGTTAGAATTTTCATATTAAAATTATAAGGGTCTCTACTATTAGTTTTCTTAAGCCTGCTTATTATTTCGGCGACTTCATTATAAGTTACCTCAGAAAAGTTGAATTTTTCTACAGGAGTATTCAGTTTTACATTGTTTAAAAAGTCACTATGATTTAACTGACATAAGGGAAGCTTTTCTACCATTTTATTTGCAACGTTTGTGAAGTAGTTATTTAATTCATTGGGAGATAATGTTGATTTCCATACTTTGATTTTTTAAGTTATTATTATTTATTATTCTCCATATCGCACGTTGTGGATTGTTAGAATTCGAGATAAAATTGTCATAAGCCATTTTTTTGCATTTGATAATTCATTGCGGTAATTATATTTATACTGTTTTAATAATAATAAGCAGATTTTCGGTAGGATTACAGGCATAGCAGTCTTGCAAAAAATTTAGCGTACTTTTTTTTCGTCTGAGATCCTCAGTAAACCAATTTAATTTAAATGATGACTTTGCGTTTATTAACATTGATTTTTCCGGGAATGAGATTTCGATTGCTTGTATTATAATTTGTAGAAATAGTTCGAATTTATTTTCCACACATATATTTCGATCTTTAATAAAGTCCCATCTAATGTTGCTTAGATTATTATATAAGACGAATAACCCAGTATTGGTTATAGGTTTATAGATCATTCTCGTGTTACTGCTCTTAATAATTACTTGGCTAAACTCTAACTTGACAGCTAGGTGGCCTGATATCTTAGTGTCAATTACCCTCACAACACAATGTGTACCTGGATCGACGTCAACGAATATGTTAACAAGGCAATTTTTTTTCCTCGTTTTTTCTAGAACTCGAACTTGAACTATGTTTAAGAAGTTAGTTCAAAATCTAAAAACGCAAAATTCATTTTCAAAAAAAGTAGTAAGGCGAGGGCATGTTCCGGATATTGTAAGAAAGTGAATAGAGTGAATTATGTTAACCAAAATGAAGAAACCTCTTTGAGATAAATTCAGAGAAACTGTGGCATAAAAAAAACAATGCAAGAAAAATATAAAAAAACGGACTTCGATCCGAGAAATGAGAAAAGTTCAACATTTAAGGGAGGGAGATAAGCCGACAAGAGTCAGATTTTGTAGATGGTTGCTAAATAAAAAAAGGAATGACCCGCTGATATGTAGCAAAATTCTTTGTTCGGGCGAATACAATTTTTCTAATAATGGATTTTTCAATAAAAATATGCATTATAAGCGGACTCGAGAAAATACACATTGGTGCAGAAATACTGCTTTCCAAGAAAGATTTTCTACGAATGTTTGGGAGGGACTTTTAGGGACCTTATTTTTATGATGGCAATTTAAGCATTCGTAGATACCTTAATTTACTGCAAAAGAGATTCAAGATCTTCTTTATGAATTAACAGTGGCAGAAAGATTAAATTATTCATATAATGTACAAATTATTTATTTCAAGTTATGCCATATAGCTGGATAGGCACCTATGGACCCATTCTATGACCAGCTTCATCACCAGATATTACTCTCTTGGATTTTTTCGTCTGAAGTTACATTAAAGACAAGGTATTTCAAACTGCCCCTGAAACATCAAAACCAGAATTAGAAACGCATGTGAGGCAATTAATCCTGAAATGCTCCAAAATGTAATGCGTGAGTTGTCTTGTAGAGCGCGCTAAGAATAAAATATCAAATATTCAATATGGGTTCCAGAGAAAAAGCTCAGTGAATGGAAATTTGTGAATTCTGTGGCTGATGCTTTGGCAAAGTATAATCAGATGGATGTGATCTATACTGACTTTGCCAAAGCATTTGATAAAGTTGATCACTATATATTGTTTTTTAAATAAGCTTGGAACTTTCTCCATCTCTACTGATATAATAACATTTATGTCTACTTACCTGATAAATCGGCAACACTATGTAGTGATAAATAATTTCGATTGGCATCAGATTCAGGAGTTCCCCAAGGTTCAAATCTAGGCCCGCTTTTGTTTTTAACTTTTATAAATGATATTATAGGTACTGCAAATATTCATCAATTAGCCTATTTGCTGATGATATGAAAATATTTAAGCAAATAGAAAATTACCAATACTGCCTGCAATTACAAGATGATATCAAAGAAATATTTAATTGGTCTGAAAATCTATTGCTTTTAATATTGATAAATGGAAGGTAATGACTTCACGTTGCGTAAAGACATGATTGATTACAAATGTGAAATCGGAAACAAACATTTAGAGAGGGCTTATATAAAAACTGCTTCGGGTGTGGTATTCGACTCCAAATTAACATTTAATGATCATGTAATTAGTATGTCTAAGTCCTATAAAAATTTTGAATTTATTCTTCTTAACTGCAGATCATTTAAGTGTGAGAAAACTATTTTAATATTATACTTCTCTTTTATAAGATCCAAGCTAGGTTACTGTTCCGTGGTTTTGGAATTCTTTCTATTCCAAATATATACAAATGTTGAAAAATATGCAAAAAAGTTTATAAAGCATTTAATTTTACTTTGACATTGCGTATTTGTATAAACTTATACACAATCTTTTGTACGATGTAACTACCTTTAATAAAATAGTAGTCAAAAGATAAGTTCCCTTATCCCCTTTTCCTCCCTTATCTCACTCCTATCTCTGAAATCTTTAATTTAGTTTAGTTAGGTTAAGTATAATATATAGTCTGTAATTGGCTTGTGAAAAGACTTGTATCAATAAATATGTAAATAGATATTATATAAGCATTAATATACATTATTTTTGCCTTGTTTATAACACCAAATATGTTAGCCATTGTTTTTTTTTAATTTGCAACTTACTGGTTCGTTATTAATAACATTCTTCTAGAGCTAAATTATTGTAGATTGGGTCAGAGACCTTAGTCGGGAACGGATGCACTTGTGCCCTCTGTTCTTAAGTGGTTACAGATAAAATTAAGTTTCAAGTACAATCTGTAAAAGTTAGATAATTTCCTAAAGCAATATGAGTGAGTAGCATGTGTTTAAAACAATAATTACATGTACAAGGTGTCCCTAGTATAAACGTACATAGCGAAATTTGAAATAAACTTACTATACTTGCCGAGTTCAAAATACCAACACACTTACTCTTAAAAGTGGTCGGGATACCGGGTATTTCATAATTCTTGACCAATTATTTATACCGCCATAGTTTCGGAACGCCCGCACATATTGGGATAAAATTTTGCACTCTTTTAGTTCAATTAAAATCATAATTTATTTGAGAATATCCACGACTGGATTTGTTGTTCTCACAGTCCAGCGTAAATATAAATATTATCTCTTTAAACTAACAGTTTTGTATAGCCTCATTCGGAAAAGTCTAGAGGATTTAAATCTGGGTTACGCGGTGGCTATGTTATGCTTTGTATGTAGGCTTATATATTTTAAAAGTATACTCAATTCATGTTCAAAGCAGTCTGAGTAGAGGTAATCGTATGATTATTGGGTACTTCAAACGGACTTATGAGAGTCATCAAGTTATGCCGCACCATCCCTTAACTTCAAATTCATGTTATAGATTGTTTCAGGTGTCGCTTGGCTCTGAGTAGTCTTACTTCACTTCGACCTAAAAGATCTTTTGTGATTTACCCTACATTTAGTTGTTGCCCAGGATTCCAAGACTTTTTACAATGGTTGTGATTTTCCTGGGGGCTAATTTTCTTATATCTTCAAGCATTAATTCTGCCTGCTCTAGGAACTATAACCTAATGCGGATTAGTACCTTGCATTCGCAAAGTATACCTTCCGCAGTTTCAGTTTCAGTACTACAATATCTGCATTTGTCTATATTCTTGAGATGATATCTCAAGGGGTAGTGGCCAGTTAGAAGGCCTGTTATCAGCCTTAATTCGGACTTTTCAAGTTCGAGAATCCTTGCGGCATTCTTTGCCGCATAAGTTATAAACTATTTCTCTTGTTTTTGGCCTTGAGTATTCTTCCAGTCGGACTTTTTCTGATCCTTTTCCCATTTCTGGATCGCTTTCGTTATGTGCCTCTTGGCCAGGCCACAAAACGGTTCAGGTCCAATGAATTCTTCAGCTCCTTTTTTAGCAAGGCTGTCAGCAAGTTCATTACCTTGTACTCCTTCGTGCCTAAATTCAAGTTGGAAGTGTCTTTCCTCACGACACGAAAGCTCTGCAAATTCCTCAAATGTTTTTCCTCCAATTGGAAACTTGTAGCTTCATCGATAAATATTTTTTTTTTATGTTCAGCTAGTATTGTGTTTATCATGTAAAAACTGCGTAAATGTGTTGTAATCGAACAGGTACATCATTTGACAATAAACCTTGCATCGGAATAAAACGATTTTTTTTTTCGTAATATTATGACGATTGTGTTCCTCTTGTAGTAAGTAGCAACTAAACCACAGGTACTAATTTCAGGATCTAATTCTAGTACACAAAATAAAATGTCTTCTTCATAATCAATACATACAATTTATGACGAGCGGGCAGTTATAAAGATTTTTACTTTGTTTTCTACAGAATCTATTACATGGTCTATGCGCATTTAACAATTTTTTATGATAACTGGTATTTTACTTATATTGAGCACGATCTGTATAGTATTTTAATTAAGTTTTTGTAGGTGAAAGTGTTTTTTTTTTATACATTTATTTAACGTCGGCCTATTTCCGCTACTGTGGCCTAACACCGACGCCTGTAGACGAGCTACCCCCAACCAGGAATTTTGCCGAACCTCTTCCCTTAAGAAGAGTAGGGATCTTTTACTTGCCTAACATTTAATAGACAAGGGACTGACGGCTTTACATCCCCTCCGAAGGATGGTATATCTCCTATACAACCCTCGCCTAAGGTTGTATAGCTTCCGCGCATACACTGATATACAAGCCGCTGGAAGATGTGTGAGGCGAGAACGCAGTTTCCGTTGGAATGGTCACCCATCCACGTACTAACTGCGCCTGTCGTTGCTTTACATCGCATACCGAAGTATGTACATAGTAAAGACGCACCTACGCTCGCCCCAGAAAGTGTTTCAACTATCAGAATTATCTTTGTATAATTGCTAAATTATTTCACATTGTTTTATATACCTATTTGGTATTTTAGGAACTCAGTCATGTTTTTAACACTAAATTATGTATCTCTGTTACAGCACTTCAGAACCAATTGTCTACAAGTCTACAAAACATTTACATTCATTTATATTTCATTTTTATACTTTGTTTACTATGTACATGTGGTTATTTTCTTTACCTTTGAAACTTGTTTATTCTCCTGTTATATAGCGTATCCTATATGATGTAATGTATTTATTGGATTCTCACAAAACAGTTTATAAACAATTTTGCAATTTATTACCACAGTTCGGACTTTTGGTTATGCATACAAATTTTCAAGTAACTATCTAATCTGTGGCATACAACTAATGTCAAACTATTATTAATTATAGATTCCCTTCATTGATTCTGTAATTTGTTAGAGTAAGGAAACCTACCTAAGAAACCAGATTGTGCGCTTAAGTCGCGCATCAACAGATGGCAACACTTGTACCATTTTCTACATTTTACAGCTTTCCATTTTATTAGTAAACATATGTTTTTCAAGTTTGTATATTTGTACTGTATTGTAGAAGGTAATATAAAAAAGTTTACCTTATTAGTTAAAATCACCAAGAGATCATTTGTCTGCCGATTTTGATCCGATTTAGACTTTTAAACGTTTATTGTGAGATCCTCAGTAATTTATATTATGATCATATTCACATTGTATGTGTTTAACACAACCAGGTAAATTTTATTTATTAGTAATTTAAATTTCAATAATTTTCAATTTTTAAAAAAATTTAAATTCAAACCTTTTTAATTCAATAGGTAATTAAAATACTACGTGTTATCACATGGTAATAAAATATTCTTTTCTTTTTCATTTTCGGCAATTTATAGTTTGCGAATCAGCTTTTAAATTTATATTAATTCAGCTTCTAAATTTATATTATTTTATCCTACTTCTAAATTTATATTCATTCTGCTTCTATATTTATTCTACATTAACTATATTGAATCTATAGATTTAAATTTATATTCAGCCTATTTTATGCATTAAGCAGATTTATTTAGCAGTCTTTTGGTATTTGCGTTTAATTTTACGTAATTTCGCATTTACATTTGCGATTATTACTTTTTCCAAGCCGCATTGTCGGATAATATGTCTCTGCTTTTGGCATTTAAACCTTCGATTTTGTATCAATTCTTTACCAAAAGTATATGATCAGGGATAAGAGGTGACATATTTGGCGCCCAACGTGGGACCCGAACCCACGACCCTGAGATTAAGAGCCTCATGCTCTACCGACTAAACACTGAATTGAGGCAACGCAAGCGGACGACTAGCTGGTTTAAGCCGGAGCAGAGAATCATAGATTCGGAGTACTTGTAAGAGATGTGAAACTTATCCTCTTTGAATGTATAACAAAAGACAAATTTTTGTTGCGTTCCAGAAAAGGAGACGATGAAAAATTGATATTATTTGGGCACCATCTATAGTTGATAATTTGTTGGGTTGCCTCTTTTTCTCCTATAGACGAAACTGAAATTATTGGTAAGGGAAATTAAAAAAAATGTATAAAATGAATGATAAAATATATTACATAAATAAATTTTATAATATGAAGTTATTTGAAATATAAATTTAGGTGAAATTTTATATTTATAAAATTGTATTAGCGAACAAAGAATAATTAATAAAAAAAATTAATAGTGAATATTATACCATTCTCCTAGATTTCCACATTAAGTATGGTTGAAGGTGGAAAGCTCCAGTACTGCAATTCAGGCCCCAATTGTCTGGTGGAACATCCAATCTAAGTATTTTTGGCAATTTATTCTTGCAAGACTGCGTTTTTCAAAAGAAGTTTATGTGTGATGATTGTAGAAATGATACAGAATCTAAGGCTTAACAGAAGCAGATAAATATTATCCAACCATGCGGCTTGGAAAAAGTAATAATCCCAAATGTAAATTCGAAATTATGTAACATTAAACGTAAACTGCTAAATAAATTTGCTTAATACATAAAATAGACTGAATATAGATTTAAATATGTAGAATTAACATAAATTTAATGTAGAATAAATATAGAAACAGAATTAATATAATTTAGAAGCAGAATAAATGTAAATTTAGAAGCTGAATTAATATAAATTAAGAAACTGATTCGTAAACTATAAATTTCCAAAAATGAAAAAGAATATTTTATTACCATGTGGTAACATGTAGTATTTTAATTACCTATTAAATTAAAAACATTTAAATTTAAATTTATTTAAAAAATTTGAAATAACATTAAGGACAGAATTGAAAATTATTGAAATTTAAATTAACTAATAAATAAAATTTACCTGATTGTGTTAAACACATGAAATGTGGGTATGATCGTAATAAAAATTACTGGGGATCTCACAATGAACGTTTGAAAGTCTAAATCAGATCAGAATCGGCAGGCAAATGATCTCTTGGTAATTTTAACTAATTAAGTAAACTTTTTTATATTACCTTCTACAATATAGTACCAATATAAAAACTTGACAACCTACTTTTACTAATAAAATGAAAAGCTGTAAAATGTAACAAATTGTACAAGTGTTGCCATCTTTTGATGAGCGACTTAAACGCACAATCTGGTTTCTTAAGTAGGTTTCCTTAATCTAACAAATTACAGAATCGATGAAGGGAACCTATAATTAATGATTAGTTGCATACCACATAGATAGTTACTTTGCAATTTGTATGCATAACCAAAAATTCGAACTGTCGTAATAAATTGCAAAATTGTTTAAAAACTGTTTTGTGAGAATTCAATAAATACATTACGTCATATAGGATACGTTATATAACAGGAGAACGAGAAAGTTTCAAAGATAAAGAAAATAACCACATGTACATAGTAAACAAAGTATAAAAATGAAACATAAATGAATGTAAACGTTTTCTAGACTTGTAGACAGTTGGTTCTGAAGTTCTGTAACAGAGATACATAATTCAGTGTTAAAAACATGACTAAGTTCCAAATCTACAAAAATAGGCACATAAAACAATGCGAAATAATTTAGCAATTGTACAAAGAAAATTCTGATAGTAGAGACAGTCTCATTTAAAAAAAAAACTGAATCAAAATGCTATACAGATCGTGCCAAATATAAGTAAAATACCAGGTATTATATAAAATTGTTAAATGGACATAGGATATGTAATAAATCCTCTACATAGTTCAGCCGCTGAGGATGATTTTCAGCCTCTATGACGCTTCACTCTCAAAACATCTACTCAGGCGATTACCAATAAAGTAACACTAGCTCGCCAAAAAGCATGTCAGGTGTATGAGGTTGGATCATTCAAATTTAAATATTTAACAATTCTTTTGGTGTTCTACTCGTATTATTTATACCAACAACCTGCGTGTTTCTTTGAAACGGTCATTCATCCAATTACTAAATACGCTCGACGTTGCTTTACTTCACATATCGACTGATATGTATAGTACTTCACCATAACTTAATTATACTTATTTCCTAAATAATTTCATGCAATATTGAAATTGTATCTGCCACAACATATTAACTTCGTGACTAACCTACTTCGATTAATGGTTTCAAATGCTCGGTTTAGGTCTACAAGCACGCTTAAAACTACACTATAGCCAATTATTCCATTTCTCTAATTTGTACACTAATTGTAAACTTGCCTTCACATGAATGCCTCTGTCTAAATCCCCACTGACCATTGCAGGAAAGTTTGTTTTTTACGAAGTACTCTCTCGATAGTTCGACCACCACGATTTCTACAAAGTTACCCAATGTTGAGATTAAATTTATTGGTCTCTGTTTACTTGCGTGATTTGGATGTTAAACTTTTGGAATTTACACTATAACAATTCTTAATTCGTATGATTTTTTCGAATTTTCAGTGATATGTTTACTAATTTAACATTGAGTATCTGACACTGTCAAATATCTCTTTAAACATGTTAATAGTTTAAACTAAAAGCACATTTTCTTAACTTGTTCAAGCCAGTCGTCTTAACATTTGACAAATTGTTTCTATTTGTTTTCTTTTGTTTTCTTAACCGCTTCTCAAGATACCGAAGTAACGCCCTGAAAAACCTCAAGGATCTTGTGCTAGGTAAAGAGAGACGAGGCGCTACAGTTTAATGTGGACTCCGAACCACTCTTGGGGTAATTTTTTTAATGAAAAATTGTTTCGCCTTGGGGGAATCGAACCCACCTCGCTAGGCAATTCAATTTGCTAGCACACCGAGCCACCATTCCTAAATAGTTTTTACATATTCAAAATCTAATATTTATCATGACAAACTAGAAAATACCTAGTTCAAACATGCTTTTAGAGAGCGGAATATTAATACATAATATATTTAGTCGCAAACTCCTCTCTAAAATTCTTATTTTACTATAATTAATAGAACCAGACTGCAACCAGCAGCTACTCTCCGGAATATGTGCCCCGCCGAGCGCTGAATTACAAGTTACAATCCTGGGACGTTAAGTGTAATAACTGCATATTACCATCAAAACGCTAATGCTAATTGCAACAAACACCAGCCGAAAGACTGATCCTACTTAAAGGAGCTCTCTAAAAGCATATTTGAACTATGCCAAGCCCAGTCAGGCTGTTTATTTTTCGATTGCAACAGACACTCGACCGCTAGATGGCACCTGCTGACTATTTTACATGTCGCTATCCTAAAGATACCGAAATGTACCAAGTAGTCAAGGGATCCTCGTGTCGGTCGTCACATGCCTACCTTGCACTGACGAGAGCCAACAGCTCGAAACTGCAGACTGCAAGTGGTGTAGGACGACTGGCACCAGAGATCCTTTAAGTAGGATCAGTCTTTCGGCTGGTGTTTGTTGAAATCGAAGCATTAGCCTTTTGATGGTAATATGCAATTATTACACTTAACGCGCCAGGCTTGTAACTTGTAATTCAGCGATCGGCGGGGCACATATCCCGGAGAGTAACTGTTGGTTGCAGTCTGGTTGCATTCCTTATAGTAAAATAAGGATTTTATAGAGGACTTTGCGACTAAAAATATTATGTTTTAGAGAATACTTATTTCTATTTTTATGTATACGATTGATCTACTTACGTCGACAACGTCAATTATACTGGTGGACTGGTTCTTACGTTGCAAAGTTAAGAACTATTAAAAATCAAAATAAAAAATGTAATATCTTGTTGAGTGGCAAAAGTAAACTTGCTATTTAGACGAGGAAGGATTACAGTCTCAATTTTATAATTGTAAAATATATTATGTTCTTCCTTACGATAACATGAATGCAATCATATTGCATTTTGCCGCATTAAGCAATAGTTTATTTTCTTTACACCAGGAGTTTAATATGTTTAAGATTCTATTTTCAAAAAAAGTTTTAAGTCGTCCGCGTTTAATAAATAGTTTACATTTAGGCCATCTGCGACATCAATAACAATAATTATGAACAATAAGGGCCCTTATACTGATCCTTGTGGAACCTCAGAGAACTGAGTGAAATTGGACAATTTGCGTTCAAAATAAAGAACATTCTTTATTCGGCCATATAAATAAGACTGGAACAACATTAACATATTATAACTCAAAACCGTCCTATTTAACTTCGTAAGTAATAAACCATGATCCAAACTATCGAAAGCCTTGGGGAAGTTAGTGTATAGAATGTCTACCAGACTTCTTTCATCAAGTGCTTCACAAATGAATTGAGACGTGCAAACCAGATTCGTAATTGTTCATCGTCCTTTAATGGAACCATGGTGCTCCAGTATTATACTACTTTTGATATGAAACAGAGAAGCGAAAGCTTTGCTGAAGTTTTCATATCCTTGTTATTATCTTTTTGTATACGGGGCATACTCTAGAAATTTTCCAAACATTTGGAAAGATGGAATGGCGCAATATTTTAATAACAATGCTGGAATTAGGTCCGGACCTGCAGTCATTTTGGGTCTGATTATTTTTAATGGCTTTGTGTCTTCATCCGTACTTACTTACTGAACTTCTAGGTAAATGCCGTTAGTATTGTTATTTATCGGCGTATATTTGGTATTGTATATAGTGGAATTAAGGTGATTTTTAAGAAGTCTGCAAATCCATCTACAATTTGCTGGGAGTATCCAGTCCAGTTTCATTGTAAGCCATGATAGATGGTATTGACGAGTGTCCCCCTTTTATTGGATATAAGGGACCAACATTTTTTTGGATCTGACTCTGAATATCGAATTCAGTTTCAGCAACGTACCGTTGATAGGCTGGACTATTTTTATTTTATTAAATTATTATGTGCAATAATACAATGCAATTATGCAATTAATCTATAAAAGATTTAAATATCTGTTGCAAGATCCTATCTTTTCATACAAAAAATAAAACAATTAAATGCAAAACAACTCGGGTCGACTCAATGACTTCAGAATAGGATAGACAAAGCATGTCCTATACATTAACACTTGAGTTGTTGTGTTTCCCTACGATCTCATACATTCTATTATTAAAAAAGGATGGAGATAGTTTAATTTATGTTTTGGAACTCGTTGCCAGTGGCGCATATGTTAAAAAGGGTGATTATTTCGTATAATTAAGGTAATTCTAAAGAAGAACGGAAACCTCGAATTTTTGCATTATTTTTTCAGGATACCCTATTTTGGGGTCGTAGAACACGAACCTGAAATTAGTTTTGTGTGCATACGAACCGTTTGTCAAAAAAAATTTTTGAAAATTTCTCTTATAACGCACTTTTTCATGCACCTATTTATACACCAACAGCACTTCTATATCGTCTTTTTCCTTATTAAGATCACACTATGGCCTTTATAGAACAATAAACCCTACACTTATGGCAGAAAACTTATTTTCCTTTAATGAAAAAAGACAGATAGTTTGTAAAACATCATAAAACATCTACTGAAAACTGTACAACTGTCAACCCGACACTGACCAATATTATGAGGCGATTTTTCACGTTTTCAATGTTAAATTAATATTCCTTTTGAAACCGGTATGGGTCATTCTATAGAACATCCCTCCCCCCCCTCTTCTGCCAAAAAAACAGAAATACTAAACGACGCGGATTTCGAAACGCTGACCGCCCGCGAACGTGTCTTGATTTATGTTTATAAATAATACTTTAACGCCGTCTGCCCCAGATTTAATAAGGTGCTAAGTACTATTATATATCATTTGCCTTCAAGGCACGTTCGCGTCCATCGACGCTTCGAAATCCGCGCAAGCAGATTTCGTAGCGTCGACGGGCGTGAACGTGTCTTGAAGGGCAAGGGATATACATGTTTATAAATAATACTTAACGCCCATCTGTCCCACATTTAATAAGGTGCCAAGTACTATTATATATCCCTTGCCATTCAAGACACGTTCGCGCCTATCGACGCTTCGAAATCTCTTGCTAAGCGTCGACTAGTCGCGAATGTGTTTGGAAAAATGACGCCGCATAACTAGACTCATCGTGCCTTTAGACACCAAGCCTTAATATTGCACACATGCGCAAATAACGCATACAAATATATGTAATCAAATGACAGATGGAGGTTCATCTACTACAATTTCAGTGAATAAAATTCTGATTTTTATGCAAAAGAAAGTGTTTTCTGTCATAATTGAAGGGTTTATTGTTCTATAAAGGCCATAGTGTGATCTTAATAAGGAAAAATGCGATATACAAGTGCATGATAAAGTGTGTGTCATGAGAAAAATTTTCAAAAGTTTTTTTTTGGACAAACGGTTCGTATACACACAAAACTAATTTCAGATTCGTGTTCGACGACCCCAAAATAGGGTATCCTGAAAAAATCACGCAAAAATTCGAAGTTTCCGTTCTTCTTTAGAATTACCAAAAACATTTTCTATACTTCCAATATTATTGCACTGAACATTTACAATTTTGCTTATTTGTTGTTCCAACCCGAGGTTACGCTTATGAGATAATTTCAGCTACCTGTGAAAAGATCGATTAACTCCAATTTTAAAGAGACATCTACTTACAACACAATATTTTCCCATTGTTTATTCACAATAACAAATTCTGTCTTCAACAACACTACAAAACCATTGTAATTACAACGTTTAACTTCGGTTTATCACAAACACTTTAATGGCGGCCAACGCTGAAACTGAATTGTAAACAAAACATGTTGAGAGGAACTGCGTGCGCATATACCCACGTGCCTTTAGCCAATAGACTGCTGAGTACCAGTATTTATTTTTAAAGCAATGTAAACAAAATGATACACAACAAACCAAGAGGATGCTTTGTCTATTCTATTCTGAAGTCATTGGGTCGACTTATTTATACTGATATCTCCAAAGCATTCGACTGGATCGTGGTATTTTATTAAGTAAATTAGAAAACTTTGGAAGTGGTACTTCGCTACCAAATTTATTCAGGTCTTACTTCTTGTCCCATCAGCACCAATATGTTCAGTATTTTAGAATAGAATAAAATAGAATAGATTTTTATTTAGCATAAGCTATTAACAGTACTAACATAATTTTGTACATAGTAAATATTGTGCTCTAGTCATAATTTTTTGTAGTTTTCAGCAGAACTCACTGGATAATTGTGCAATTTAGCTCTTTTAACTAAGAAAGGCTTAAGATAGGTAGGTACTAAATTTTTATCTGTCTTATATATTAAAATTAAATTTGCTCTTTCAATGCTTTCCTCGATTGAAATCCACACCAGTTGATTTGATATATTTGAAATAGGTGTATATCTGTCACAATTTAATATTACGTGCATTTCTTTATTATGTAACCGTTGTAATCTCTTAATATCTAATATACTACATGATATTAATAAAGAGAAGTAGCAATTCTGGTCGATAGCCGAGTGGGTTAAGGCGCGAGGTCGCAATCGCGATTAATCACACGGACATTGCACTAAAGGGTTCGAATCCTGGCTCCGGCACTGTCGGAATAAATGTTTGTATGTCCGCGTTTTTTCAATGTGTAACCCCCTTCCGCACAAGCCCTGGCTTCTGGAATTGGGGGTTGTCTAATTTCTGTGGTGTTTATTTATATTATTTTATTAATTAAAATATGGATAAATTATAGTGTTGTGTATAATAAATTTTGACCATTGCGTTAAATCTGCCGTTGTTCTTTGGGAAAAGGATATCTTTTTGCCAATTTTCTTACATAAATAATCAATATGTTTTGAAAACGTTAACTGTTGATCTAAAATAATTCCTAAGTATTTAATTCCATTTACAAATTCAACTTTTAAAACGTAATACTTCAGTTACAAACTCCTCTATAAGGTCCTTATTTTAATATAAGGAACGTAACCAGACTGCAACCAACAGCTTAAAGAGTTCTCGTACTAGTCGTCCCACATCATTTGCAGACTGCAGTTTCGAGCTGTTGGCTCTCATCAGTGCAGGTAGGCTGTAACGACCGACACGAGGATTTTTCGATTATTTGGTACATTTCGATATCCTTAAGATAGCGACATGCAAAACAGTCGGCAGACGCCATCTAGTGGTCTAGTGTCTGTTGCAATAGAAAAATAGATAGCCCGACAGGGCTTAGCATGAGATCAATTGTGCTTCTAGATGGCAGAATATTAAACGTAATATTTCAGTCACGAACTCCTGTATAAAGTCCTTATTTTAATATAAGGAACGTAACCAGACTGCAACCATCACCTACTCTCCGGACTATGTGCCCCGCCGAGTGCTGAATTACGAGTTACAAGCCTGAAGTGTAATAATTATATATTACCAACAGCACGCTAATGCTTCGCCAATAATATTAATGGGTGTTCACTATTATTTGTCTGATGTAAAAATATTTTGTGCTGTCCATAGCGGAGATATTTTATTTAAAAATCCTCTATCCATTCACCTTCTATAACTTTATTTGTTGATGCCTTGTATATATATGTTTTTATCTGTTTCCAGTGTGTGACTTGGAAATTAAAAAAGTTATATCTGAACTAAAGAATAGCAAAGCTAAAGATGTATTTAATTTCAATAGTGAAGTTCTTAAATTAGTTAGTGATGTTCTTGCTAAGCCTATTGCTCACTTAATAAACTTATGTATTGAATGTGGAATTTATCCTGATATTTTCAAAAAATCACAAGTTACTCCTGTATATAAAAAAGGTAACTTTAATAATACTGATAGCTATAGGCCTATATCAATTATTCCTATTATCTCCAAGATATTTGAAATTATTCTAAAAAACAGACTCTTGGAATTTTTTGAGAAGAACAAATTACTAACTGATGCCCAATTTGGGTACAGACCGGCAAGGTCTACTATTAATGCGATCTGTGAAATGTATGAAATTGTTATAGAAGCTTTTGAAGAACGCAAATTTTGCACTGCTAAATTTTATGACATGTCTAAGGCTTTTGATACTGTGAACCACGAGGTACTCGTGCAAAAATTAGAATACTATGGTATAAGAGGAAACGCCTTAAATTTATTAAAATCCGTGGCCGTCAACAATGTGTCAAGTTTAATGGTAACGTATCACAATTCTCTAAAGTCGATTATGGGGTGCCACAGGGATATGTCCTTGGCCCGGTGTTATTTATTATTTATATTAACAATATGTCTTTCAACTTAGCTTCCGAAGTGGTTCTAATACTGTATGCTGATGATGCCACATTTCTACTTAGCAACGAATTATCACAAAATCTACACCAAAACATCACAGAATCGAATAATTTGATAGTAGACTGGTCGGAAAGTAATTATCTCACCATAAATGAGGATAAGACTAACACTTTAAATTTTTCAACAAAAAAAAGTATTACCAACAACGAACCAGTAAAACTACTTGGAGTGTACTTAGACACTACATTAAATTTTCAGCCACACATTGAGCAGCTATCTAAACGACTATCCACCGGCAAATATATAATAAGATAACTTAGTCACAAAACTACATTGAACTGCTTAAGAATTGCTTACTTTGCTATTTTTCACAGCATAATGACGTATGGAGTAATTCTATGGGGTGGATCAAGTCATACAATAAAAAATTTTAAATTACAAAAAAAAGCTGTTAGAATTATGGCACAAGCTAAATATGATGACCATTGCAAACCAATCTTTAAACACCTGAATATACTACCCCTACCATCTTGTTTTATTTATGAATGTTTATCCTATATAAAAAAACTAACTGATGAGAAC